>OZ007562.1:172573178-172960954 GCA_963931875.1 Pollenia griseotomentosa | reverse complement strand
CAGTTCCTCCCTTGCTGCTTCAGGAAATAGTCATGAGGCTACAACAGCTAACACTGTGGCATCGGCCAATAACCCTCTTCTTAATGCCATGAGCGCCTCCCATCATCTCTCACACACTCATCACTTGTCAGCCTATAATAAACCAACACCGCCACCACCACCGGCGCAAACTTATAACAATCCAGCTTCTTCTCTCCTTCATCCTTTGGGAGATCCTTCACTAATGAGTCTCTCGGGCCAATCTGCGGCCAGTAATTATTATGATAAATCCATGCCCCCAGCTGCTCACACATACAATTCAGCTACAGCGGCGACAGCCTCTAAAGGTATAACGTCGGCAGCCTCACAACTTTATTTGAATTCTATGCAAGCTGCGGGTAACACGGCCACTACAGCTGGAGCCAGTATTTATGGAAATCCACATCAAATGCCATCGGCATCAAGCTATTTACACAACTTGGCGGGTAATAATGCACAGGCAACAAGTGCACTTCAAGCGCAACAACAGCAGCAGCAACAGCAACAACAACAACAACATGTTGACCCGCCAAAACCAGCCCCTGCGAAGAGAGGACGTAAAAAGAAGGCTTCAACTATAGCTGCGGAACAAGCAGCGGCAGCAGCAAAGGCTCAACAACAACAAGCTCAGCAACAGGCACAACAACAGGCACAGCAGCAGGCCCAACAATTGCAACAGCAACAACAACAGCAACAATCCCAGCAACATCATCAAGCCCAGACTGCTCACCAACAGCAGCAACAACAACAACAAAGTCTGCACTCCTCCCAATACAGCAATCCCAGTACACAAAATTCAGCCGCCTCAGTTTCTACGGCCCATCAATTGCAGGCCTTACAAAGTTTCCAACTTTATGCAGGTCTCAAATCTACAGGAGTTGGCTCGCCTCTATCCACCTCGAATTCTTCTCAAGCTACTGTAGGATCTCAAAACTCCAGTACAAATGCCAATAATAATTCCTCATCAACCACATCGTCGTCAGCTTCATCCGCTCTAGATGCTGCTGCAATATCATTAAAGACTGCCGCTGGCATGGTGCCAGGAAGTGCTTTTAATTTTGGCCACACAGCCAGTACTTTAGGTTTGTATGGCGATCAAACGGGTTCCAGTTATTTAGATCAATTTAGAGATGCCTCCAATCCCTACTACATGCCACCTGCACCTGCCCACAGTAGAAGTACAACAGCCAATGATGCTTCAGCCGCTTCTTCAGCGGCCAGTGTTATGGATAAGACCCAAGCGGCCTTAAATCCAGCCGCCACTCCCAATCCCTATAGTTTTCTAGCCGCTCATCCCTCAACCAGAGCCTCACCATATTTTATGAATGCTGCCTCACAATTAGATGCTGCCAACAGCCAATTGTATCAACAATATTTAAGACGTGATGATTATCATACACGCATGATATTTAATCCCTCACTGTTGGGTGGACCGGCTGGAGCGGCGGCTGCTGCAGCCGCGGCGGGTTATGGTCAACCGCCACCAACTGCTTATAGACCTTCCACATTAGGTATGCCCAAACCATATGATGCTGCTAATCCTAGATCATGGTTCTAGCAGTGCGCCCAGAATGGGCAACAACAGCAGCAATCAACATCCTTAGATACGGAAACAGCTGATCAAATGAATATGATATCATCGCAGCAGCAGCAAGATACCAGTGCTCATTCACTTCATACTCATCAGAACAATCAATTACATTGAATCTGAATCAAATTTGTTTGGGATTTCAACGCTGGTCGTAGGAATATTATTAAACACATACACACATGTTATTTTTTGTAAACAGGTTTTTAAAGATTTTATTTCATTTTTTTTCATTTTTATTTTTTTTTTTTTATAACATTTGATGTTTGACAATACATACTCTACCATACTCTACCATTTTTTGTGACATTTTCCGAAGGATTTTTGTATAATTCGAAAAAGATTTTTAAAAAAGTTTTGTTTTCAAAAACATTTTTAAACATGTTTTTACTCAATTTTGTTTTACAGCAAAATGTTTCATCAACTGTTTCGAGAAACACTGTTTGTCAACATGTCGCATTAGCACTAAATGTTGCTGTTACTGTTTCACAATACAGTTGCCTAGTTAAACAGTCTTTTTAACTAGAGATATTTATGTTAAAACTAAAATAAAACTCATTTAAAATTTAAAAAGTTATAAAAAAGACTTTCTTTTTTAATTCTCTTCCATTATTGTAAATTATAAATAATTTTTTTTCTTTAATTGACTCTTTCAAATCATGTAAATTCTAAAGTTTCAATACGTTCAATTACCAACCGTTAAGATTATTTGTTTAATTTTTTTTATCATTTATATTTCCAAGTGCAATTTTTGAACTGAAATTTAAGCTATTTTTTATTATTATATAATAGACAATAGCTCAAAATGACTTACATAATACATACACATACATACATATACCTAAACATATGACTTTATTACTTCATTTAGAAGAAAACAAAAAAAATAAAAAAAACATATTTAACATAAAAACATACATAAAATAAAAAAAGTTTAAAATTTTTATCTAAAAAATTTAAAGTTCTAAAATCTTACAAAAATTTCAACTTATTAATTAGCTAAGAAAAGAAAAAGTAATGAAAACATATAAATACATATAAATTATATATTTGTAGTTGTTTTTTATGATTAATTTTATTATTATTAAGTTTTTAGGTTTTAGTTTATATACATATATATAAAAAAAAAACAAATCTTTCATAAGAGAAAACGGAAATAAAAAACCAAAACTTTAAAAATTAAATCTACAATTATATTAACACTTTTTAATTTTAAGGTAAACTTGATTCTTATTCTTAATACTAAGTTAATTTTTAAGTAATTTTGAGAAATTATAACAAAAAAGTCTCTTCATTTAAATTATAAATTGTTGAATTGAAAAAATGTGTGTTTTTTTAAATTAAAACGAAAACTATTAAAGTTTTAATATTAAAAAAAGAAAGTAAATAATTTCAATATTTTTGTTATTATTGAGAAAAAAAGTAACAAACAAATTTATAACATCTTGTTCCACTTTGTTTTTAAACTATGAAACTTGAATCACTTTAATATTTTTTTAAAAAAATTTTTGAGAATAAATATAAAAATTTTAAACTTGTTTAATTAAAAATTTGTTACAAACAAAAATATTTTTAACATGATAAAAACAAGATCTATTTGTTTCGGTTTTAAATTCATGTGCAACAAATTGAAAATTGATTTTTTTTTATAAACAGCAATAAGGTTAATAATTTTGAAAAAAATGTTTTTACAATTTCAAGAATTTACATCGGTAATTTTTTGGATATGATTAAAATTGTTATTTAAATGCTTTAAAGTCTTGTAATCTGTCTCGAATAATACAAATAATCAGTAATTAAATCTGTTAATTAATATTTCTGAAAAAATGTGTTATTCGTATAAAAGATTTTAAAGCAGCAATTTTTGCTTAAAAACTTTTTTCTGCTGAAGTTTCTCAAGAAAAGCTTCATTTTGGCAAAAAAAGATATATTTAGCTGAAACACAACTAACCCTTTTTTTGGTTTGAAAATTTTACCACTTTGAAAAAAAGTTTTTTTTTTGAAATTTTTGTCGAAAAAATATTTAATACAGACAAATTTTGAAAACGATTCTGTTTTAAAAGTTTTTAACAAACTCCCTTTTCTATTTTTATTTTGTACTTATTCACTATTTCAATTATTTTTAACAGAACTACTCTTAAAATTAGGAAAAACGACGGTCATGTTTAACATAAATTTTACGGAAAGTCTCTATTGATTTAAATTTTACTCGATTTCGATTTCCAGAGAGAACATGACCGATAAAAGCCTCAATAGGCCAAAAAGTAATATATTCCAAAGCTACATATCGTCACATAAAACGCAAAAGGCCCTATCTAACATTATGCCAATTTTACAGGAGAAGCAAAAACTATTTAAAATAATAAATTGCCTTAAACTGTTTATAACTAATTTTTCTTGTACAACCTACCAGTTGTTTTGACAATGTTTCATATTATGCAAACTGTTAGTTAGGCCTTTTAGCGTTAACCATAGAATCTTTTGTAGATAGAGCCTTTTGCTAATAAAATAACAAATTTTGGTCAAAAGATTCCAAAATTATATGTAGACATTAATGTTGGTGCAAAACATCGGAATCAATGAAAAAGTCATCGGAAAATATGACTGAATATGTTTTCACAGGTATTTTACAAAGAACTTCAAAGTTTTACTTTTTTAAAACATTTATTCGTCCTAATTATGAGTGTCGTTGTCGTAGCCGAAAACCAGTCTTTTTTATCGGATGATTACGGATGGCAACTTAGCTTCAGTGAGTGCTCCAGTAGGCTAGCTACTAGTGAGCTAGTCTATCAGCGCCGGGGTTGCGGGCTCGATTTCCGCCAGAAACTCTGGTTATTTGCAGACAAGCATAGAGCTTCGCGGGATAAGCTTAGGGAATTAAAAAAAAAAAAAAAAAAATAAAATAAAAAAAAAAGTTCAGTTTTCGGCAGCGAAATCAAACAACGCCGCCCATGTTAAAATAAACATAAATTATTTGCATTTTAGATTTTAACATAAGCGACGTTGCCTTATTTCGCTGGTTGCAACTCAACTTCAGTTCAGTTGCCATCCGAAATCCGCCCATTAAAAATTGGTATGTATAATGATTGTCGTAAACGACTTAAATACGACAAACTTTCTATGTGTTACATAGTTGTGTCGTAAAAATTACATGATATTCACAAACTTGTAATAAGGCCACCACGACTCTTGTAATTAGGCGGAATTTTTCTATACTTCAAGTATTGAAGTAGGGGATCTTTTTAAGTTTCAAAAACTGCAACAGAACTAGGGATGAGTTTTAAACCCTAATAGGGGCAGTAAAAACATAACTTCTGAATGTACGACTTTTCGAAGAATAACCAAAAAAAAAGAACGAATATTGTGGCAGGGTTATGTCGCATAGTGTGAAGTGGTTATTTTCTGTAACAGCGAAAGTTTTTTCTTGAAATAAAAAAAAAGAATAACACGAGTTATTTTTCAGTAGGTTTTGTTAAGTACTGTATTTTTATTTTGTAATTGCAACAGATTGATTTAAAAGCAATTATTTCGTTAAAATAGAAATAGAGAAATATTTTAACACATTCACCCAAACAATTATTCAATCGAAGGTATTTTTAAGCGATTCTGGCTTGATTTAGAACATCTTCGAATTTGTTTATTTTAGTCAACATTTTTTTTTTGGCGCCCTATGCTTCAGTGGGAGTTAAAGGAATAAATATATGTATAACCAACATTTTGACCAAAAACTTTCGAGATAAGATCGAAATTATCACTTAAAAGACTCGAAAATAAATATTATTTTATTTGAAATCATGCCGAAACTTTTCGAAGAATTTATTTATACTTATAAAAGTTTATCTAAAAATTTAACGGCCTTATTAAAAAAAAAAAAAAATAAAACAAGTTTATAAAAGGTTTATGAAACGGATTTTATATGAAAATTTTTTTAATAAAGCCTTGATAAACCAGTTTAATTTTTTATAAATAAGGGGGTAAAACACTATCAGCCAAATTATGAATAAAAATTCCACGGGAATTTTTTCCCTTTTCCCATTTATGCTATTTAAATTCAATTGTTAAAATGGGAGAACGGAAATTTTATTCATAATTGGGCTGTATACCACACTACAAAAAGATTTTAATACACAGCCCCCACCTTGTTTGAGAAATATTTATATAAAATTTGTGGAATTTTCAAAAATTTTTATGAAAATATTTTTCAAGTTAAATGTTTTAAAAAATAACTCATTTAAAAATTTTAAAATTTTATATGAAAAGTTTTGAAAATCATCTTGAATATTTCCAACAAAATTTTTTAACGATTTCTGTTTCATGTTTACAAAACAAAATGGGTTTTATATTTATAATCTTTCAAAAAGTCTTCTATTAATATACAAAAAAAAAAAAAATATTTAATATTTTTTCTAAACTTTAATTTTGCAATAGAATAAATAATTTGTACAAAATAATTTTAAATTTATTAAAAGTCTACAAATAAAAAAAAAAAAACAAATATAAAAAATCTAATTTTGTATATTTTATTTAATGATTATTGTAATAATCACTTAATTAAAAAAAAATTGTTTATTTTTATAAAAATGTGTATATAAAAGTTATAATTTTTATAAAATGATGGTTTTATATTTTTTTTTGGTTTTTTTTCTATTTTTTTTTTTTTGGAAATTATGATTTCTTAAGCTAATAAATAAAAAAAGTAAAGTTAACATTCCTGGCAAAGAAAAATCTCTAAATTTTGTTAACTTTTACATAAATTATTTTTTAACGAAACCTTTTTCATTAAAAAAACAACAACATTCAACAATTTTAAATAAAGTGTTTTTATATATTTTAAAAAAAATTGTGCTAAACTCATAATGGCATATTAATTAGTAGCTTTAGCTTAAAAACAGTTCTTAAACAAAAACTATATAAGTCCTAGAAAAAAAAAAACAGTTTTCTCTTAAAAAAAACTTTAAAAAAAGTGTCTTAGTTTTCGTTATTTTAAAAATTTAAACAAAAAAAAAAAAAAAAACAAAAGTCAATAAAAAATTTGAAGTTGTGCTTCATCCTTAAGTAAAAGAGAAGAACAAAATCACATTCATCTTTAGTAAACAAACGCTTTTTTATGTTTTACATATGTTAATATTATATTTAAAGTCTATACATTTTTCTTTATTAAAATTGTTAAATATTTTTTAAAATACACACATAAACTTACAAGCATACATACACATTAAAACATTAACTTAATTATAAATATTGTAAACTATTATTAAAATATTTTTTGTTCTAAAAAAAACTATGATTTATTTTTAAAAATTCTTTTGCAAATTATCTCTATTGAACAAATACTATAAAAAAATAAAATAAAAAAAACATTAAACGTACCTTAGTGTAAATTTAAATATAATAAAAAACAAAAAAAAAAAAAAAAAAAAAAAAATAATAATTTATAATAAAATATTTATATATAAATAACAACAATTTAAATAAACACAAATTACTCAAAACACTTGAAATAAAATCAATAACAACAAAAACTCATTATTCAGATATATTCGAAAATAAAATACATATATACATAAATAAATAAATAAACTAAAACTTATAAAATATACATAGTTGGCTTATATTTAACAAAATGCAGTTTTATTCTGCATCATAATATAAGTTTAATTAAATTAAAATACAAAAAAATGTAATGAAAATAAATTATACATATACATATTGACATATTGAAAAAGATATATATAAATATTTATAAAAAAAAAATAAATAAATATTCAGGTATGTGATGGACATCGATTTTGAAAACAAAACGATTTTTAGCCGAAATATCGTTTTGACTATCTTTAAAATGTGGTTTCGAATACATCTTCCTCTTAATTCCTATCTGTTATAGGTTTAATTGTATATTCACCCTTGTTCTCGATCCGAATCAAACCGTTATCCGTTTGGCAACTTTGGTGTTCTGCGTTCCATTTTGTTTAAATTTTTTTCGATTATATGCATTCTGCATTACGAACGTAGCTACGTTTTATCAAGTTGTTTATTTTTGGTTTATTACGTTAAAAACTGTGTTGCATTATAAAAATATTAATAAAATTAAAGACAGTAAATATTTTTTTATAACTATTTGTTTTGTTGTGTTTTCGGTGTGCTTTCTTTCGGCAATTGAAAAATCACACCTAAACACACGAAACAGAACACCAAAACATCACACGTGTGACTTTAAAAGGCACATGTGAATTGAAATCAAGTGATTAAAGTTAAAATGATTTTCAGAACAGTCCTGATAAATTTTAAAGTTTTAATTTATTGCAGCTCAAAAACAACAACACTTGAACAGTACGGAAAGTTGGCAAATTTATTAAACTAATTTTTTTTCATAAACAATTTTTTGATATTTTTTAAATTTGGCTTAAGTTCTTTGAATTTAATTTTCATTAATTTATTTTAGTGAAGGAAGAAACTTTACAACATGAAATGAATTTAAATTTGTTTTGATAATTTTTCTTCTTGACTTTACACAGGATTGAACTCGAAACGAATTTACATGTTTCGAAACGTTTCGAGAATAACCAAATCCCATCATCGGGGGGGCTACTCTCTATTGCGATGCGAAAGCAATTTCGATGCGAAAACTAAATGCCAACTTGGTACTCTCTATCACTTTCGTAAAATTTTTTAACAATGAAGCAATGCTGGCAATAAAAATGAAAGATTGCGCAGATTGACAGTAATGAAATGCTAAAATACGTAAAAATATTTGAAATTGGAAAATTTAAATAAAATAAATAGCGATGATTTGCGAAAAGAAAAAAAATTAATAGATGCGAAAGACAAATGCGCAAACACATTAAAGACTACCAATCGCTAAATTTGGTACCATTTTCTTTTGCATCGCAATAGAGAGTGGCCCCCCTATCGTGAATAACAAGTGGAATTTTTGTTCCCATGAAATTTTCATTCCCCTCGAAGGGAAAAAAGCAATCGTGAAACTCATGTGAAATATTGTTCACGCTATCTGTTCCAGTGAATGTAAGAAGAAAGATTAGAAAAAATTAAAAATCAATGAAATTTTTGTTTAAAAATATACACGTATATATTATAAAGAAAAGTTTAAATAATAAATCTAAATTATTAGTATTGGAGGAGGGATGGGTTGATTACAACGTTAGTTTTTTGCACTTTTTAAATTTTATGTAATAAAATATTTACCAAAATTCTTGCCACCACGTCTTTCACAAATCCGGCGGCAATTAACCTGTAGTTTTGCATTTTGTTGACCAATATATCGGTTTGTGCCTTATTAACGGATCTAGCCCTTGTTAAGGGATAAGGGGAATTTATTCCCTTGAATATTTTTTCGCGTTATTAATGTCCTTTGAATTACCTATTTTTCATGGGAGTTGTTCATGATCGCAAATATGTGAAAAGGTGAAAAATTATTCACGATAAGGGTGAATAGAAACTTTGTATCAAAATGTAAAATTGCTGGTTCAATTGCTTGTTAAACTGTTTTTTTGATACTTTTGCATTTGTGACGAAGGTATATGTATGAAATCACTAAAAAACTTAATTTCGAAAATAAATTGATTTGGAGCATTTCTAAATGAGACCAACGACATGTTAATTAATACGTATTTTAAACAAAAAATTAAAACTTTAATTCAGAAATGGACTTTTAAATCTCTTGAAATTTATCTCTCCTTTTAAAAACGATCGTTTTGAAATCGATCGATTTTCATCACATACCTGACTAAGTGTTTTTTTCTTTATATCATTTAAAGTACAGAAAACACGGAAATATCAAATAGCGATAAGCATCTTATATGAAAGCACAGACAGGGAGTGTCGCGAAATTTAACACTCTGTGCTCATGTAAAGGAATCTGATTAAAAGAGGTAGGAATAAAGTTCACGAAATGAGTTAAAGTGGCTGATTGAAGGTTACCAATTCACTTAAGAAAGGTCCCAATTAAAAGGTGATTAAGAGGACTACATATGCCTGGAGGGCATATGGTAGCAAATCTAGTGATTGGGACTCTTTAATGCGCTTGTCTTTCGTATCTTTTTATTTTTTTCCTTTACGCAAATCACTAGTTATTGAAGTATTATATGAAGTTTTCTTAAAATATACCCGATAAATTTTTTTTCATATGTTTTGAAGAAAAATTTAAATGGAAATGCCCATATGCAGTAACTAAATTTTTGTTTTGAATACGAGTGTTAATAATTTTATAAATTGTTAAGCAGGGGAGTTACCGCGTATTTCGATTCGAAAGAAATTATTTACGGATTCGAACAATTTGTACTGTGTATTACGATTTTCCAAATTTTTGTTTCGAATAAACGGACGTTTTTTATACTTTATTGAAAACGAAAAATCCCTTTCTTAACAGCCACTCTTTATTACGAACAAAAAGTTTTCATCAAATTTCCATTTATTAAAAAATAAAACCTCTGTCATCGTTTCGAACGATTGCGAAAATCGTAATATACAGTACAAATTGTTCGAACTCGTAAATTATTTCTTTCAAATCGAAATACGCAGAAACCCCCCTGGAAGAAAAAAAGAGACAAATAAATGACACAAGCAGTTTGACAACAATAACATGCTCCATACTTTTTTATATGTTTGTGTGGTTGGCCCTTAAAGCTTAAAAATAATTTAATGTTAAATGTTTTAAAATATTTCAAGCGGATTTTAGTTTTTGAGCGAATTATTTTAAATAGAATTTATTTTCAAAAGATTTTGTTATTCGTGCTTAATTCCCAGTTTTTATTATTGATAAAAACACTTGAAATTTATTGTTGATGGGATAAGCTATTCCTATGCGCATTTCACTGGTTGCTTAGGCCAGATCATCAGGAAACTTCATCCATAAAGATTTTAGAAAAACTAAAGATATTAAACCAAATAAAACTGTTAAGCGTATAAGACTTATAGCAACAGTTCTACTTGTAATAATATCAAAGTTTAAACAAAACACATCAACAATAAACAGTGGGTTTATCTCATCTTACATTCCCCACTACAATTAGTTGAAATTCTCTCAACATTAATTGTAGTTGTAAGTAGGTTAAGAAAAACAAAATAAAATAAAAACAACAACTTTACAAAAGATGTTGTCAACCAGTGAAATGCGCAACCAGTGAAATGCGCATAGGAATAGCTTATCCCATCAACAATAAATTTCAAGTGTTTTTATCAATAATAAAAACTGGGAATTAAGCACGAATAACAAAATCTTTTGAAATTAAAATTTTGTATTCCCAAAAATTGAAATTACTTTTTGAGAATTTATTATTTTAAAGGTTTGCTACAGACAAAAGCGATGATTTTGGGGTATCGAACATTTTAAATTGCTGTTAAATTCAACGTAGCTCTCTAACAAATTTCCTGCCCTTAAATTTTAAATTTTTCTAAACATTCTGGTAACTTCCATATTAACATATTAATATACCTCCTAAAAGCATACTTTAATTTTTTGTAATTAAATCAACTTTAAACTTAATTTAATACAAAAATTATAAATTCCCTTATAAAAAGAATACAAACAAAATTGAACAATATTTTTATTTTGCAATTTAACTAGTTTTATAAATAAAACAAATATGTGTTGACTGACGTCTTAATTTTATAAACAAAAATCCACGTTACAAATTTCTATTTTTATTAACTTATAACTATAATTAGCAGCCACTTAGAAAGAACACAACACAAATTTTATGTGATTTATTAAAACGGTTTTGGTTGTTTATACCCTTCACCGAAGTTAAAAGGGTATTTATAAGTTTGTCATTCCGTTTGTAACTCCTATAATATTGATCTTAGACCCCATAAAGTATGTATATTCTGGAAGTAAAAATACATTATAGATTATAGATTTCTGTATATCTGGAGAACGGCAAGAGATAATTCGTCCAAAATAGGTACAAAAAACTTGGTTACAAACACACAACATCCGACAAAATGTGGATGTGGGACTGGAGAAGTGGGCTTGGCACAAAATAGATTTATTTAAATCTAAAGAACGTCATTTATATAACTTTCTGTTCTTATCGCACCATAGTGAAGGTTATATAAGATTCGGCTTAGCCGAATATAGCACTCTTACTTGTTTTTATTTATTATTATAGATTTATTTTTCAATAAATATGTGTAATTTTGAGTTGTGTTTTGTTTTCTTCGTCATTTGATATGATAAATGTTTATATTTTATTTAATAAAAATCGTAACAGCATTTAATAAATGATGGAATTGTTAAATAAAATATTTATTTTTATTTTTTTATATGGGAATATTTGTTTAAAAGTTGTAAAGTTATACTTTGGGTTTAAATGTGTTTTTTATGGTAAAATTTTTATACAACAAATTTGAATAGATTCATAAAAAATTGCTTAGATTATAATAATTAAAGTTTATTGATCATGGATCATAAATCAAATTAAATGTTTAACAATTGTTATAAAAATAGATTTTTTCCTAAACAACTTTTTTAGCAAATAAAGTGTGAGTTAATTTTTTTGTATTCTACAAAACATGTGTAAATACAATTAAACATATAATAAGTACAAGTTCGATGTTCATTGTATATGAACTTATGTCTATGCCCAGAAAACATTTTGGGCCACAATTAATATCGATATACGATACAAGTCAGATTTAAAAAGATAATTACAATTATACTTCGTTTTAATATTATTCGATTTGTAATAGTACAATAATATAATAGGGGTAAAACTATTTGTTACTGCACGAAACTGAGATATCTGGGGCCTAATTCTGGCAGTCGTGATCGAGTACTTTCTCGATTCGAAAGCAATTTTATTTCAGTCGATACTGAACGAATCGAAATTATTTTTTCAGTATTGTGAAGCTCAAACTAATGTTTTATAACACTGAAAAAATAATTCCGATTCGTTCAGTATTGACTAAAATAATTAGAAATTAAATTGCTTTCGAATCGAGAAAGTACTCGATCACGACTGCCAGGTTCAGGCCCCTGATATTTTTGCTGGGTTATGGAACTTCCCATTAAGATAAATAAAACTAACCTGATTTTTAACCGAAAAACGTGAATGAATCTTTGGTTGGTTATCGTGGTAGTTAACTGAAGTACACAGCGGGGAAAAAAGAAGTACTGATGGCGTTTAGAAGGCCCTTTGTACTCCTTCTTTTGGATGTACAAGCCCTGTTCGCTCTATTCCATACTCATATCTTTTTTACACACGTTGTCATTGCGGGGTAGGATTTCCGCTTTTTGAATAGAATTCTAAAGCATCTAGCCAGGCCTCATTTTTCTTACCATTGGCTGCGGTGAAAGGGGAACCAAGGGATACATTTCATTAAAAATTACAATATTATTGAATTGGCTTTTAATTTAATCTACAACGCGTTAAAAACCATGTGCTAAACAAGTAACTTGTAACATTTTTGGATAACATGTTTTAAACCCATTGAAAGCCTTAAACATGTAAGGTGCTGCATCGGTTTAAAATAGAAGGATCTTTTGCCGAAATCTTGAAAATCTTGTATTTTAAGCAAAGCTTCAAAAGAATTTATTTATACATTTTTTTTGGAAGATTTTTTTGTGTATTTGGAAATTTTTTGAAAATTTTTTTTTTATAATATGGAAATTTAAAAAAGAAAGCAATCAAAAATTTCAAAATATCCATTTAAAACCAAAATATGCATTTTCACCAAACAAATTGATGACATTTTTATGCAAATTTAATGATTCGGAAAGATAGTTGGTCGACATCGTTCTTGGGCTATCGACAAAAACATGCATTTGAATGGAAATCGCAACCCTAATAATAAGCAAAATGTAAACCACATTTGACAACTTTGAAGTGTATACACTAATATATTAACTTCCAAAAACCTTAAGCGGCCCATACACTTGCAATATTATTGTATATGATATTCGCCATATCTTTTCCATTTTGTCCTATATTATGCAATAAGTCGCACAATGGTTTCATTCATTCAATAAAAAGGTGAACATAACGTATAGGAATAACATAAACAGAATTGTACAATGTTGCCAACACATTTCACTTTCTTTTCGATGTGCAATAAAAATCAAAAGTTTTTTGATTGTTGCCAATATACTGTGCCACCTGCGAGTATCACATACACATTGGCGATCTAATTGTACAATACGTAAAATTGAACAATTTTATTGCAAGTGTATGAGCCGCTTTATTAAATATGGTATTTCACCAAGGACATTTGCAGAGAAGGTGAAACCCTTTTTCTTCTTTTCTACTAACGTTGCAACTGCGACGGTGGTATTGCCACGATAATCAGTGGCTACTTGCGTGGTTACGTAGCATTCCATGTCCGGCTTTTACTGCAAGCAACCTTGATATATTCCTTCTATTGCGCGTTATAATGTGCAAAGTCGGGTCGAGCCACACTAGCTAGCTTGGCCAGTTTAAATGCGTGTTAATTGCGCCATCTGCTCTTAGCCTTTTAAATAAAGAACCTGAACTTTTAATAGAACCCAACTGAGACATTTAAAGTAGATTTCATTCAGACAATGGGGCTAGAAATGTTTGCTGGGTATTTACTCGTAAACACATATAAACATATGTATGTACGTTTGTATATTTATGTGTTTTATTAAAATTTTATAAACGGATATCCTTATATCAATTACAAAATACCAACATTTATTGATATGTGAGCCATTTTTTAATTTAATACAATTTTTTTTTTCGATTTAAATAGTGAATTTTTTCTAACAATAACCTTTTTTGACCTTATAAGCAAACAAACGAAAAAGTTTAAAAAAAATAATGAAATATTCTTTATTAAATATTAATTTTAACAAATTTATGATTGATTTAATTTTTTTTTTGCAAATTGCTTGCATTTCTAACAAGTAAAATTTAGCAAAAAATTGTACGAAATGAAGGCCAATTATATTTTACCTTTTTTGTATTTTTTTTGTTTTCAAAATTGTTAAAAAAAAAAATAATATTTTTTAGTTTTAATTGCAAAAATATATAATAATTAATCTAAAATAAGAAACTAAAATTATTGCTTAATTGTTTAAAGTTGCAAACACAACAATTATGGTAAATTCAAAATAGAAAGTGTCAATCACATAGTCATTTTATATCTATAAATATATATATGAATATGAAAAATGTTTGTCTGGGTGTCTTTGTGTCTGTTTGTATGTTTGTTTGTTGGCTTATATATCCTAAATTACTGAGCCCCGAAAATTATTTTTTCGATAGAAGCATGGGAAGTGGTACCCTCTATAGATAGGATGCCAATATAAAATATCGCATATCTTGAATTTTTTGCAGAAGCATCTTCTGAGCCCCAAAATCGAAATAAGATAGCAGCAGGGGTAGTGACCCCCATGGGACGCCAATGTTAAATATCGAATATCTTAAGAACTGCTATATTGAGAATGTTCAAAATTGGTAGGAGTCAAATAAAGGCGGTAGGCGCAGGGGTAGCAATACCCACCATATATTAAATATCGCGTAACTGAAGTAATATTATAGCGAGAGTCTTCAAACGTGATTAAGGCCACTATTATGGTAAAGTATAAAAGTCAAAATAAAAAAGGGCGGGGTAAACGGAGGAGGAACTGTACCTACCATAGAACAAAAATATTAAATAACGCATATCTGAAGACATAAGCCCTGAAGCTTTGTAGGAACCACTCTTATGGTAAACTACACATTTTAATATAAAAATAAAGGGAGTAGGTGCAGGGGAAGCAATGAATTTTTACAGAAGCATCCTGTGAGCCAAAAAAATAAAATAGACTACTTATTTTGTCGATAGGTTTAGGGGAGCAGTAACCCCATAGGACGCAAATGTTGAATAATATTTATGACTTAGTCAAGTGACTGATTCAGCATCGTGCAGCCTAAACGGCTGCAGTTAGAGCCATGAAATTTGGACAGTGAATAAGTCCTCCAACGAATAGACCCACGGAAAATCGATTTTTAGAAATTTAAATAGTTAGAGGATAAAATGGGTTAAATTACTTAAAATTGGCTATATATATTTGTACACACAGAAAACAAATTGGTTGGGAAACGGTTGCAGTAATAAAATATTAATCAAGTTACTTAATTTATTATTGCAACTATTAAAAATGTATAGTTCTAACTGATTTTTAATTCTCTTGATTATTAAAACGTTATTCTAACTAAAATATGATTCCTTCAATTCTTTTATAAGTTATGATAACTCATTTAATTTAGTTCTAAAAATTAGTACAAATGGTTAGAATCACAACCGAATTTAATACAGGGCAATACTGATTATTGGTTATTGCAATTAATAATTTGCTTTCGTCAATAAATTTTGTAATATAAATGTTAATTCATTTATTGCAGCTAATTATCGATTGTTAGTATAGTTTTAATTCGAGTACAACAAATGAAAATATAATTATTTGGTATTCACAAAAAAAAAAGCTATATGTCCCAATTGTTTATTGTGAGTACTAAACTAATTATAAACTGAATTATCTGTCAAAAGTAAAAAACAAATTTGTAAGTCATTTAATTAAATAAGTTGTAATTTCATATTTAAAAAAAATTTGTTCCAGATCCTAGTACTCTCCTCCTCTACCCCTCTACCGGTGATTTACCACAACATTTAGCTCCGGGGTCACTGGGAATTTGGGCGAGTATAGACTACCTAATGCTTCCTGCTTCGTTTGGATTTCTAAAAAGAGCTATGTTTCAAGCCCAACATGTTCGCCACTTATGAGCTTAGCCCACTTCTTTCTCAGTTCCTTAACACTGCCCGCTTGGTCTAATTGGAACTCTTTTAGGTGCGATAGCAATTTTTTCCGTTTAAGGGAGTAGGCCCACGATGTTCTCAAATTTGTCTGAGTTGGTCGGGTAAATAATGTATGTATGTATGTGTTTTTTTTGACATTAAATAACCACCCTTATCGTGGTTGGCGAGTTTAAAATACGCCTCCGACTGTTTGGAAATATATTTAAGGAAGTAAGTTCACGTTCTCTTTAATCTATTACCAAACTATCGCAGGCGTATTTAAAATTCGCCAAACACGATAAGGCTGAATGTATAAACGGTACATAAAATATCTTAATAAATAAACAAACAAAAAATGGAGGTTATTGAAATTATTTTCATTTTCTATTTAATTAATCGGGAAAATGGTTAATGCAACCGGTGGGAAAAATATATTGATTAACTCAATCAAATCTTTTGTTATGAACACCAATTATATATTAATTCAGTTGCATCTATTATATATTCGGTTATAAGCATATTTTTGTTTTCTAAAAACCATACTAACAACTAACAATATCTGTGGTTATAACTGATAGTGTACCAAAATTCAAATGTTGCTATTAAAAATATTATGCTAAGCAACCAAATTTTCAGTAATTGTAACCGAATTGTATGGTAGTACATGCAACCGACGAAATTCGATTGGCGACAAATTCGGTTGTGATCACGAATCTGTTTTCTCTGTGTAAAATTCCAAGTGAGCGTGGCACCTCCCAAACAAAGACAATATGAATAACTCCATATCTGGGGAAAGGTTACAGAAAAGTTTTCAAATACAAAACAAATAACTTTGTTATCAATAACAACATCGGCCAAAAAGTGGACTAAATTGGAGAAGTGGGAATGACTCCTCCATTACAAAGATAGTGTAAATAACAGTGATCCGGAGAACGGTTACAGGAAAAAAATTAAGATTTTGTACAAATATTTAGCTTGATATACATAACATTTATCAAAAAGTGAGCTAGATTGGAGAAGTGAGCGTGATACCTCCCATACAAGGACAGTTTAGATTTATTTTTATTTGGGAATGGTCGCAGTATGTAAAAGTTTTTAAATTTGCAACAAAAAGCTTAGTACTCTTAACAAAATATTTGTCAAAAAGTTGGCTGGATAAGAGAAATGGTCATGACAACTTCAATATAAGCACAATATATGTAGGTATCTGTATATCAGTAGAACGGTAACAGTAAAAGTAACTAAATTTGGTACTATTTGACTAACTTTATTTCAATGGGGGAAGCGAAGCGCACCGGGTATGCTAGTATATATATAAAAGTTGAACTGCGTTTGTTTGTGATATTGTGCGTTTATTTGTTCCCTAGAAATTTATAACTTACTGATTTTCGTGAAATTTTACAGTATTTTCCTGATTACCCGGCGTTTTATAATACCATACATTTTTGTAAATTCCAAGTGGACTTGGCTTCTCCCATTAAAGGACAATATTCACCCTTATTCTATTTGGCGTCGTCAATAGTAAACAAAGCCGATTTGTATGTTTGGTTTTAATTTCGTATTCCCGTTCGCAATATTGCCATATTTCGATGACTGTTAAAACATGTTTGGTATTTTCTAAGAAAAATTGGCGTTGCTGTTGCCTTTAATTGCCTTTGATTTTGTCGTCGGCGTTTTTAGTGTTTTCTTGTGCTGCTTTGTGTTGTTTTTTAAAAATTTTAAAAAATTTTACGTTTTGGTTGGCTGCAATTTTGATTTCTACGGATGCTTTGATATTTTTCTACATTTGTGTTGTGGAAATAATAAAGAAATTAAAATAACAACTAAGTGCCAGTTCAAGAAGCTAGTGGCAGAGCTTGTAAAAAATCCATCACTAGCCAGAGGATTTTACAGGGTCTCTTTTCCTAATAAATTAAATATCCCTAGTGATTAAAGTAGAGATGCCGGTCTTGTTTTTTTGGAGCTGAAATTTTGATGTCCACACAGCCAATAACACCTGTAAATGCTGCTTTTCAAAGAAATGCAACTTAGTATCATTCTTATCAGAATCCGTCATGTCAAATTTTATGCATTGTGGACAAAGTTCTCTCTTCATGACTTCCAGAGTCTCAGACAAAATTTTTGAACCTAGTGGCTGGGATTTTCCAAAGTTGAAATAATTTCCAACGCTGAGCTGGTACGATCCCTGGGCCAAAAAACGCAATGTTGCTAAAAATTATATCGTGTTTGGAACCAACGTTCCCTTTTTTTAAATATGGCTCTATTATTTCCAACACATGTTTAAAAGAAGGTTTATTCAGCCGAAAATAACTTTCAAATCTTAAAAAGGTAAAAAAATCCATTAGGCATTTGGGAAAATTTAACATGTATGTCACTTCCTTTTCATTGGGCAAATAAAAAAGGAAGATTTTTGTTTAAGCAGTCTTCTTTCCACTATTAATTTTTATTTATTTCCTTCGTCACTGGACGAGTCCGAATCAGAAATAAAAAAAAATTTTATTTAAGCAATATTTTGTTTTACAAACAAATTTTTATTTAAAATTAAAATTTTGTAAAAACAGCTCAGAATTTTTTTCTTAGTCTGAGTTTATACGGTTCATTCTTTACTGAAAAGATTGCTACTTTATAGGCGAGAGAGGCGAGGCGTATGTACTCGTTTCTTTTTCACTCGCCCCTCTCGCCTATAAAGTAGCAATCTTTTCAGTAAAGAATGAACCGTATAAACTCAGACTTATCAAAAAACAGTAAACAAAATGAATCAGCTGATTCTTATATTAGAGATGTGTGCCGTATTTTATTACCATCATCGATAAATAGGCAACGGCGTCATAATACTCTTACAAAATACCAATTTAACATAGAATTGATGTTGTCTTTGATAAGAATTGCTGTTGCCTTTAAATTGCCGACGCTTAATAGAATAAGGGTGATTAGTTTCGGTATAGCTGAAGAACGGCAGCAGTAAAAGTATCCAAATTTGGAATAACTAGCTTACAACAACATTTGGCAAAAAGTGTGCTGAACTGGAAAGGTGGGCGTGGAACCTCCCAAACAGGGATATTTACATTATTACCGATAGTAAGGCGGCCATAAGATCCCTGGGAATGTGTTTACGGGCAAAATTTTTCTCTCTGATATTGATTTGCACATTATCCACTTTTTATTGAATCAACCGGGTGGCTGAGTAAGAATACTCGCAGCCACGTAAAACAGGACCCTTGGGAGTCGGTGAAACATGGTAACACAACGGACCCACGTGAGCTGTACTTAATTGCGGCTGCCAATGGAACCTAGCCTCCTAAGCAAGAAAAACATAAATTACTAAATATTTGGAAATTAATAACTAGGGCAACACTAAAAAAACAGTTTTAAGCTCTTAAAAAAGCGTTTAAAAACATGAAAATAAGCTGTTAAAATTAAAAAAAAAAGCAATTTAAACTTGTTTGTTTTTCCACTTAATTCATTTAATACGTTGTTATAGTTATAGTAAATAATAAGTTGATGCAATAAATTTTCGAAAAGAAAACTATGTCTGTTTGGAGTCAGCAAGTTCTTGTACATAGAAAAAGTTCTTCCTACGTCTACAGATGTTAAGGCAGCAAATTTAAAATTGAGTATTTGCTCTGAAGCATATTTTATACGATTGGACTCATAATTCCGCTTGCCTCCCAAAATATCCCCAATATCTTTTAGTACCGAAAATCCTTAATTTTTTAATGAAACTGATTTAAATTTTGTATTAACTTTGTCTCCTATATCCCCTTGAACACGGGGCATTTTTCTTACGCTCCATACCCTAGAGGGAAGCGAACTGACACCAAAGTAGTCCCGTGATAGGTCTTTGGTGGTAGAGACCGGTTCTATTTCTAACACAATATATGAATAAGACCTATCCCTTTTACATGGGGTTGTCATTGGAGGGGGTCAATTGACACCATTTGACCAGTCACACATTTATTCTAAATGAACGTATTTAGTGTCAGTTACTACAATGTACTATTATTTCAATACAATGTAGTATTATTTCAATAAAACAAGTCCTAGCATTAAATTCAAGAACCAAATTTTACAACGTCTCAAAAATCTGTCACACCACCAGTGAAGACTGCACTGTAATTCATTACGTTTTCTACCTTTTAGTTCTTCACAAACCAGTCAAATGATTGGTTCTCCTTTCACTTGTCATGAGTTCTTTCTTTTCGTACTTGTTCTATATTCACAAATCCCAGGACCAGTCTGTTGGACCAATTGACACAAATTTCCCGCAGGGTAACTATGTTCACTTAGAAAACCAATGAAAGATTTTTTGTTTCCAATTCGCGTATAGTCCTAAAATTTGCAGAAATTAACAATATTTGATATACAGAGAAATTCTTAATAGCTAAAACTATATTAAAAAAGAAAAAAATAAGACGTTACTATAAAAAAACAGAGAGAAGGGGAACTAACAGACGTTACTTTATACAAAAACTAAAAAAAAGAACTAAGACGCTACAAAGTATGATGGTAAAAGACGTTACTGACTGAGGAATTTGATCGTAAGAATACAGCTATGGAATTTTCGAGAGAAAATAACTTAAGCAAGCAAATAATAAAATAAGTTGATAAAAAGGCTTAATACTAAAAACACAAACACATAAAAATAATGCCGCTGCAAAATATGGCCCCAAAAAATAAATGAAAATTGACCCCAAATTCGGGGCTATTTTTCATAATGCAATATGACCCCATTTTTTTAATGAAAAATTACCCAAAAAAAAAAAATTAAAAATAACCCTAAAAATAAAATGAAATATGAACCTAAATTTGGGGTAATTCTTCATTTTGAAAAATCACCTCAAAATTTATAATGAATTTTAACCCCAAAAAAGAACACAAAGAAAGCTATATTAAAAACTTTGGGTGGAGTTCATATTCCCGAAACTAAAAATCCCAAATTTAGAATCCCGATTTCAAAATCCGAATAATTATACAGTTTTGGTTTTAAAAATCGTACGATTAATACGATAGAATAGGATTTCCTCAACTTTGCTATAAGAATTCGGGTTTTTTTTATACTATCCCTAGAAACTTTTGCATAAAACTTTAAAAAATTTGTGTAAAAGTGTTTGGGGTGATTTTTCATTTCTTAAAATTTGCATTTTTTTTAGTAAACAAAGTTAAAATTGTGATTTTATTTTGGGCCATTTTTCATTTTTTGATATTAGGGTCATTTTTCACTCCACTTAAAATGCAAAAACAACCTAACGAAAAAATGAAAAAAAAAAACAAAAAAATTTCACTAAAATTGCGTGTTGTTGTGTCTCATGTAAAATTTTGGGGCCGTTCTTCACTTTCCTTTTGGGGCCATATTTCCTGGGGTCATTTTACGCACCGCCATAAATTATACACAACGCTATAAAAAGTACGTTACAGTACCGCTAATACAGAGTTGCATAAAAATCAAGTAAGAAAGTGTAGTCGGTCAAGCCCGCCCGTATGATACCCAACACCACAGTATTTTAAAACAAGTTTCGAGAGTGTATGGCTATATGAATAGCGATCTATCTATGCTTTAAATTTCATTAAAATCGGTTAAATAGTTACTGATGGGCAGAAATTGACCCTATCTTCCCTCGTGGTCCTATTTTTTAAAAAATGCATACCTTACGTGTCCATATAAATATTGATCTATCAACATATGTCTTATATTGCATTAATATTGGTTTGATAGTGGGCACAAAGACCCTCTTCCGGATAGCAGCTTGTATGGGGGCTGTTAATATGATAACCGTGAGTATAGAATGCTGGATGGAAATATGGAATAAGTAACTTCCCTGAGCCGATATAACATAAACAAAATAAATTAACTTTATTTTGTTTACTCAGAAAATGATACCCAATAGGAAATGAAATTAAACAAAAATAGATAATAAAACAAATGGGTTAGAATTGTAATTTTGACTATTTATTGGAGTATTTGTTACCTTCTTTGCTGGCTAGAAACAGAACAAGAGCCAAAAATTAGTTAAGTTAAAACGGAAATAGCTTCATAGACATTTAAAGCCTGCTGACGTTTTGAGGAAAAGAGAAAGGCGATGTTTGCATCATTTAGCTTTTTTATATATTTAATAAAAAGGGAAAAATCTTACGCATCACCAATATTAATGACCAGGGCTGGATAAGCATGTTTGGCGTTAACAGGGGGCTATATTAAGTTATGAACAGATTCGCCCTTCTGCCAATTAGAACCCACGTACCAAATTTCATTAAATTATCTTTAAAATTGCGACCTGTACTTTGCGCACGAGGTTACATGGACAGCCAGCCAGCCGGGCGGACATCGTTAGATCGACTCAGAAAGTGATTCTGAGTTGATCGGTATACTTAAGGACCAATATTTTAAGGTGTTACACACATCAGCACAAATGCATAATACCCTCTCCAATCTTTAGTGTACACTCACAAAATTATTACAGTAACTGATTGTAGGTTATTAAATTCGTTTTCCGTACTGTTAAAATTTAATATAAATATAGTTATTTTACGAATACCAAAATATAATAATTTTCCGTATTTATTTTGTTATGTAGTTTGATTTTTGTCAGTTAAAATATATTTTTTAAAAGTAAAAACTATTCAATTTTAAGGAATATGCAGTTTAATAAATAAAAAATTTAAAGATGAATGTAAAAATCATTTGTTTTAAATGAAATGGAAATGATCCGTTTTTTAAAAGAATTTTGAGTTCAACGATTTTTTTAACCAGAGTTGTTACAGCACAGAAATGGTTGATTTTTAAGTATGTATTTAATAATACTATTTATAAAAAAAAGTTGCACATCAAAAAAAAAAAAAAAAAAAAAAACGATTTTTGCAAAATTTTTTTAAATAAGTTTTATTTTCATATGAAAAAAATTAAAAATTATCTTAAAATGGCAAAATAAGTAAAAATGCCGATATCGCAAAAATAACTAAAAATAAGCTGATATTGCAAAAAAAAATAAGCAAAATAAAGCCCTTACAAATTTAGCTCATTTTCTTTGTTTTTTTATGATCGGAATTTGTGTTCAATTAAAATCTTTCTATCTTGTAAACCAAAAAATAAGCATTTGCTTTTTTTTGGTAGCCCTATTTATAACAGTGAAAGTATCTAAATTTGGTACAAATTGCTTTGTTATCAATTTACAAGCAGGGACAGAAAATAACTGTTATTTTTAAAAATGTACATCAAAAAAGCACACATAAAAAATGATCGTAGAAAATTTTGGTTCTTATCATTATGATATATAGGTGATGTACATGCAAATTTTTGTATGACTTTTAAATTTGTGCCTTTTTGATAAAAGTCAAAAAATAACTTTTAATTTTGACTTTTATTTTTTAAGGCAAAAATTAAAAGTTATTTTTGACTTTTATTATTTTAATCAAAAAATAAAAGTTATTTTTCAACTTTTAATATTTTAAGGAAAAAATAAAAGTCATGAATTAAATATTGCATAGTAATACGCTAGTTTTATTGCTTTCAATGCTATAAATGATAAAACATCCGTTACCACAATTTCAACTGCATCACTTTTAATTCTTTCAGTATATTTCTTTCAATGTGAGTTTAATATAGAATTGTTGAACTGATAACAAATGATAACGTTCAATCGCAATTATTGTACATTCTGTACCTGCAACTCAATTCAGTGTAGAAAGGTAATTTTCAGCACTCGAATTGATTTTGGGGGATTTGAGATATAATTTATCTGAAGAAAACTTAGAATCAATTTTGATGGTAAAATTAAACAGCTGAACAAATATAATAATAATAACAATAATTTTAATAGACTTCTGTAATATACATCAATTATTATTACCTATAAATTGGAGGCAATAAAACTAGCGTATTAATATGCAATACTTAATTCAAGACTTTTATTTCTGCCTTAAAAATAAAAGTTAAAAAATAACTTTTTTTCTTGACTTTTTCGTTAAAAGTCATAACAGTTACGGTCCCTGTTTACAAGTTTTGTTTAAGAACAAACAATTTTTACTTATTTTCTTTGAGGGTACCGAAGCGCACTGGGTAAGGCTAGTCTAAATAAAGAAATCAATATAATGAACATAATGAGTGAGTAATCCATAATTGTTTGTTCTTAAAAATTGAAAGTTTTTTTCTTAATCTTTTAATGGGTATTTTTAGTGTTAACAGAATTTGTTATTAATATTTATAATTTGTTTCAAACTTTAAACTGATTTACTTTAAGTTCTAATGATGCTTATGATTAATATTTGAAATAGAAAAAAAAAAACAAAAACCATTCTAATTGGATGACTTTATTAGTCAAACATTTTAATGACTACTTAAGTGTTATTGATTAATTATTATTTTGAAATAATAATTTTGATTAATCATTCCAATTTAATGGCTATGATTATGTTTATCAAGAACATAGAACATTATACTTAATATACATACATATTATAAAAACGGCTGAATTTCAAGCCCAATTTAACTTACGGAACATACGGGTTAGCTGTCAAACAAACTGCCATACGGCGCTCACTTTTTTAACCCTTTCATGCAGTTGGTGTGCACTGTTGCCAACTTTTTTTGAACATTTACCGCCAAATTGGAATTCAAAGCCGTTAGAAATATTTAATTTAGCGGGAATTTTTTAAAAAATACCGCTAAAACCTAAACATTTTTAAGAGTTTTATATAAATCTAGATATAGGCTGCTTTTTCAAAGATATATGACTCTCAAATTACGTTACATACTTAGATTTCCAACTTCCCTAGGTATTTTAATCCCAAAAAAAATAAGTTTGAGTTATGTATCCAGCTGTGCCGAATCTTTGTTACCCTCCAACTACAGTTAGAATATTTCCGAAGTGGTCTTTATATGATTTATGTGATCTTCACAAAATTTGAACAAGCAATTTATAGTTTTAAAAAAACTATGACTGATTAATGCCCAATTTTCAGAATAATATTTAAATCTATATTAAGTTAATTTTCATATAAACTTAAATCGTATTTAAATACAGATTGATTTTTTGAGTTTTGTTTAAAATGTCTTATTTAATTAAAATAAAAGTATGGTAGCACTACTAAATACAAAAAAAATATCATAACAAATTGTATTTTTTTACAAGGTGGCCTCAAAAAACAGTTGTCTGCTATTGCTTTACCTGTTGTTGTTGTATTGGTTTAATATTGAGACCACCTTTCTAAGTTTTTCCAATGGAAACTTAAAATGAATTTAAATGTACCACATCGGAGAATTAAGTTACATTTAAGTGTTTAGTGAAGAAAATAATTTTGTATTTAAAACGATTTTAAACATAAATGTGTTTTAATATCAATCCTAAAAATTGGGCATACATGTTATTAGAATAGAACACAGATTGAGAGCTTTACGGTTCTACGCACGCTAAAGCTTTTTCCGAGAGTAGGCTTTATATGAGGCCAATGGTAAGTTATGAACCGATCTGCACGAAAGATGACAGCGTTATTTCTAGTCATAAAAAATTGTCACAGCCTAAAATTTATTAAAATAGCAATATTAGGATTTTAAGCGTACTTATCTGTTTGAGAGTAGGCTTTATATGGGGCCAATGTTAAATTATGCACTGATAATCACAAAAATTGACAGCGTGATGTCTAGTCATATAAAACTGTGGCGGGCCAATAGCATTATTTGTTACGATCTTATATTCCATACAAAATGTCATCGATAAGCCTTTTAAAAGATTAAAACATATTCGATGATATCTCATACATACTATGTTTTATTTAAATTTTAGTATAGGAAGCGCTTAATGAAAGACCCTTTATTAAATTGCATGTGATAACTGTAATTATGTTAATGATATTTAGCAAACACTTAAAGTTTTCGATAACTGTAGAACAAGTTACTATATTCAATATGTTAATTATCATAGATTTTGTATTATTTCCCTAAATAAACTTGAAACAATACAAATTAAGGTCAAGTTACCTTAAAATCTAAAAATACTTCATTACAACTTAATTATCTTGAATTTCGATAACATGCAATAAAGGCAGATGTGTTTTTTTTTTTTGTATTTCTCAATTCTATTAAGAACTAAACAAACACGAAATCATCTCTTAGAAGAAATTTATGTATATTATTTAACAAATTTAATAACAATATAAAAAAAGTTAATAACGTTCTAAACAAATGTCTATTGTTTTAGCGTGGCATTTAATTATAAATATTATATCATTAAGAAATCAATTTTTTAAATAAAAATTAAATAATATGATTTTTATTTGCTTTTAAAATTTAGGGAATTCAAACGGCATGCTATCAAGCCATACTGTCATAATATCCTAATATTTTACAATAAAGTTAAAAATATATTTTGTTGTATTTCAACCAAAAAAGTCCTTAAATAATAACACTTTTCATGCTATGCTTTTTCATAACTACACAGTAGAAATCTAGATAATGGGGGGTTTTCCATCGCAGTCATATTTTTGTCTGTTATTATTTTAATCTGCTTCCATTATTGTAAATTTTTAAATACAAGTTTATCCATTTAGTGGTTTCAAAAACGCTGGCCTGGCAAGGATAGCCTTCAAATATCTGTCATCTGATGAAACATTTTTTTAGTGAAAGGCTTCGCAAATACGAATGGGGATAGTTTAAACCAGTGTTCGAAAATAAACAGTACATTATTTAGCGTTCGGCTCACACACCCAAGAACCCTTAATACCGTTCGTAACTAGTTTTAAGAAAGAGCTGAGCATTATATAGTATTCTAAATCCACCTATTTACCTAAGATAAAGTTTTATACCGCACACTAAATCATAAACAGGCACAACTCAAAATTCACAAATGCTAAGTAGATGCAGAAAACTGGCTCAAAAACATAGTTGCAATGTTTTTAATCATATTGAGTTTCATTAATGTTAAAGAAAAAAGTTAGAGAAGACAGTGACGAAAAATAAATTTTCGTAATTGCTAAATATTTGATTTGTGAATTAATTGGTTAATAAAAAAACGATTTTCTTTTATAAAGGTGTTGGTTTGGCCAATGACAACTAAAGAAGTGGAAGAAATGGCACTGACTGCAGTTTTTTGAACGCTGCAAAAAAGGAATTTACAAACAACATTAATTAATAATATGCAAAAACATATTTATAGTTTTTTTTTTTGTATCTAAAGTGTTTTCTATAACAAATTAATAAATCATAGAATTCGTAATTGTACACGCAGAGAAAAAATATGGTTGGGCATGGTTACGGCCGCTACACTATGTTTATTGTTGTCGTACACAAATAATTGTTATTTTTATTTAATACCAGCAATTTTATAGTTTCTGTAAACATATCAATGTTTATCGCAATCATAAATTTTAGTATTGTTGACTGAAAAATAATTATTTATTAAACAACTAAATAATGATAGCTTTCGAAACATATTATATTACTCACAACCATATCATGACATTTAATAGCCATACCATCATAACTTTCTATACATTTATCATAATATGGTTTTTAGATGCCATCAAAATATTTTTACTCTAATAATATTTTGTTAGCGCCATTTTTAAAATTATTTTTCATCAGTTGTGACGTTTGTTTTTCATACGCCTATAAAATTATTTGTTTAACACAAGGTATATTTATAGCAGGTAGCCGCGAGATTACAAAAATTGTACAATAAAAAAACAACAGGGCTTTTTATTGTTGTTATGTGGTACGAACTGTCAAAAGGCAAAGGGGTTGATAAGAGACAAAAAAGACAAAAGATAGAGACAAAAAACTTGTTTACATGTTTACTATACAACATTTGACAGTTCGTACCACAAAACAAGCAAATAAAAAATAAACAGCTGGCTTTCCGAGACTACCTGCTATAAATATACCTTGGGTCAACAATTAAAAAAAAATACAAGTTAAAAAAATAGTTTTAAAAAAATTAATAAAATAAAAAATCGATGCAAAAAAATTCAATTTTTTTTTTAATTATTGTGACAGCAACACTGTATTATAATATGATTACTTCTAATTTTGGTTTGACTAACATGACAATAATATGATAACTTCTTAACTTATTATGATTAACAGGATAAAAATATGATTAAGGGAAAAATATTATGATGAAATATTACGAATATATTTGGTCATAAAATGATTTAATTATAATCGTAATATGGTGACTATAATGATGAATCTTATCATAATATGTTGCTCTTAGAATATGTTTACCACAACCATGTTTTCTCTTTGCGTGTACAAAAAAAGTTTTTTTTTTTCTTAATTCTAATAACGGATAAAGAAAAATATAATTACCATAAATTTAATATAGAATATAAACGCGTGAACCACGCGCTGTTTTACAAGAAAAACCCCAATAAAAAAATTATTGGAAAAAAACTTACATCTGTTCAGAATTGAAATAAAAATTGTTCTTACGTAAATAAACAATTGTATTATTTAATGAAATAGATTTACATGTTTTTCTAAAACACTGAAGGAAATAATTATAGGTTACCCATAATTATTTTCAAGCGTCAAGTTCGCTGAATGCTATAACCTGAAATCTGTTTTTTTCAAGGTTTATTTAATAAATTTAGGAATTCAAAGTTTTAATGCTGTACCTATAATTATGGTATAAACTGTTTATGTGTCAAAGTGTTAATTAATTTTAAATTTTATACACCTTTCTGTTTGGTTTCAGTTTTTAGTAAAATACGTAGTGCAATAAGAATTAAAAAAGCAGTTTAGAAATACCAGAAGTGAACTTTTGTTCAATAATTCTTTTCTAAAAAAAACAAACTGAATCATTATGACATTTTTATTTACTTAAGCGGTAGATATTTATCTCATATAAATTTTTAGGCTTTAAGTAAATTTTTTTTTAAAGTGGTTGACGTAAAAATTCCGAATATAGAGAAATAACTTTACTTTTAGGATATTTTTCTGCAGTGTTTATTTTTTTCGTAAATTATGCTTAAAATCAGAGATCGGATAACACATACATACATTAACTAATTTCAGTAATATAATTAGGAATAGAGATGAATTTAAGCAGAATTGCCGTAGTACTTCTATTGTTACACAAAATTGGTAAGAAATTCTTCAAACTCTGTTTAAACAAAATCAAATTCATTTCAATCAACGTTTCCCAAATGGGGATCTGCAAAACTTTTGGAGTCCGTGACAGATTTTGCCTTTATATTAAAAAAAGAAAATATAAAAACATCACAACATGGCAACATTGCAACATTGAATACAAGTAACGAGTGATTACAAAACGTTTCTGGGTAAAAGCTTAAGCGAGGTGTAATATTTAAAGAGAAAAAAGAATGGTGTAGTGGTTTTTTCGATCATTGCTTTATATAAGGGTGGTTAAATTTCAAGGGCCGATGTTGATTTTGAATAAAACACAAACTATTTAGGAAATTATTGTAATTTTATTTTATTATGATATATTGGTATTACTCAATTATGTGTGGAACAAAATATCGGCCAAATGGGCGCCGCGACCACGGCGGCACACCTCCATCCTATGGTCCAAATTTTCGATGACCCTGAGGCATTATGGAGGTTCTATGCCGTTAATGTGCCGAATTATCTCATCCTTTAGCTCTTGAATTGTTGCTGGCTTATCGACGTACACCTTTTCTTTCAAATAACCCCAAAGAAAAAAGTCCAACGGTGTCAAATCACATGATCTTGGCGGCCAATTGACATCGCCATTACGTGAGATAACACGGCCATTGAATTTGTTGCGCAAACGAGCCATTGTTTCGTTAGCTGTGTGGCAAGTGGCACCGTCCTGCTGAAACCACATATCGTTCACATCTATATCTTCCAATTCGGGCCATAAAAAGTTTGTTATCATCTCACGATAGCGAACACCATTCACAGTAACTGCCTGACCGGCCTCATTTTGGAAAAAATACGGCCCGATGATGCCGCCAGCCCATAAACCGCACCAAACAGTCACTCTTTGTGGGTGCATTGGTTTTTCGACAATCACTCTTGGATTATTATTCGCCCAAATGCGGAAATTCTGCTTATCGACATATCCACTGAGGTGAAAATGTGCCTCATCACTGAAGATGATTTTCTTCGAAATTTATCATCCATTTTCATAATAAGTCTGGATAACTTTAACACGTTGTTGGATTGTGTATCTCTCCATGGTTCAAATTGAGTAAGTCTGAAATAGAGAAATGTCAAATAAAGTTCGGAAAAAAACTTGGCGTTTAGGTGTGGTTCACATTCAACATCGGCCCTTACAATTTAACCACCATTTACTATACCAATTGAAAGTCAGACTATTGTAATGTATACTCCTTATCTCCGGTCACAATCCGATTCAAAATTTCCATAATGCCATTTAAAATACCCGTTCGATGCTTTTCAACTTCCTTCAGATTTGATTAATTCCCAATATTTTCATACAACATTGGCATTACACGCTCTGGGAATATTGGTGCACTTTTTGTTTGTTTGTGTTGTTCTTAAAACGTGCAGATCTTCAAAAAACTATGACAAGGCTGTTACGCAAATTTTGAGATGTAAATTTTCAGACAGACAATTTTTGGAATTTCTTTTCAAAGTTTCCGATCTGAATTTAAGTTTTTGTGTCATTCAATGGCACCAACTGCCTGGAAGAACATTTTTCGCAGCATTATAAACCAGTGCAGTTTTATAAACCGAATTCTCTGCCCATTTGTCAAAACAGACAAGCAAAACTTTGAATAGTTAAATATCGCGGTTGATCATGAAGAGGGTATTAACTCAAAGTTTTTATTTTTTCACAATTTAGAAAAAACGAAACGTAATATTTAAATCTACCCACTGTAAAAATTTCATGGTTTTTTGTCTACTTTTTGGTAATGAAACGGTTAGTTTAAAAATTATTTTCCATATGCCTTTTATTGAAATAAAAAATAGTTTTGCTCTTACTGAAAATTTTTAAATTTTGAGTTAGAGCACAGAAAGAAAAAACTCGTTCTAAATTTCAGACTTTTCTTCTTACTTTAGAACGAGTCGTACTCAAGAATTAAAGTACGGATAACACTTAATATTACTTAAAACAATCCAAAATGCGTGCATACAAATATAAAGTAGACAAAACAACAACACTACAAGAAGAAAAATATAGATTATTTTCATGATTAAAAAGTAAAATAAGAAGCAAAAATTCCCATATTCTATTTGTTAAAGTTATTTAGTTAAATACTTCAAATTTTTAAAGTAGAATGCTTACGGAAACCATATTGGACATGCTGCTGGTGTCTTATAATTGAGAATTCCTCGGTTAGCAAAGGGCGAAATACAGCAAACGTGAAATAAACATGTGTAACGAGTAAGTAAAATAATAATATTTCTGTCTGGTTTGGTGGGGTAAGTGTGAAGGTTACAATTAATCTAATCTCACTTTCGGTTTATTTCAAGTACGAATCGAGATGAAACCGTCTTAGAAAATCTTGAACCAAGCACAGTTTGAGATTAATTTTATCTCACTTTTAATTAAGTAACGTGATCATACGTACTCTTTTTCAGAGGACAAGCATCTATTTTAACTGGCTGTCATCTATAAAAGTTGTGTCCTCTTTTTGTCATCTCTCATTCTTATTTTTAAAAGCATGATCAATATTTCTTTTTATTTTTATAAATTAATATAAATTTTATTTTACGGTGGTCAACGACTTTTTCTGTCAAATCGTATGGAAAATGTCGTGCTGGCTTGTTGTGTTCAAACTCCTACTGAACTCTCATACACTTGCAGTAAGAAATTGTGAATAATTTAGTGCAATTAATTTTTAAGTTCCGTTTTTTTTAACTAGTTCCACTTATATATATCGTTACCTAAAACGCAAAAGGCCCTAACTAACAAAAAATAAAAAATCGACTTTTTCATGAAATCTGATGAATTGCATCAACACTAATATACACAAATAATTTTGGAGTCTTTCAACCAAAATGAGCGATTTTATTAACTAAAAACAAACGGCCCTATCTACAAAAGATTATATGGATACACGCTAAAAGACCTTACTAACAGTTTGCATAATATGCAACATTGTCAATTGTCAAAACAACTGGTAGGTTTTACAAGAAAAATAGAAGGAAAATAAATTATAAGCAGTTTTAGGCAATTTATCAATTAACATTTTGAATAGTAATTTGCTTCTCCTGTAAAATATTCAAAATGTTAGATAGGGCGTTTTGCGTTTTAGGTAACGATATGTATATATATATATATATATATAAGTAAATGTAAATTTTTAAATAATGGGTGATTTTTTAAGCATAGTGGTTTAAAAATCTAATAAAACAATCAAATTTGCATCATTATTCAAAATTTTTATTGGAATCGATAAATTTGTCTTTGCCATTTACTTTTTTAAAATAACTTCATGTAAACGTTGCCCGCGGCTCCGCTTCAAATGGTCCATTCGTAAGGTCCAATTTTGCACCACTTTTTCTAGCATTTCGGCCTGTATTCCATGAATAACACTTGTTGTGTTATACTTTAAGGCTTCAATCGTGTTTGGCTTGTCCACATAGACCAACGACTTCACATAACCCTACAAGAAATATCACATGATCTTGGCGGCCAACTCACAGGGCCATTTTGAGAGATAAACTGCTCACCAAATTCTTTCTTCAAGATGTTCATTGTTCCACGAGCTGTGTGGCATGTGGCACCGTCTTGTTGAAACCACATATCAACCAAGTCCAACTCAGCCAATTGGGGCGAAAAAAGTCGCGTATCATGGCACATGCCCAATACCTCAGAACGGCGACGAACTGACATTTCACTATCCTCATTACAACACTAGTCGCTACGGCTGCAATATTCTCTTCGTTACGCAGTCTACGAACGCGAGTCGGTGGTTTAATGTCCACCAAAGTAAATTTGGTGCGAAATTTGGTGATAATAGCACGAATCTTTGATTCACTAGGTCGATTATGACGACCATAAAAAGTTCGAAACAAACGATGGACATTTCTCACACAGCACGAATTTTGATAATAAATTTCAACGATTTGCAGTCGTTGCTCGTTTGTGAGTTTCTCCATGATGAAATGGCAGAGTAAACTGAACACTCTTCACTTTCACAGATGTAGTTTAGACACAATTACCAACCAGTGCTGCCAGCCCGAAAAACTTAATTCATAACAAATCACCCTTTATAAATATGCAACAAATGTTAAAGTCAAATAAATTTTTTACTTTTTTTCTTTATGTCCTCTTTTTTATTTTCAAAATATGGTAGCCTTAAATTAAGTCAATCCTGTTTTTTGATTATTTTAAGTATGAATTCAGGATTAAATATGGATAAACTAAGTAAATACTTGAATAATCCGTAATTGAATCAAGCGTTCTGTACTTAATTAAAGTACGGATGAATTGATTTGTTTTTTCAGTGTACCCTCTTAATGATCAAGTGCGATATATTTTAACTTTTTTTCTGATCGTTGGCATATACTTTTTCGGTGAGGTTGAAGCATCCAGGAAACAGAAGTAAGTATTATAATTTTTGCAAGATTTAAAAAATCATCATTGAAAAAAATATGAAACTGCGTCAAACCATTAACAACGGCACGCGAAATGTTTTCAGCGGACGCAATATACAAAAAACTAAAAGGTAGCATTTTAAGGGCGTGGCAAGAAATATATATTTCGTCATATAAAATGCTGAAGGGCCTATCATAATTTTTAAATAATTTTCAGGAGAGATACAAATCTCAATAAAAAATTAACTCTTGTAATTATAACAACGATTTTTTTTTGAAAACATCATTAAACTTTTTCTGTAATAACAATTGTTTACGTTTGTTAAGCCTTTTATCGCTCCTGAAAAATTTTTAAAAATCATGATATTTCTTTTTGCATTTTAAATGACGAATTGCTCTTTCAAAACCGCATTTCAATTATCTTTTACTTTCGTGAGTTAGCCAGATACACAGAAAAAATTAAAAACCAACTTCAATTAACATATTAGTTAGAAATTTGTACTGTTAATTAAATTCCGTACGGATTCTCAGCCTGCAAACAAATTGATCGTATAAATTAACATATTTGTAAGTGTGAGCTGTTCTTGCTGTTGAGTTTCAATCAATGTGTTTAATTGAAATGGGACCACACGCCAAAGAGGCTATATAAAACGTAAACACAAATCCAAATATTTTTTTCAATCAACACAGTTAATTGAAACAATTAAAAAATTGTTTAAAAATATAAAATATTTTGAAGTTTGAGTGTATGTTTTCATATTTGCAAATATACACACAAACATTATAATCTTTTTTTTTAATTAATGCAAATTTATTTAAACAAAAATAAAAAAATTGTTTGTAAAAGAATTATTGAATTAATTGAAAAAATTTTGATGAAAATTTTTTCTGTGTGCCCGCTTCTTTCTATTTTTACATTTTTTTTTCAAAAACTCTGCTGTGTCTTGTTTATAACCTGGGGCCTAATTCTGGCATTCGTGATCGAGTACTTTCTCGATTCGAAAGCAATTTTATTTCAGTCAATACTGAACGAATCGAAATTATTTTTTCAGTATTGTGAAACTCAAATGAATGCTTTACAATAACGAAAAAATAATTCCAATTCGTTCAGTATTGACTAAAATATTGAGATGTTTAATGGCTTTCGAATCGAGAAATTACTCGATCATGACTTCCAAAATCTGGCCCCTGGTGTCTGAGTTTTTTTTTAATATTTTTTAGTAAAAATTTTTTTCCGTTTGTAATTTCTACAATATTGATCTTAGCCCCTATAAAGATTCTGGATTCTTATGAGAAGGGAAGTTCAAATCCGGCTGTCCGTCTGTCTTTTAAAATGGGTTTTCCGAAGCCCCCAGGTATGATGGGGGCTTGGTTGGTATATATTTCTGTCAGGTATTCTTATTTTAATTTTGCTATTGAAACTCAGACAGATAGGTCCAAAAATGGCTGAGATATGAGCAAAAAACCACGACTACCTCAAATTTTTTCCAAAAATCCCTTATTGTTGTTGTAATTTTATTACTTTTTACGGCAAGAGCCAAAGTTTCCAAATAAGGTACACACATTTAGGTTATCAATACACAGCATCCCACAAAATGTGGGCGGGATTGGAGAAGTGGGCGTGGTACCTCATGTACAAAAATATCAAAAAACCTGATTTTTTAGACTGTCATATGACCTATCGATACGCCTTATATATCAAAATATCAGAAATATTTAGTAGAACATATTTTCTGAAAAACTCAGAAAAATCGGTTTGGACACAAAAAAGTTATGACCAAAATATATTTTTGTTTTGAAATACCCATTTTCGGGAACCATAGATCTTCCCGAGTCCAAGTTTTATAACCCAAGTAAATGGTAAATTTCTTCTTAAACACGTCGGTATATAAATCTGTCAAATCGGTTAAAAAATGGCTGAGTTATAATCAAAATACTGAAATCCTAAAAAATACTCTTTTTTACACCCTTCACTACAGGTGGAAAAGGGTATATATAAATTTGTTATTCCGATTGTAAATTCTACAATATTGATCTAAGACCCTATAAAGTGTAGAAGAACCCGTGTATGATGCGGGCCATTTTATTATACATTTAAGTCACATATGGTCCGGAATTGTTTGCTATTGAAATTCAGCAAGATCGGTCCACAAATGGCTGAGATATGAGTAAAAAACCACGACTGCCTCAAATTTTTTTCTTTAAAGGTCCAATTAGACGTGACATTACCATACCAACACTGTATTACCAAAACGACATAAACATACCATACAAGCCAATTCAATTTTGATTTCTACGGTCATACAGTGGCTATGGTAGTACAGTGTTGGTAATGTAGTTTCTTTTTTTGTTGTTGTTTTTTTTTATACCCTTCACTACAAGTGGTGGATTTTATTTGTTATGTGTTTAATTTTACGCATACACTTACACATTAATGCATGTATATGATATGCCTCTCAAATAAAGAAACAAACCCATAGACTCAATATATTTTAATTTAACGCTTCTTTAGTAAAAGCATTCGTAGCCGAGTTGTTAAGTTCTCTCCTGAGACTGATGATATTGCCAGTTCAAATCCCAAAAAGAATTTTTTTCATTTTTTTTTATTTAATTTTTTATGTTCTTAAAAACGATTTTAAGATTATAAAAAGAATTTCAAACATCAACTTTGGCAAAAGAGGAAACGGGCTTAGGTACATATATAAATTTTTTTTGTTTTTTTTATATTCTTCGGCATGGCGAAATAAAAAGTTGGCGTGGCTCAATTAATATTTATTTATACTAAAGAACGTTATTTATGTATATAACTTTTTGTTCTTATCTCATCATGGTGAAGGGTATATAAGATTGGGCATAGGCGAATATAGCACTCTTACTTGTGTTACATATACTAGCATAATGCACAATATGATTTTCGTTATCACTCTTCTTTATTGATTTATCTATTTAACGAAATAATTTTAGCAAAAAGAAACTGGAAATTTTTGTTAATAAGTTGATTTGTAATTTTTGTATTATGGTCTACAACGTTGCTTTATTGCGGTGAACAAAAACATTTTATTACAACTCAACTAAGTTAAGTTGTGAACCGTAAAACCGGTCATATTTTATTTTAATGATATTCAAACAACGTCCTTCATGGTGCAGTTGTCTAAGGGGTTTGTTACGGTTAGAAACTGTGAGTGCCCTGGTTCGAATCTTGGTTTTTCAAAAATATTTTTTTTTTAATTTTTATGTTCTAAATCGAGATTAAAAAAATAGTTACCAGTTTTTGCTTTTTAAATTTAATTTATAATGAAGTTGTTAGTATTGCAAATATGTATGTTTATGTAAAAATTATTTAGTTTTTGTCTAGCTGCTCTGTATTCTGCTCGCACAATGATGAAGGGTATATAAGATTCGGCACAGCCGAATATAGCACTCTTACTTGTTAAACCTAGAATTAAATTAGAATCGGTCTTCTTAAGCACCGGCCATAACGTCCGTGATGCTATACAATTCCTTCTAATTTTCCAGGCCCGATTTGTTTTGTTAAGAATCCATTTCCTAATTTGCACTAGATAAGAGCCTAGTGGAGATCTGACTGCTTTTAAACAGTCAGTATTATCCAGTTCCGATCCTAGTCTCGCCAGTTTATCGCCTATTTTGTTATCGGTGGTGTTGCATGGTCGATATACATATACATACCATTGTTTTTCTCTTAGTTCCGTTAGTTTCTGAAATAAATTATTTAAGATGCTTTTTACAAAGAGTTAAAATAACAAATACATGTTTTTAGTTCTCACTTCATTTGACTGGTTTTCATAAAGAACCAAGACGGTTTAGCTTGTGCCATTTACCACCAAGTCTAATAGACACATAAAAGCTAATATTTGCAAACAATCTAGATCAAGTTCTTTATTTATGTTGGACTTTGTACTCGAAGTGCTTTTCATATAGAGAATAGGACCCAAAGAAATTCCCTAATGTATTCAAATGGCATTAGCCGCAACAAAGTAATAGAACAAACTCCATTTTAGATGCCGGTTCTACAAACACAGACACAATACTTATGCTTACATATGTACATAAACATGTTCAAATGTTTGTATCTTAATTCTTTTGTTTTGTTAAACGTGTCTGACTTACAAGACCTCTGAATAATGACGTCAATTTTTGTGTGTGTTTTTTATGCTTTTATTATTTTGTATTGTTTTTGTTGTTGTTGTGTTTTATTCAGATATTACGGCAGTATTGAAACGGAATTACAACAAAATTTTCATGACTTACTTTTGCTTTAAGGTTTTGTTTTTTGTTTTTGCAGATTAAATTTAAAATACATTGTAAAAATTTATGCAGTTTTTTTTTAATCAATCAAATATGAATGTTAGAACTAAAAGAAAAGTTCTAACATTAAATTCATTGTTGAAATAAAATCGTGATTTTCTGGACTTTTGTTTTATTGTTAATAATACATACCTTCAATAAAAATACAATTAAGAGGGAAATAGTTTTTAATGTTGCATGATATCTTAATACTTCTTGTTACCTGGAAACCAGCCTGCCTGCTGTTCTATTGTAGACTTTTCAATAAGTTCTCTGTTTTCTGGGGGAAAAATCCAGCTCGAACCGCTTTTCTAGCGTCCGTCCTTCCGCCTGTTTATCTTTAGCTCTGAATTTGTAACATTTTAAATCGGTGAGTAGTTATTGTTGGGCGATTGTAGTTTGCCATCTGGAGACTTGAATTCTATTCTATATTTTATTTTGTATAATTCATGGATATTCTATTGAAATATCATGTTCTAATGGCGGGAAACAAGTGTTTATTTGTTGTAATTTAAATATAACGAAAACAAAAACTGAATAAAATATTTATTCAAACAGATGTGGTTTGTTGTAAATTGAATTTTTTGCTCTAAAGTCAATGATTCCAATGAAGTATTTTTAAGTTAATCTAATCAAAAATTCATTATTTTATTTATTCTAAAAGATTGTTTTGCAAACACTCAGACCTGTTTTCATTTTTATTAAATCATTATAAAAAAATAATATATTTTAAAGATTATTTAACAGTTTTAAATTTTATTGTTTTTCTTTAGTAGTGTTCGCTGTTGCTGCTACTGCTGGTGGTGTTGCTTTAATTTAAATTGCAATTATATGTTAATAAGTTTAATGGCAAACTATTAATATTTAATTTTAGTTTTTTATTTAATTTTCTTTTTCTTTTTTGTATTAATTTATTAACAGTACGTTTATTACATAAGAACAATTCATGTTGTTCAATAGTTTTTTTAGAACTAGTAGTTTTTGATAAAACAAATTTAACATGTACTCGTGCGGTTCTATTTAGTAGATATTGTAGCTTTTAAGATAAATCTAGTTAACTAAAAGTTTAATTTATGTTTTGAATTTAAATTTTAAATAACTTCACGAATTTATTTTGTTGAATATTTATGCGCTTAAATGATCACAAATTAAGGTGTTTACTTAAGGCAAGTCCAGTCATAATTTTAGTTTCAATCTGATAAACAGATTTTCAATAAATTATTAATTACTTTCACTATTCTAGGCTCTAGTAAGTCACGAGGGTAGAAGGTAAAGTTTTAATACATTAGGAATGACGAAGCTAAATGCGGATTTTTAACAAAAAGAAAGCATTCCAGTATTATCTTAAATTGATATAGATTTGAAATAAAATTAATCATCTAACTTTTAAAGGCTTAAAGCGCATTGTTTTCGAAATTAAGGTCGTTAAAAAAAAAGAAAACTCATTTTCTAATTTTATACGCACACCGTAGTTTACCCAACAAATCAAAACAATTCAGAAAAAGCTTGTAGCTTGTTAAACATTTTTTTAATAATGAAACCTTGATCGGAAACCTTTCGATATATTACTTGTCTTTAATATAATAAAAGCTGAGAAGGCTTGTTAAAGAATAAGCTTACAGAAAAATACTTTTTAATCATGTTTATAATAAGATAACATTCTTTACGAACACTCTTTTTTAAATTTATGTGCGATAATTTTGTTTTTAAGCTTTTGAACTATTGTGGAACTAATTCTGTACATATTCGATTTAAAAAAAAAACCCACAACAAACAGTCTAATGCCCGTTTTCAAGACTGACCTATAAAGTTCGAAATAGTTAACGGTACCTTTAGCACTAGTGAGGAATAAAGTTACCTTCATCTTGGTTTCGTTTTCACAACTTCTGTATAAAATAAACTTAACGGTTTTGAAAATGTGGCAATACTAAAGAAAATACCGATTATTTTTGCCAAAATAAAAATACAAACTGGCAACTACGTACTTTTTTACATTTACAAAATATACGAATAATTGGAGCCGCCTAGAGTTTTTTTTTTCCCGGACTTTTTCGATTCCCGGGAAAGCGGGAATTTTTTTTAAATTTCCCGGGATCCCGCTCCATATAAATAATACAAAGTAAACTTTGGTATAAATTAATGAAAAAAAACTTTTATAAAAAAAACGTAAGGGAACTTGTTTACAAAGAAAGTAAATGAAATGGTCAATACTAAAAAATTAATTGAAGATTGAAATAGGAACTTGAATTATTATCACCTCACGCCTTTATTCCCTATTACTATGCTTTTATTCAGTATTATTATGCTCTGGATACAAGATAAAAAGATAACATAAACATAACAATTTAATTCATAAAACAATAATAAAAACAAAATAAAAATTGAGGTACTCAAGATATGAAATCAAAAAGTTAATTAATAAAATAGATAAAATACTTTAAAGAAATATATAACATTTTTTAATGGCTTAGGAAATAACTTTCTGACACACTCAAAGCGTAGTATATTCCTGATTTTATTTACTAATTATCATGTTTCCGAAAAGTTTCGTTCATTTTTTACCGAGGTTGGACAAATAGTTAAAAGTGCACTGTTGCAGAATGCTTCGGATTCACAATCAGAAGCAATTTTTTCTTTTTTATAAACCACGTCTATATTAGTCAAATGTATGTCAAGCTTGAAGCAAAAAATAGCATTAACCGGACTGCTTCTTACAAACCTTTTCATTTCAATAGGTCCATTTGTAATCTTTAGGACAATGTTTTTCAAGTTGTATGTTGTAGTATCTTACACGAGTTTCCAAAATGTTATTTTATTTCGGTTTCCACGCACTTCACGGGCATACTATAAACCAACACAAATCGAAATTGAAAATTTGTGTTTATCACCTAATAAACATATCGCTCCTTCATTGCATCATAGTCATATCTACAAAATTTTGAGTAACTTTAGCAAAGTTTTCCTTCACACCTTCTCGTATTATATCTCAAACTGAACCGAAGTTATAGCAAAATATATCTTTAAATCGGTACATTTTTAAAACTTTAATCGCATTTTTCCAAGATCGTTTGTTTTTGTAGATATGACTATGTTGCAATAAAGGAGCGATATGCTTAGGTATGTTTAGGTATCTTGGTCATGGACAATGAATCTTTACTGCCTGCATCTTATTTTGAATTAATGTACTTTATTAACTCTTCACTTCACAAAATGTAATAATTATCAACTGTTTCACTGCCCATCCTTCTTTCAGTAGATTTATTGCATCAGGAGACATTGATTTAAATACATGCAAAAACATGTAATTGATCTAATCCACAACCCATCCACAGATGCTAATTTTTAGAGAATAGAAAACTAAATTTCAAAGTATAAATAGCTATTTTCTGAAATTATGAGGAATTTTTTATTTCCCGGGATCCCGCACGAAAAATCCCGGGAAAACGGGAAATAAAATAATGGAAATTCCCGGGAATTCCCGGGACGGGAAGCAGCGTTCGAACAAATCAGCTGATTTTGACAAATTAAATTTTACTTTTACTTGTTCTGCTGCTGCATAAAAAGCGTTGCATGTAACTTGAATCGTAGAACTCAAGTAAGGTTAGAAAAGCATGCACTGCGTGGAAGCGAAAACGCGTGGTATGGACCTTTAGCTTTACTTATGTAAGTCCATCTCGTTTTCGGTTAATTTTAAGTACGGATCAGTGATTAAACATGGCTAAATTTAAGTATTTGGCACTTGAATGATCCATAGTCCAATCAAGCATTCTGTACTAGATTTAAGGAAATCCGTACTTTCCGTACTGTTGACACCGCTTTGGCTTGATTTAAGTAAAGATGAATTGATTTTTCTTTTAAATGTATAGAAGCGTAAAAGACACAATTTGTGTAATCCCCACCACTAATCTAAAATGCTAAAGTGCATTAAAAAATTCAAAGAATTTTTTAAAATTACATAAAAATTCCAAATAGTTTTATAATTTTTTTTTATCTTGATCCTCGTAAAAAAAACCAGAATTATAAAATTTACTATTTCAAATAATTGTGAAATAAAATTTAATTGCATTGTTATAATTTTTGTATTTTAAATCATTTTTTTTTTTTTCCATTAATCAAAAATTAACGTATTTAAAAATTAATATGTCTTAAATTGCATGTAATATTTTCAATGAAGTCATTTTGCGGGTTTTCTATTAAATTGATTAACAAATTAAAAGAACATGTGTGTAGAAGTGGAAATTTGTAAAAACTTTGTACAATTAAAAGGTCTAGTTAAAATATTTGAATGAATTTTAAAAGCGGGAAATCCCTCTAAGCAACAGTTACTTTCACTTAAAATTAATTCATATTTACAACAAAAATATGCAATTAAAAAGTTACTTATAAACGTAATACTTACGGAGAAGGTATTAATTAGTAAATTCTAACAATTATTAATATATAATTACACATTTAATAATCTTCAATCAATGTGAGAATTAATAGTGTGACAAATTGTAAATTTGATTAAATTGAAATAAGGTGATAAGTATATTATTTGGTTATTAAAATAAATAGCTTTTGAGTAGATTTTATATTAATTTTGTGAAAATTGTACTTTTTTTTTTTGTTAGAATAAATTCATCGTTATGACTAATCGAGTCAAATTTTAAGAGACTTACGGCACAACTAATTAATGTTTTCTTACAAACCCCTCAGCTATTTAAGCCAAATTTAACAATTTATCATTAATATTTAAAACAGTATTCGAAAATCACACTAAATAGCGCTCCTTAGTGATCGGCTTAGTAGATTTGTGGAAAACACAAACGCTAATAGTGTTTGTGTAGTAAATCATTAAAAGAAACCGTTTCCCGATGTTTGTCATTTTTCGGAAACTAAAATAATATTGGGGGGTTACTGCGTATTTCGATTAGTACAATTTTTACTGTGTATTACGATTTTCGTAATCGTTCGAAACGATGGCAGAGGTTGTATTTTTAAAAAAATTTAAAATTTCAAAACTTTTTGTTCGTAATAGAGAGTGGCTGTTAAGAAAGGGATTTTTTGTTTTCAATAAAGTATAAAAAACGTCCGTTTATTCGAAACAAAAATTTGGAAAATAGTAATACACAGTACAAATTATTCGAATTCGTAAATGATTTCTTTCGAATCGAAATACTTAGTAACCCCCTGTTCTTATCCAACTCAACCAAAAGATGGGAGCATTAAATTCCGTTCGGTTTTTTTTAAACCACAAACTTCATTGTGATCGGTTCAGCTCATTAATGTTCGTTCGCTTTTGTTGTGGGTAGCGCCCTTTTGGCTGGTTAAAAAAAACCGAACATTTTTTACATAAACAAAATACACTTACGAAAAAATACAAAAAGCCAACAAAATAATTTTACACAAGCTGTTCGTGCTGCGGTCGTTGCTAAAATTTTTTGTTGATTCATTTTTTTATCAATGTAAAACAAGTAAGAAAGTGTAGCCGGTCAAGCCCACCATATGATACCCTACACCACGGTATTTAAAAACACACATGCTAATGTATCCCTATTAATATGAATTTATCTATGTTTATAAACTTCATCAAAATTGGTTTGAAAGTTTGTGAGAGGCAGAGATTGCCCCTACCTCCCCTTGTGGTCCTATTTTTGAAAAACTGCATAGCTTGTGTGCCCACATAAATATGTTTCTATCTATGATATTGTTAAGAAAGTAACTTTTATTATCAAAAGTAATTTTTGGGAATACAAAATTAAGCACGAATAACAAAATCTTTTAAATTGAAAGTAACTTTTGTTAAGAATTAGTTGTAATTATTATTTATCTTGTATTTATTAGTTGTTTTGTATTTAAAGGTACTTCTAGTAGCTCACATTGTTATTAAAAAATGGTTATTCTTAAGTACATTTCAAGTATAAGTTTAAAATTTAAGTATAAGTGGCAAAATTATGTTAACATAAGTGCGGCCATAAAACATAATAGACGTTAAAGTGGTGAATAGTAAATACTCGAACCTTCGAAAGAAATCTAGAGGGCACCAGAAGATTGAATGGAAGTATAAATACTAACTTTATACTAGGCACCGAGAGACAGTATAAGCTTAGACTTTGTTAAGTTAATATGCATCACGCGGAGAAAATTATAAACATTGAAGTGTGTTTATCACAATAGTGAGTTGTAAATAAAAGCTGTAAATTACGATTGTTAAAGTGACTAAGTTCTTAATAAATAATCAACGAACTCGAAACGGTTTATTACAAAGGAAATAAACCAAAACGTTTTTGAAAGGCAGTAACGTAACAATATAGAATTTCTTTAAAATCGGTTTGATAGTTTCTGAGTGGCAGAAATTTCCCCCTATCTTCCATCGTGGTCCTATGATTCGGCCCATTTTCAATAGGCTTGGTCCTTGTGCCAATAAGAACCTATGTCACAAATGTTATCAAATCATCTCCAAAATTGCGACCTGTACTATGCGCACAAGGTTACATGGGCAGCCAGCTAGCCGGACGGACATCGTTAGTTCGACTCAGAAAGTGATTCTTAGTCGATCGGTATACTTTTAGGACCAATATTTTAAGGTGTTAAACACATCGTCAAACGATTTCGTATAGAAATTGCTTATTTTAATTTTTTTGTTTCATTTGTTTCTAGTTCGAAACGATAATTCAAGAAAAAATTAATTTCAAAAACGGCACCACTTTAGCATCCCATAGCTCGAAAAGTACACATCATAAAAAAAACATTTGCACTCACATTCATATCTACTAGAGCTTTAGTTATGCCAAATATAAAGATATTTTGGCTTTACGAATAATGCCTAATATGCAGCATTTAAGAAACTGCAGTTTACCTAGAATTTACACTTGAAAGTAAATTTCTTGAAAGTCGCAATACTCTTACATTTTTTCACTTACACACACATATTTTTTGTACTTTCAGCCAATCGGCTGTTTTTTCGATTTTTCGTTGAAAGTATTTTCATGTGTAATAGCCTTTTCACACTTGTCAACATTTAACATTTAACATCAATTTGCGAAGATGTTGGAATTTTCCCATAAGAAATACATAGGGCTAAAAATCAAAATTTTTCAAAATTTTTACAGAATGTTATACCATGTTCACACGGACAGCAATATTCGTGTTTGGCTCTCTTATTCCTGTTTCGCGCCCCAAACATGATTGAAACGACTTGTTTCCCCATACAAAATTTTGAGAGCGAAACAGGTCGTTTCATTTTGAAACAGGCTGCGAAACAGGAAAAATGTACTATCATCTCCAATTTTGATAACATTTATCGTTAGTTTATCTGAACTAGCTCTCAAAAAAAAGAAAAAAACAAAATAAAAATTGATGTTTAATAAAATAAAGTGATAATTGTAACATAATAATATATTTTTAAGTTTTATTTAATTTTTTTATCTATTTAAAAACAATCACACTAACAACAGAAAAAAAATGTCAAAATGAAACATGAATGAATCGTATGAACAGCATATTTGGCAAACTAGTTTCAGAGAGCGAAACGAATGGTTTATATCGTCGTATGAACATAGCATTACTATCTCATTTTGTTCCCTTTTACATTTTTCGATTCTTTTAGTGTCATTACTAGAAAAGTGGCAATAAATTCTGTAATTATTGTGGCACCACTGACAAAATGGAAGGTGATTTGAAAGCAGCGTTAACATTTCTCAAGTTTTTCCTTTTTTGCAAGCCTTATTTTGCTAAAATTATTAAACAAAATGAGTAAGAATTACGTTTTGGTGTTATCTTTTAAAATGTTGGCACTTTTGTAGAAAAAAAGTATTTAAAAAAAAATAAAAGTTTTTTTTTAGAAATGGTGACATTTTTTATTGATGGTAGATGTTAGATGTTTCAAGTGTGAACGCGTATTTCACATTTTCAACATCTTCCATGCGTTCCTCCGAAATGTATGTAAGTGTAGAAAGGGTATAAACCCCATTAAATAGAAAAACTGCCATTTCTTCCACTTCTTAATTTGTCTTTGACCAAAAAAAAACTGTTGCTTTTACTTCTGATTCATTAAATGTAAACCGTTGCTGTCAAACAAAAGCAAAATGATGTACACACTTTTTCCCTTTTGTACGATAGTTTTTGGTTCCGACTGCGGTTTTTTAAACCCTCATATCTAAGCTAGTTTTAGTACAGACAACAGCCTAGAGGATAAAAGCAAAACTTTTTACTCGAAATTAATTTCAACTGAATCCAATAGCAATTTTGTGTATATTGCAATAAATATAAAACAAAATTTTTTTTATGTGACAGTTGTAAAGCAATTTGATATCATAAATAAATTTATCTCCATGGTTTTCTTTATATAAAAAGAAGCACCGCAACTTCGCAATGACTTTTCTGCAAAACTCCTTTATAAAATTAGCTTTAGACGCCATTTCTTTGAGAAAACATGAACTTTCTATCTTTAAAAAAGGAATCGGGCTCAAAAAACAGAAGGCGAGACAATTCAAATGTCGAATCGGTAAACTGTGTATTATGACGCTTTTTTACTTACGAGAGTAGGTAATGCTGTAACCTTTAATGGACGAAAGGTGTGGAAAAACATGAGGGTATTTAAGCCTTGTCCTAAAAAAATGACAAAGTAATTATTAAAATTCAGACTATCCTTACTAGTCTTTTAGGACAGATCGATTAGGAAAAACATGGCTATAATTTATCACCTGGGGTATACAAATGACTATTTAAATATCCCCATCAGCTTGTCGTTTGACCTTTGGAGGATATGGGTTCTTGCTGGGGCTTAAAATTTACAGATCCCAAAGAAACCCCAATTAATCTTACAAATGTCGACTTTAGGAACTATTTATAAGATTGTACTAGTAAAGGGTCTGCCCTAAGGGTTTTAAATAAGGGTCTCAAGAATTACACAGGGAAACAAAATTGAACTTTTTTGTGTTGATTGAAAGTTTGACGCAATTTTTAATAATTTGAGTTCGCTGATTTCAAGTCTAATCTCTTTTTTCAAATTTTTGGAAATAAACAATAAAATGGCTGAGTAATAGTTGTTTCCGTATAAAACGAACATTTCAAATTTTAAAAGATCATGAAAAATCCAAAACGGGAAAAGGTTAAAGTCTTATTACTTTTACGTAAAGTGCCATAATTTATGATCAAATCAGATATAGAACATAAAAATCAATGAACGCGTTTCGCTTTTATTCACAATTAAGTGAAGATACCTACTGCCGTATTCATAAAAAATTAAAATGGATTTGAAATGTATTTTAAGAAAAATTTGTATGAAAATGTTGCCTTAAAACACATTTCAAACTTATTTTATTTTTTATGAATACCGCAGCTAATGTTTAAGTAAAAAAAACGTCCATAAATAAATAGAACAGCAGCAAAAACAAACGCATATTAAACAATTCTAGTTTTGTGAGGAAATCGCGATTTTTATGAATTCAGTTTTGTCAGTAAATTGTGAATAAAATCAAAAGTTGTGCACCGATTACAATTAAATAAAGCTCATTTGATTCAAAATATGTTTAACTAAAAGTTTTTAAACCAAAACTGTGATTTTTGTGGCATTCTTATTTTTTTTATGAATTTTAATCCAAATTTTTTAATAATTTTAATTAGGCCCAAGTTCATTAAATTTAATTTTCATTAAATTATTTTTATGAAGAAAGGAATTTTACAACATGAAAATTAATTAAAATTGTTATTGATAATCTTTTCATTATTGACCGTGGCCGGGGCCCGAACCCGGGCCGGCAGGTTACCATGACATGTTTCGATCGCAACCACTCGATCTCCTCAGATGGATTTCCCGTTTTACATTTTTAAAGAAAAAAATTTTTATTCTTTTTAAATTGTTATTTTTTTTTTCAAAACATCAAGGATATATCTGAAATTACTGGGCAAATTTAAGATAATATTGTTGTCGAATTTTGAATTTATTTTTTAACTGAATATGGTGATCCGTTTTCAAGTTATTCCAATATATGTAGCGGAAGTGCGTTAATTTTTAACAGAACGGTATATCTCAAAAAGTAGAGCTGGTAGAAAAAAAGTAATTCATCATCCCAAAAACTTTAAAAACAACAATCAGTTCTTAATCAACAAATAACTTGTTCCCTTGTGTTTTTGGTCTTGATGTTGCACTTTTGAAAGCAATAGGTATATCCAGTACCTTAAGCTCTTATATTATTTGGAGTTGCAGTTAATCAGAGTAATATCGGATGCAACGGGAACCAATAGCCCCCAAGATTAAAAAGGGACAAGGCTAGAAGTTGCTAAGACACTTCGAAAATTAAATTTAAGTCGCGGCAAAAGAATGTTTTTTTTTCTTCAAAAGACCCGGATAAGAGGTTGATTATTCGTCAGTAGCCTATGACGAAGTTCAAGATGATCGCAAATGTTCTTGTGCACAGAAAAAATTTTCAGCAACATTTTTTCAATTAATTCAATAATGCTGTTTTAAACAATCTTTTTAATTGTTCAAATTAATTTGCCTTAATTGAAAACAATAATTATAATTAACAAGGTTTCGTTTAAATGTGCTAAATTCCCATTTCATACTATTGATAAACTGAAATTTATTGTTGAAGGGATAAGCTATTCCTATGCGCATTTCTCTGGTTGCTTAGGCCAGATCGTCAAGAAACTTCATCCAAAGATTTTAGAAAAACTAAAGATATTATACAAATAAACTGTTAAGCGAATAGGAATTATAAGCCCCAGTTTTACTTGTAACCATATCAAAGCTTAAACAAAAACAACAACAATAAAGAGTGAGCTTATCTTTTCTTACAGTCCCGACTACAATTGGTTGATTTTTTATCATCTCTAAATGTAGTTGTAAGTGGTTGTAACAATTTTTTAATTGTTTCAATTAACTGTGTTGATTGAAAAAAATATTTTGATTTGTGCTTACGTTTTATATAGCTTCTTTTACTGGTGGTCAGATTTCAATTAAACCTATTGATTGAAACTGAACAGCAAGAAAAGCTCAAACTTACAAATGCGTTAATTGATATGATCAATTTGTTTGCAGGCGGAAAATCAGTAAAGAATTTAATTAATAGTACAAATTTCTAGCAAATACGTTAATTGAAGTTGGTTTTTAATTTTTTCTGTGTGGGCTATTATAATAATTGCTATTGAAGAAAAAGCTCCAGCTTGAAGATGTCTATACACGGGAGCATTTAAATATCCAAGGTGTTAACTCCGTGTTTAGCTTATCCTGAGATAAAAGTTGAATACCATATACTTACTTTAATATTTCTGTTAACGGATGTCTTTGTATGTTGTTGCTATTCAAAACAGTTGTTTTTGCATTGCAGATTAGACAGCTTTGGTTCTTATGGATTGGGTAAAAACTGATCCACACAAATATGTTTTTAATAGAATTGTGGGTTGTCAATTACCAATCACCCGGTATTAAAAACAGATTGGAGAAATCTACCCACGCAAATCGTAAACATATCAGTCTAAAACCTTAAAAATAGACATAACTCATTTCTGACCTTAAAACAAAAATGCAATCAAGGGAAACAATTCGAAAAATGTAATTTGATACTTTTTACTTTAAGTAGACTTTATCTGTTTAGATTTGTTGCTGATATAAAAGGATGCCCTAAATATAGATACACTAATAAAAAGGTTGAAATAACCAAAAACAAACGAATTAAGACACAAACTTTTCCTTAACCCATACAAAACAAAAGACTTAAGACCCAAACACGGCATTAAATTACACATGTTTATAAATTTTGATAAACTTTTTTGTTCCCTAGAAATAAAAGATTTTTGTTTAGTTATTTTTGGAACGGTGAACACAAATCTTCATACTCCGTTTTTTTTCATGTGCTGTAATTTTTGCGATATAACGTTCTGTAAAAAATTAAGGCTCACTTTCCACTTATGTGTACCCAATAGCATAAATTGGAAAGGGTTTGCCTATTCTGTAAAAAAACCAATCCGAAATTCGATGACAAAATAATCTTTAGTCTGTGCAAACATTGTTTCTTAATTTGAACGGTAGTTTCAGAGATATCATAAAAGTTTGACCCCAAAAAAAAAAAAAAAAAAAAAAACAATTTTATAAAAAATTTTGAATATTTTGTTTTTAAAAATGAATAAAAAATAAAACAAAAACAATATATAAATATTTGGTTAAATAGCTTGTAGCTTATGGTGTTTTCTTTTCTACAAAAAATGTGACATTTTATTTAAAAAATGCAATTTGGAGTTCGTTTCTTAAAAATGCTTTGCTCTCTTAAAGGGTGGCTTGTTTTATTCTAAAAAACTCACCCTTACTAATGGCATAAGGCATTGCACTTTACGCCCCGTCTAAATCGACAGTATTGTGAAAAAGGTGACTTTTGTTTATATATAGAGCTACCAGACGAAGTTGGGAAAAAAATCGCCTCTAATCAGGACAGGAAAAATTTAAAATTTTAAAAGTTATTTTTTCTATTATTTTATAGTAAAAAACATAAGGAAGCATTACATTGTTAATGGTAAGTTGTCACTGATATAAAATTTAAGTGCATTCGGTGTTATAAAATTGTTTTAAAAAAAATTGTCATATCAAAAAATCTTAAAAACTTGGTGTCAATAAATCGGCAATCTGGCAAAGGTATTTTCTTTTTTACATATTTTATGAAAAACAAACAAACGAAATTGGAATTTCACCAATTATTTTGTTTTTTGATTTATTTATTAATAATGAATCAATAAACAAATTTTGATTTGTGTATTTTTTTTTATGTATTCTGAAGAACAAACTTTTTGATTTACGTATGTTTTCTATATATTGAAGAACAAACATTTTGTCAGCTGTAAAAAACAGGGCGATCCAATTTAGTGTTTTGTTCTCGACAAATAAGGAATTGCATTATTAGATTGTTGGCAACCCATTTTATAGATGCACCTTTTAACAATGTGGTATTTTTTTTTGTAGAAAAGAAAACACCATTAAAGTACTCCAAAGGAATTGAGCCCTTTTTTTATTTAAATTGGTGCACAACTTTTGATTTTTTTAAGTGAGAGAATAGCTAGAAACTTTGAAGCAATAAATATACTGTAAAACTTATATTTATCCAAAGTTGTGCACCAAATTCAATGAAAAAGGACTCAATTTCTTAAGAATGTATTAAGCAACATGCTGCTAGACAATAAACTGGCGAGTTGTAGTATTTCTATTTTAGTTTTTACGATATTGCTTAAAGTATTCTGCAAATTTAGAAATAATGTTTGCACGGCTAAAATATAATTTTGCTGTCGAAGTTTGATTTTTTTATTTTACTATAAATGTCCTGCAAGTATTATTATTTTTGATATAACGATTTGCCGCAAGAACAAGAGGAGATAATAAAATTTTAATTAGGTACACATTGAAAATCTGTATAGCATACAAATGTAGTCAGTGACGGCTAAACTTTTCCGGAACACGATGAACTGTAATCATCTGTTAGTTATAAGAATTTCTTTTCCAAACTTTCTCAGAATAATTTTAAATAGAATCAGTTTTAATTGAAAATTTAATTAACTGAATTAAACGTTTACTTATAGCAACAACATACCGCAGAAAGTGTTGTTAATATCAAAAAATTATTTAATTGAATCAATTAATTTAAGGGATTGCTGTTCGGTTTTAACCGAAATCGAAACCTCGGTTTTAATGCCTAAAAACCGAAACCGAAATCCGACCAAAAAACCTCGGTTTTAGCTTTTACTTAAAATGTAAATTTATGCTAAAAGAAATTGCGAATTATACATAAAACTCGTACTTCATATAATAATACTTCAAACATAACAGCCTGGAACAATCTCAAAATTCTTTAAATTTAAAATAAGTACTACGAAGAACAAATGTTTCTTTTTTAAGAAAAGTACCTAAATTGAAACAAATAAAAAAATTGTATTACATACAAAAAAAATATATATGTATGTACTTTTACTTGGATATTTTCAAAACCGAAAACCGAACCGAAACCGAGCGGTTTTAATCATTTCAAAATCGAAACCGCGGTTTCAGATTTTTACGGTTTAAAGCAAACTCTAATTAATTTGTTTACTACTGCAAATTTAATTAATTTTGTAATCTACACGGCGTGATCGATTTTTATTTAATTTTGTATGTGTATTTGTAAGGTATGAGAATAGGTCGTAAGATATATTTCATATTGCTATCGGGCTTAAAAAAAGGGCATGAGGGATAAAAGTGCCCTCTCCCTATATCTTATTAACTAATCAACCGGGTTACTTAAAATTTAGCACGCAGACACTGTAACATCTAAAAGGAAATAGGAAATAGGAAATTTTGCACGCAGAGGAAATAGGGCGTGAAGTAGGGCAAGAAGGGTTAAAGCTCTTCCTCCATATATCTTCTTAACTAATCAACCGATTTCCTTGAAATTTACCAGACAAATAGTGTAACATCTGGAAGAAATTATATACCCTTTAATTTTTATTAGTTAGGGCGTGAAATAGGGCAAGAGGGTTGAAAGCTCCCCCTCCCTTCATATTTTTAACTTATCAACCGTTTTTTCTTGAAAGTTAGCAGGCAAATAGTGTAACATCTGGAAGAAACTATAGCCTATAATTTTTATTATTTAGGGCGTAAAAAAGGGCAAGAGGGTTGAAAGCTCCCCCTCCCTATATCTTCTTTGCTAATCAACCGGTTTTCTTTACATTTGGCGTGCATATACTGTAACATCTGAAAAAAGGGAATAGGGCGTGAAATAGGGCTAGTAGGTAAAGGCTCCCCCTCCCTTTATCTTTTTAACTTATCAACCGGTTTTTCTTGAAATTTAGTAGGCAAATAGTGTAACATCTGGAAGAAACTATAGCCTATAATTTTTATTATTTAGGGCGTGAAATAAAGCAAGAGGGTTGAAAGGTCCCCCTCCTTATATCTTCTTAGCTTATTAACCGATTTTCTTAAAATTTGGCATGCATATACTGTTACATCTGAAAGAAAAAAGGGAATAGGGCGTGAAATAGGGCTAGAAGGCAAAAGCTCCCCCTCCCTATATATTCTTAACTAATCAACCGGGTTTCTTAAAATTTGGTACGCAGACACTGTAACATCTTAAAAGAAATAGGGAATAGGGTGTGAAGTAGGGCAAGAAGGGTTAAAGCTCCCCCTCCCTATATCTTCTTAACTAATCAACCTATTTTCTTGAAATTTGACAGGCAAATAGTGTGTCATCTGGAAGGAACTAAAGCATATAACTTTTATTATTTAGGGCTTGAAATATGGCAAGAGGGGTTCCAGCTTCCCCTCCCTATATATTCCTAACTAATCTAACTAATCAACCGGTTTTCTTAAAATCTGGCCTACATACACTGTAACATCTGAAATTAAACAGGGCGTGAAATAGGGCAAGAGGGGGTAAAAGCTCCCCATCCCTAAAATTTCTTAACTACTCAACCGGTTTTTTTTAAATTTGGCATGCAGATACTGCAACATCTGAAAGAAATAAGTTATACGGCCAAGCAATGTTTGCCAGGTCAGCTAGTAAATATCATAAATTTTTTAATTTTTTAATTAAATATTTCTGTTAAAAAAGGTATGTTTTTCTTACCTAAAAAAATAATTTTTTTTTATCAATCATAAATGTTGTCTTTAGGCAAGAAATTGTGTATTTTTGTTAATCAATGATATCAGAATGTGTTAAATGAACTTTGTGTTGTTAAATCGGCCATAAATTGTTTCTAGGCACAACATAAATATAATTGTATGTATGTAGGTACGTAATTGTATAACAATTTGTTATTGATTATTTTAACAAAAAAAAAAAAAAAAAAAAATAATAAAAAAATACAATACCTTTTACAAACTTTCCAGAATTTTATGGTTTTTCCAAAAATTTACTTATCAAAATCAAGAAGTAATTAGAAAGAATAGAAAAAACACTCGTTTTTTATTGAGCTGAAAACCCCAGTTTTTTTAACTAAAAGTTTATTTAAGGAAAAATATCAAATTTTAAGCGCAGAAATATAAAATTAAATAATTAAGAGAATGTTTGCTTAACCATGCTAAGAATTGTTAAAGTGTTTATTTTTAACAATGAAAAAATCTTATGAATGAAATAAAAATAATGTAAGATTTGTATTGATTTTTTTGCATTTTATTTTTTAATACTAAAACCCTTTTTAACTCAGCACAAGTAATTGCTTGGGAAAAAAGTGTGTGAAGTGTTTAGGTTTTCCATTGACATTCACTTTAAGTTGTTTACCTCGTTCCGTAGAATACTAGAACTTTTCGTGTTTTTTTTCCTAAATGAACTTGGATCTTGAAATTATAATTAACAACAAAATTTATATATTTAATATTAAATATGCACTACAACTAATTTTTTTTTTTTTTTGTTAAATTATTTTAATTATTTTCAATTAAAAACAACTTCCATATTATTTTTGTTTTTCATTAATAAACTAAATACTTGTAATAAATATTTAAAGCATTTCTCATGTAAATTATAGAAGAAATAAAAAAAAAAAACAACAAACAGCAGCAAATTAAAAAAAAATTGTTTTAAAGAAAATGCAACATGTTTTTGTAACTTGTTTTTTTTTTGCTTCTAAATTGTTATAAAATTCCAACACCAGATGTTTTAAAACGCCTGCAACTGGAACAAAACTACTGGATTCCGATATTGAACTCGTCTAAAATCACGTGTTATTATTTTATTATTTTAATATACAATCTGTTATTAATTAATTTTTTTCCTCCATTTATTTATACAAATATTTTTTTTTCTTCAATTCATTTAAATATGAAATCGTAAATAATTTTGAATAGATTTTACTGATTTAATGCAGTTTTTCTTTTAAATTAACTATTATTATTATTTACTTTTAATGTTACTTAAATGTTAAGTGATTGTGTATTTTTGTTTATAAACAAAACAATGAGAAATTAAAATTCTTTACAAAATATTATAAAGAGTCTACTTAGTTGTTCGCTAAAACAAAAAAAAAAAAAATTCCTAAAAAAATATTTATGAAAAATTTGTAATTTGTTAACAAATTTAAAAAAAGGAACTTAAACTAATTTTTTTTGCTATTGTAAGAAAACGTAATAATTTTGTTTGTTTTAACTAATTAAAAAGCGCAGACAAAGTACAAATATTTGTTTATAATATTAGTAAAATATATTTTCCATTCCATTTTCCAAAACGTCATAGCCAGGGCTTCTTATTTTCCGGACATTTTCTATTCATGGGCACGTTTAAAACTGTTTTCTTTTATTCGCGGGTATTTTTTGTCAGAAATAATGTAAACAAAGTAGAAAAGGTTTGAGCTATTTGAAGGATATGTTGTTTTTTTTTTTTAGGAAAAGCACCCAGGGGATGACCCCTACTTATTCATTGTATTTTGTTGGAACTAGGATAATAGGTAATGGAAAGGAGGATAGAGAGAAATAAGTGCACGCAAAGAAAAAACATGGTTGTGGTAAACATATTCTAAGAGCAACATATTATGATAAGATTTATGATTGTAGTCACCATATAACGATAACACTATGTACCAAATTTTCTTAAATAACCACTATATTGTTTTTTCATCCGCTAAAGTCACCTTAAAAAATTTTTTTTTTTTCTAAAATTTGAGAATTTTGAAGTGGCTGCTTCATAGATCTTGTCGTAACTTTGGAACGACGTTCTTGATTTTGTTACGCAACCCGTCAAAAGTTTTTAATTACTCCAGATTAAAGTCTTATTAATATCATTTTTTAATTTAGCCATTAGTTTTAGATTTTAGAAAAACTAAAGATATTATACAAATAAAACTGTTAGGCGAACAAGAATTGTAAGCACCGGTTTTACTTGTAACAATATCAAAGCTTAAACAAAAACAACAAGTAAGAAAGTATAGTCTGTCAAACCCGACCATATGATACCCTACACCACAGTATTTAAAAACAATTTTTCAAGAGTGTATGGCTATATTAATAGGGATCTATCTATGTTTTGAATTTCATTAAAATCGGTTTGATAGTTGCTGAGAGGCAAAAATTGCCCCTATCTCCCCTCGTGGTCGCACGATGCGTCCAATTTTCAATAGGCTTGGTCCTTGTGGCAATAAGAACCTATAAGCAAATTTTATCAAATTATATCCAAAATTGCGACCAGTACTTTGCGCACAAGGTTACATGGACAGCCAGCCTGCCATCGTTAGATCAACTCAGAAAGTGATTCTGAGTCAATCGGTATACTTTAAGGTGGGTCTAGGACCAATATTTTAAGGTATAACACACATCAGCATAAATGCATAACACCCTCTCCACTATTGCGGTGTGGGTATAATAAACAGTGAGTTGATCTTTTCTTATATTCCCCACTACAATTGGCTGGAATTCTCCCAACATTAATTGTAGTTGTAAGAAGGTTAAAAAACAACTTGCTTTATTGTTTTTGCAAGAAAATCAAAAATAAAGCAAGTTGCCAGCTCAGTTTTTTTAGGCCGTGCACTTGTCAGCTTATTATCAAAGTAATTTTTGGGAAAACAGTTTACAGTAACTATAATATTGCTGATATTTAGTAAAAATAAAAATTTGTTGTGTACGACAACAATATATTGTTACAATAAACATAGTGCAGGTGCCGTAACCATGCCCAACCATATATTATCTCTGCGTGTGCTTGTGGTCATTCAACTTGAACTTATTAATATTGAAAGAAAGAGGGAAGACTTCAGCTGAAAGGTTCTTCCACATATGAACAGTATGTCGTTTGCTTCGCTTGAGATTTAAGAACAAAACTTTGTATTATTGTGTTGATATGTCCAAAATTTATCACTTAAAGGCATACAAATCTCATAGAATGAAGATATCTCCATGGGTCCCAAATTGGGTACAGTAGCAAAAATTGTTTTTATCTACTGTGATGTAGTGTATCATATGGTCGAGATTGACCGACTATACTTTCTTACTTGTTGTATCAGCGGTGTTTTTCTACGACTTTCGGGGTTTCTCATCAAGACATAAAGGGTGTTTTTTTAAGGTCGATAGAACTTGAACTTGTAAAAGATAACACAAACATAATTTTGGGCACTTGGGTACTGCGGTTGTTGTACTAAGCGCATTGTGGACGTCCAATTTTCCGTATTTTGAAAGAACTTAGGTTCGGTGATGCCACCAGTATGTAAAGCGCTCCAAACTATGAATTTTTCTGGATGTAATAAAGTCGTTAGGGACTGTTGTTGATTAGTTTCGCTCCATATGCGGAAAATTTGTTTATTAAAAAAAATAAAAAAGGTGACGCATTGCTATGTGGAGCCATAAAAATCACGAAGTCTGCGAATAAATGAGTGATTTTCAAAGTGAATTTTTATAATTTGATAGCGTTGTTAAAGCGTTAAACGAACTGTGATGATTTGCCAGAGCACACTGCTCATAAATGTTAAAAAAGCGAGCGCTGTATGGCAGCTTGTTTGACATTTAACACTTTTGTCAAATTGTGTGTCAGAAAACATTGGTGCTGTGCGCAAACTGATAAAGTTAAATCGGCATGGGACATAGCGCATGATAGATACATCGTCGAGCATAAGTATTAATTCCTCTTGTTCCTATAAGGAGTATAGGGCCGTTAAACGGTTTCATTAATCATTTAATCGTTAATCATTAATCATTTAATCATCTAGACTGGTGCTAGGGCTGCTAGCTAAGCCTACCAGACAGGCACGGAGAACATCCGAACACATTTATAAAGCGAGCCGCTTGATGCAAAAACAGACGCTTACTTGCAGCCGTACTAACTCGACGGCACCCGGCGGGACCTATCGGGCTTTGATTGCGCCAATGACTTGCCATGTCATTTATAGTATCATTTAAAATTTAGGTGCAGACTCTTCTCTCGAAGCAGTTACACCGCATATCTGCGGTACGCACCATTATCCACAACCTGTGAGGCGTCCGGTAGCACTCAGCTATGCTTTTCAGAAAGTAGTGTCCGAACTATTACCCGCAATTGGGCGTTATAAGGAATAAGGAGCAAAGGGCCCAACAAACACGATCCAACGTGATTTGTTTTGTGCAAGGAATTTTATTTCACCCCAACTTCTGCTCATGACTGGAATTTTGATGTTGGTGCCTCCGTGTATGTGCAGGTCTTCCTCCTCCTCGATGGCATTTCTGGTGATGTCGTTTGCTGGTCTGCGTAGAAAGTGGCCGATCAAGTCCACTTTCGCTTCTTTATATCAAATTTGGCCAGTAGATATGCAATATTCTGCGATGCACTGGTTTAGAAAACACCTGCAATTTCTGTATAACCCGGGTTGTTGCGTTCCATGTTTCGCCGGCGTAGAATTGAATTGAATGTTTTAAGTTTCGATTGTAGAGAAAAGGGTTTCAACCGATCGAAGGTTTGCCTTGTAAAAAAATATTTTTAGAGGTGGGTCTAAATTGCTGCTCATAACATTTTTCCACCCCTAAACGGCTAAAAAGAACTAGAAATACTTAAAACTTTACGAAAAATAAGTATTTTTTGAATGTAGGCGTTTTTCTTTTAGGATTAAAAAGAACTCCTAAGTTAGTTATAAAATTCTCTTAATTTCCATTACTTAAAAAAAATTTTAAAAATATTTTAAACAAAATAATATTAGAATTATAATAAGAATTTTAGAACAACCCCACAATATTTATACTTTATGGGATCTTAGATAAATGAAAACATCATACATCATTTGTAATACTTGAGGGTATAAAAAAATGTTATCATCATACTCGTTCACTTAAGTGTTAAATAGACATAAGCGAACATCTGTTAAAAGTGAATGAGAGAAAGGCACAAAAAAAAAAACAATATTAATTATAAAAAATTATAATTAAACCTGAGGGAATACCGTGTACACATTCATTAATTTTAATTAAGTATTTCAGCGATATGAAAACAATTAGATCATATGATTGAGCTTTTTGTCGGTCAATTTATTTGTAATACAACTCAGAACGTTCAACTGAATCCCCCACAGAATACTTTCACTTCTTGTTAATTATTCTTACTAACTCTGTATGAAACTTTAAACAAAAGAACTACAAAACTAAACTCTACAGCAATAATGAAAAAAATATAAATAAATTAAATTTGAAATTATTAATTAGCTAATTTTTTTTTAATGTTATTTTACTCAACAATGAATTTTTATTCTTCGGGCGCAATTGAAATAAAAAATGCCATTTTTCAATATTTTATTTATATTATTTTAAATAAAATTCACACTGTAAAAACGAGAATAGAGAATTGATTAGAGACAATTACAATCATAATTAGGAAAAAATTAAGTGTGGGGGAAAATGGCAAAGACTTGATTATGTAATAGATGTTTTGAAAAACCTTTCACCGATTTCATAAATTGAGTTTAAAAGATGTTGCGACTGAATTTCGAATATGCGATCCCTCCTAAAGTGATGGCCAGATTCGCCCTTGTTTTATGGTGAAGTGTGTAATAAATTGAAACATTCCTTTTAAGCCAACATTTAAGTAAAAGGACTACGGATTTTATCTCTTCTTTTCTGTTCCACTAAACTTCTTGTGGAGCATAGGACCTCTACGAAATTTCTCCAAGAAACTATATCATTCGCAAGTACTTTTACTTCATTTTAACTTTTTACGCTGATCAATGTCTTTCAGCAAGCTTTTTTTCCAAGTGATCTTAGGCAATCCTTCTTCTTCAACTACCTTGTGGACTCCACTCTAGAGATCGATTGCTGTCCGATCTATTTCCACTTATAATATGTATACACCAATAGATCATAACGCTGCTGTATTTTGACATCAGTACTATGCCAACTGTCTTTGTTTTTGACCTAATGACACTTTTAGTAAATGTGATGTCAGCCTTAACATCACTTGGCCAAATTGTCATCAGGTGAAATTATGCCATCAATGGGATAACAAATCGGCATCACAGAAATTACGAATCGGAGTCAGTTTAATTAAAAATGTTTTTAGTTCTATGACTTAGCAACATCGGAACATGGTTTCATTAGGCAGTTTGTCATTAAATTGAGTCATTGGGATTGACTTATACCGTGTTCAGATATGCACCTTAATTGAGTTTTACGCAATAAATGACATTATTGAGCTCAATTATCCATATAAAATTGCAATTAAGTTATTGCTCAATTAATACGAAATTGCTATAAATTTTAAGTAAAATTAAAATGCGACCCTGTCACAAGTGTGTTAAATGAGCAAAACAGAACTTACTAAACAAAGTGTTTTGACATTTGGCAAATGAAAATACAACAAAACAAAGGGGTATCCATTAGGTCTGCGCAAAAGCCAGATGTTTTTTCCTTAAAGATGTCAAAAGTGGTTTACATTTTGCTTATACATGTACATTTTTGTTTACGTTGAATGTTGTATGTAGTAGTTATATAAATTGAGTTAGCTTAATTGTGTATATGTGAACAGAAAGATAATTATGTCAATAAACCGAATATTGCCTCAATAAAAAAGGTATATCTGAACACGGTATTAAGTCAAAGTGAGAGAATATTATCATTGACTTACCTGTTACACATGTTTGTTTCAGTTTTGTTGTATTTTCTGCTTTGTTAACAGAAGAACTCTCAATAATAAGACCCCACCAGCATGCCCGATATGGTTTCGTAATCATTCTCCTTTGAACATTTGTGGAATTTAACTAAATAATTTTTAACAAATAGGATATGGGAATATTTGCTTCTTATTTTAGTTTTTAAACATGAAAATAATGTTAATAATACACAAAATGTGGCATCGACTTGATGTCAATGTAGTCATAGCATAGATGACTCATAAAACATGACAAAATTTCATGATGACGTTCGTCATTGGATTGTTGTCACTTTTTGCCTTATTGATGCCATTTGCTGATGTTAGGCGTCATCAATTTGAAAACGCCTAATATACAAACACACATACGCACAAAGCCTTCCTTGACAGTCGAGTAAAAATTTATTTTGTTAAAAGAAAAGCTAGTCTCATTTCTTATTCGTTTTTCGGTCAGTTTTGACTCGTTTTTTCGTCGTATTTGAGATCGTTTTCATGTACTTTTCAAGTAATTAAATAGTCGTATTTGTAGTTTTTTTTTAGTTTCTCATATTTTGATTAGTTTGGCTGACGTTTTATCTTAAATTTTCTTTTTAGATTGTCATCATCCCATGGCGCAAAATATAATTTCTAAATAACATTTAGCACATCCACATTCCAAACGCTTGTTATTTTATTGTCAATTAAACAATTTTAATTTGTAAGTGCAAGTCATTTTGAGTCATTTTTAAAACGCGCTAGTAATTAATTTAGTTTTAGTTATCGATTTAGTACTAGAAGAAAGAAGACTAAGTTAATTGTTTTTCTAAAAGCCATCTTTCAAATGCTGGCTGAAAGGTTATTGCAAAACTTTTAAGATTTAAGGTCAAACGTTCTGGCCCATTGGGAGACATGCCCAAAATCTGGTGCTCGCTTACAATGACTTATGTGGAAATTATGGTGACACAGAGTCCACGGAACATCTTCTCTATAATTGCCCGGCATTCGGAGATCTAAGACTCAAATTGTTTGGTCGAATAACCCTCAGGGACAAAACTTGTCTCTCTGATATTAATTTGAATAGGATCTTCTGATAGCGAATTCATGGAAACGATGCAGGGGTGGATTGGGGTGGCTGTTTTTTGCCTGTTTAAGCACGGAAATGAACAGAAATAGTTTAAAACCTTTGTGATATGTGAAAATGTGTGTTTTTTTTTTGCATTGGTAAAGCTTAACCGTTACGGTAAAAAAAAATTAGTAAATAATTAGAATCAAAGTAAAACTTTAGTTTTAGATAAAGCACATACCTGATTGTCTTCAATCCATGATAGAAACTAACACAAAATCCACTTTATCACCATAAAATGAATATTTTAATATAGTTAAGCTTTGAGCGTATCGAATAATTCCACTAACAAGTTTGGCGAACGGTAACGCATGCCCCTGGGGAAAGGTTCAAGCGGGCCATTATAATTCTATTGTTTGGAGGAGTTACCTGACTTTTAAAAAATAACAGTAAACAAGTGTAGTGCTTATACAAAAAAAAAAAAAATTAATTTTGAGCGACTTTTAGGGCCAAATACCTGTCTGTGCGGTGGTGGTACAACAAGTACAACACCAAAAACACAACATTGTATTTTATTTGTTGCTTTCGTTGGTCGATATGTCAACAACACAAGCAACTTTTGACATTCTTCTCTCTAAAAAAAAAAAAGAAAATAAAACAGTTGTGCTTTCAACGCCACCTGAAAAATGAATTTACCTTGGATCCACTCAGGGCTGCCAGATTTGACGATTTATCGTCATTTTGACGATTTTATGTTCCGAAATTAGCAAAGTGCCGATTTGCTGATTTTTTTCTTAAAAGTGACGATTTTTTTAGCCTCCAAAGTCTGAATAAAACATTAAATTTTTTGACAAGTTCGTTTTTTAATCTCGGAACAGTACATTAACAAAAGCGGAAGGCGGAACGTTTTCTTTGACTTAGCTTTTAGGCTGACTTGCCATACCTAAGCATGAGCGTCAACGTTTTTTCACGAACAGTAGTGATAGCTTTCTTGTTTAATTAAAAAAATTATAAATAAAAATAGAGATAAAAACACTAGATTGACAAAAAAAAATTGCAATTTTTAAATAATGTCCTGTTCCCATTGTAAAGCATTGAGGCCGCTCTATTCAAAAACCTAAAGCGCGGGCCGCTTTTGTTTAGGTACGGCCATAATAAGCAAGTCTTAAGAATATCTTAAAACGATTATTTTTAGAGTACAAAAACAACAATGTTACACTTTGTTTATCTTTCGTCAAACCATCATCGAATGAACCTTTTACAACTCTCTGTATAAATCATGTTTTCAACAATTATACGGCGAACATTTCACGAGTTGTGAGATAATATCTACATGAGTTTCAAACGATTCTTGACATGAGGGACTCGTTAGATAATCTTTACCCACGTCTTAAACGATTAAAGAAGCGTCTTTCGCTGTTCTATGGAAGAATCTCAGTCGTGTTACAGTTTTTCACGTGTGAGAAATCTTCCACGATTAAAGATAGCGGTATCTCTTACACGATTGAAAATGCTAGAAGTAATTATGTTTTTGTTCGAATGTTTTTGTACAATCTACATTGTACACATTTGTATTTTTAAATTAAACTTTTCTAATTTTTTTTTATATATATATTTCTTGAAATAATTAATTTGATTTTTATTAATTATTTAACGTTAAACTCTTTTTTTTTACTTTTGTTGAATTATTGTAAATTAATATTAGAAATACTGAATTGTGTATTGAACATTTGAATTATTATTATAACGTATAACACTTTTATTAGCAATCTAATAAGTTTAAATTTTCCATCCCTGAAAATAAGTAGTACTCGCTACAAATAGCAAATGTCAATTTTATCCAAACTTCGTTTAGACTCCTAACCGAAGTTTCACAGAAATTGAATTAAAATAAAATGTTCACTTGCTATTCGTGTCTCAGTGCATACACTTCAAGTTCATGAAATAAAAGAAAACATTAACTTAAAATTAAATACTTAACCCCTTACTGTTTTCAATCTCGAAGTGTGGAAAAACAACCAAAGGTAAGAACTAGCATCTCAGCCTTATAATAAAAGAAAGTTTACTAACTCATTCTTTCTTTTTATCTCAACCTACCCCGAGATTATAATTGCCTGAGTGTAATTATAATCAACATCTTCCCTCTAGCTTGGCTAATTACTTAAGTCCAACCCTCATCCCCCCACAAGCTAGAAGAAGATTTATAGAAGATTAAACTATCCCCTTAGCTCAAATCTTTTCAGTTTTTTTATAAAAATTGAACAAAACTTGTTAAAAAAAACTACATTTTAAGTTGTCCGATTTTTTTGACGATTTTTCAGAACGTGAAAGACGATTTTTTTATTTTTTCTCAGGAAATTGACGATTCCCTCACAAATTTATCTGACAGCCCTGGATCCACTCCTTCATTGAATCAACCGGATGGTAGACGGTGAAACATGGTAACACAACGGGAACTAATGATGGACCCATGCGAGCTGTGCTCTATCGCGACTGCCAATGGAACCTAACCTTGCCTAGATCAAAAGTTGGCCATAGATCTTTCATTAACCTGTTTTTCAGTTTTTGCGTATTTTCTTTGATAACAAAATTATTCAAACACATCAAGCACTCACTAAGTATTTAGTCAGCTCACCAGCCCCTGTGTTATAGTCATAATTATTTAGCCAGCTACTTACCAATAAATTAATATTTTACCTAAAAAAAATACTGCTTAAATAAAAAATATAAATGTTTATAAATACTTTAGTATATTTCATGTTTTTTTTTAACTCATTTTAATTGAAGGTCAAACACTTTTCCCATTACACCATTGTTTTCTGTAGATTTTTACTAAAGTTTAGTTCATTGTATAGGGTGGCGCAAAATGAGCTACATATATGGTGTATACAATTTTTTATTTATGCAATTATTATTGATTAAAGAGATAAACTGTAAGCGGTGGCCATTTTCTGGCTCGCATATACGTGATTCTTTAAACATATTTTCCACAACTTAATGAACATTTTGGGTCTAATGCCCATGACCATGTTTCAAATGTTGGTTTTTAGTTGAGGGATTGTTCTTGGCTTGTTAACAGACACTCATTTTTTCAAATATCGCGAAAGAAAACTATTAAGAGCTGCCAAGTCCGGCCATAATCGTTTGTGCGCGAAATAATACGTTCGCCGAATATGTCCCCCCCAAAATATGCCTTTGAGGCAGCTGTTGTATATATGATGTGGCTTTATCTTGTTGAAACCACAGGACTGGTCGAGTTTTTTTTTTGCAGCTGGCTTAACATCATCAGATATGAACATAGAGATTGAACCACCAATGTTATTTAAAAAAATATATCGGCCAATTATCTTTTCCAATGATACACCGCACTAAACAGTGCTTAAGTTAAGTGGTCTTAACTGTCAATTATGAACAGCTCTTGTACCCTCCGCAGCCAAAATTCTACAGTTTTCTTGTTGGCGTAGTAATTTAATAGGAAATGGGCTTCATCGTTGTCAACACAATGGATTGTTGTTTTGAGAAATAAAATTTAATTATTTCGGTTAGAATATCTTGAATTCTTGAGTGAGTACGAACGCTTTAAAATTAAGCTGCATATTTTTATTCGTGAATATGAAGAACAAAAAACTTTTCTCATTCATTAGAAATGCATATTATGGGTTTGGTACGTTTTGATTAAGAAGTTATTCATATTATTGCCAAATGCTGAATAACACATAAATAATTCAAAACTCTTTTCTGCACCACCCTGTACAATTTTATGTTTAGTTTAGTTCAATTCTGTTCTATTCAATTCAAAAGGTTGGTTTAAAATAAAAGCAAAGATTGTTGTTATTGTATTTAGCAGCAACAACTAAGTTTACAAAAAAAAAAAAAAAAAAAAAAAAAAAAAACAATTAACACATACAACAATTTAAACTTAAATTTGTTACTACATATTCTCTTTTTTCCAGCTTAATAATTATTTTAAGAAATTATTTAATAGAACAAAGAATAAATTATTTGTAATTATTGACTGTCGATTGTTTTACAGCAACTATATACAGTTCAAATAAAAATTGCTGTCACATTGAATTAAATCAAAATATTTATAATAGATTTTTTCTTTTAAAACTGAATAAATCCATGGTATAATAAGTAAAATTTAAGTTCATTAGGGAGAGTTAGCATTATTTACCCAGGTAATGTCATATAAATTTATTTGATTTTTGACGCTTGTTTAAAATTTTTTCCTCATTTTCTTTTGTTTTATGTTATATCGTCCGCTCAGAATTGGTTTGGCGCATATCATGGTTAAATTAAATTAAGTTAAATGGTGAATCCATGTTTGGGTTGGACATTAGAGTACCTACTTATTTAAGGTCGAGTCACATAGAATCCTTTGTAGTTTACACGTCGCTTTTTTCAACTGACAACCAATATACAGTACCCATGCTCTGTAATTTTAGTGAGAACTTCTCGCATCGAAAACATGTGAAACAAAATATTCCATAGGTTCTCGAAATGTGTGAAAAAGTGTGTCTTTAAGTGCCGGTTCACACACATCAAGTTTGACTCTTTAAGTCTTGAACTTTTAGGAGAGAAGGGAAAAGAGAATGGCATATCTTTCCCCTCTCTCCTAAAAACTTGACGAGTCAAACTTTATGTGTGTGAACCGGCACTAAAGGCCGCTTTAGCCGACCGTAAATGTAATTAAATGCAATGTAACGTACCGTAACGTACTGTAAGCTCGTTTGTGCGCTTATAGAACATGTAAGAACGTGTCAGCTGTTTTTCAAAAACATTAACAAAAAAGAGAAAAGTGATAAGAACTAAAAGTGTTGAAATGGTGACCTCTTTGAAGAAAAAGTACCAAGTGATTTAAATATGTAGTATTAAAACGGTATTTCTTGTATGTTTATATAAATAAATAAATATTTGATATTAATATTACAGATTTACAATAAACAAATATGTATTATGTATAGCATATTCGTACACATGTTCTTACATTATTTTCAAAATGTGCATACACAAAACAAGGTTTTGATCCCATTAAAAACCAGACTTTTTATTGTTTGGGGATATGTATGCATTTGTTTATTTTATACATCCAAACATATATTTTTATAAATGAAAATATGTATGGATTGTAACTTATTTTGTCAAAAGTCCACAGATATTATTACTAAAAAAATGTACCAAAGAAAAATAGTGATTTTACCCGCATTCCATTTAAAATACAAGCAGCCCATCACTATCTACAACTGTCACGTAATCTCGTAATGAAATTCTATTTTCTACAGGTTGGCACGTTACGGTAAAGTGACATTACAGTCAGTTAAGCAGTTGCATTGCTTTCCATATAACTAGGGTTTTTTCCCGGGAATTCCCGTTTTCCCGGGATTTTTCTTGCGGGATCCCGGGAAATAAAAAATGCCTCATAATAGCTATTTATACTTTGAAATTTAGTTTTCTATTCTCTAAAAATTAGCATCTGTGGATGGGTTGTGGATTAGATCAATTACAAGAAGTGAGTACATGTATTTAAATCAATGTCTCCTGATGCAATAGATCTACTAAAAGCAGAATGGGCAGTGCTACAATTGATAATTATAACATTTAGTGAAGTGAAGAGTTAATAAAGTACATTAATTCAAAATAAGATGCAGGAAGTAAAGTTTCATTGTCCATGAACAAGTCTTAAAAATAGGAGATACCTAAACATATCGCTTCTTTATTGAAACATAGTCATATCTACAAAAACAAACGATCTTTGCAAAATGCGATTAAAGTTTTAAAAATGTACCGATTTAAAGATATATTTTGCTATAACTTCGGTTCAGTTTGAGATATAATACGAGAAGGTATGAAGGAAAACTTTGCTAAAGTTACTTAAAATTTTGAGATATGACTTTGATGCAATGAAGGAGCGATATGTTTATTAGGTGATAAACACAAATTTTCAATTTCAATTTGTGTTGGTTTATATACCCGTGAAGGGCGGGGAAACCGAAATAAAATAACATTTTGGAAACTCGTGTAAGATACTACAACATACAACTTGAAAAGCACATTGTCCTAAAGATTACAAATGGACCTATAGAAATAAAAAGGTTTGTAAGAAGCAGTTCGGTTGATGCTATTTTTGCATCAACCTTGACATACATTTGACTGATATAGACGTTGTTTATAAAAAAGAAAAAATTGCTTCTGATTGTGAATCCGAAGCATGCTACAACGGTGCACTTTTAACTATTTGTCCAACCTCGGTAAAAAATGAACGAAATTTTTAGGAAACATGATAATTAGTAAATAAAACCAGGAATATACTTTTTGACGACTTACTTAGCGCTTTGAGAGTGTCAGAAAGTTATTTCCTAAGCCGTTAAAAAATGTTATATATTTCTTTAAAATATTTTATCTATTTTATTAATTAACTTTTTGATCTCATATCTTGAGTACCTTAATTTTTATTTTGTTTTTATTGTTGTTTTATGAACTAAATTGTTTTGTTTATGTCATCTTTTTATCTTGTATCCAGAGCATAATAATACTGAATAAAAGCATAATAATAACGAATAAAGGCGTGATATAATAATAATTCAAGTTCCTATTTCAATCTTCAATTAATTTCCCAGTAAAAACTTCGCCTACAAAATAATGTGTTGAGTAATCAGAAAAACATAAGAGCAGTACTTACAATTCTACGGAAAAAACCAATGAACTTTACAAAGGATGTCCCAAAAAGAACGCATTCAAAAGCAAGTCATTATTTTTTACTTTAATACATCCAGAAAAAAGTAGTTATAGAAGCTGTTATAGATGTAGTTATAGAAGAAAGCTGCTAAATAATGAGTTAAAGAAGTATTGAACCATTTATTTTAGTTTCTTTGTAAACAAGTTCCCTTACGTTTTTTTATAAAAGTTTTTTTTCATTTATTAATAACAAAATTTATTTTGTATTATTTATATGGAGCGGGATCCCGGGATCCCGGGAAATTTAAAAAAATTTCCCGCTTTCCCGGGAAACGAAAAAGTCCGGGAAAAAAAAAACTCTACATATAACAGAAACGATCAGCTGTTAACATTACATTTACATTTCTACATTTACGGTCGGCTAACGGGGCCTTAACTCATATCGAACTCATAACGTCGTTACGTTATAAATGTCATAATATTCCACTCGAAGCCGATGTTACATTGCAGACGTTGAGAACGCCAATCACACATAGTGATGGGATACTATCGATATTTTCTACTATCGATATTTATCGATAGTTAAGATTTGACTATCAGTATATCGATATTACTATCGACTGAATGTTTGTACTTGTGCAGGAAAACTTTAACTAGTTTTTTATCAGGCTACAGTTCGTTGTTTTTATCACTTTATTGAACGTATGAGACGTATGACAGTTTTTTAAAAATTGATAAGTACCTTTCTAAAGGAACCGAAGTAGCAGGGACTATAAGATATTCTATTTTAACTTTAAATTATTTTCTAAATTGGTTTTGATTCTAAACCAAAAAAGGTAATCAATCTAGCGGACTTATCCTCTAATGGTCGTTCATTGTTTTGTCCTATTCGCGCAATTGCATTTGGATTTTAATTTTTTTACAGCATTAGAAAAATATTTGGCATTTCAGTCCCCATATAAACTTTTTTTAATTAGCAGTAAAAAGCACAGCTAAGCAATCCATACCACTTACCATTCTTGTTGTTTGTATTCATTGCTGTAATTTAGCACGAATTAATAATAGCAAATAAAAATTTGCTGTTTTTTAAATAATAATAATATCGATATTGATATTTTTCCTATCGATAATTTCGATATCGATAATATCGATAGTACTATCGATAGTTTCCCAGCACTAGTCACACATATCCTTGACGGCGACTACTACTTTACTAAAATTGAAACATTTTCAACGACGGCGGCGAAAATACAACCGTCAGCTTTACCAAATCGTGTTAAGTGCGACTTTAATGTTTGTTGCTTGCAAACGAGCTTTAAAAATATTCGTATATTTTATTAAAGTGTTAAAAGAAAAGTAAAAAAACAATGAAAAAATGTGCCAAGAACAAAATATTATTATTATTATTCTTTACATTTTTAATATCTTTTTTGGTATTAAAATTTTTTCTCTCCTTGCTTTTCTTCGTAAGTTTATTTGTTCAAAGCGGAAACTTTCTCACAGAAATTTTACAAACACACTTTTTCTGTAAATTGGCGAGTAGTTTCCTTTTGTGACAGCTAATACACGACAAAAATGTTACAAATACAGGTTAGTGAGAAAAACAGTTGTTTATTTCAATTTATGGCATTTTTGTTTCATTTCTCACATTTACATCGAAAAGTTTCTCGACGCGAGAGTTACAGAACATGGAGATAGGTTGTCTTGTTGTTAAAAGTTTTTATTTTGTTTTTGTTTTTTTTTTTTGATTTGCTTTGCTTTAATTTTTTTATTTTTTTTTTTTTTTTTTTTTATTATTTTTATTTTAAAATTTTTATTTTTTGTGTTGTGTGTCAGGATAAAAAAAAAACAAAATAAAATATTAAGGACTATTACAAAAAACTTTATAAAATACATAGCTGAAATTTTGCTCATAAAATAAATTTGAAAAATAAAAAATTTGAATATAATAAAGTAACTTATGAAAAGAAATAATTCCCAGTATCTAAAATAAATAAACTTAAATTAAATAAATAAAACTGTCTCGGTCTTGATTAAATATTTGTCATCATTGTATGCGCCTCCTTAGTTGTTATGAGTTGTTAGACGTATGAAGTACAACAGATTCTATGTGAATTTGCCCTTAAGTGTACACAACTAATGGGTTGATTTGATAGGAACGAAACTTCATTTGACAATGCAACTGAAATAAAAAATTTATATTATGTAAAGCAACTTTTGTTAGTTGCCACTTTGACAGATCGGCAACCGAAAAATGTAAACAATTATCTGAAATAAATTAAAATAAGTCAACTTTATAGAAAAATAAATAGTATGCCTTTATTTTTCGAGGAACAAGAACGTGACATCTGTAGGGCCGTTTTAATCCAAAATCACCGTTCTTTCGTCTTTTTAAAGATACTGAAGTTTTTTTGTAGATTATATTCAATTTTCCACACTCAAAAGAAAAATCAAACCATCCGTACTGAAATCAATCCAAAGCGGTATTAAGAGTACGGTAAGTGCGGATTTTCTTGAATCAAGTACAGAAAGATTTATTCAAATACGGAATTTTAATCGCGAAATAATTAACTTAACCATATTCAATCCCGAATTTGTACTTGAAATAATTCTAAAATAAAATTGATTTAAGTAAAACTAAGATTAAAACAATCTCATCTGATTTAATTTTTATAAAGTTCATTCAACCCCGAATTCGTACTTGAAATAAACCAAATATGAAATTAAAGAGCAGAATTTTATTATGATTGATTTACTAACCCGTTTAACACCATACATAATTTTAATTATAAAACACCAGCATCATTCTTGATACTGTTTTTACTTTAAAAACTTGATATACACATTTAACTAAATATATTAACTAAATGAGAAGCAAGAGTTCTCAATTTTACTTTTTAAACATGAAAATAATGTGTTTTCGTCTTTTTCTATTGATTTTGTTGTTTCTACACACAACAAGCAAATCGATTTTAACTACTTTTGTGCTGTTGTTGTAATGTCTGCAACAAACTTTGATAAGTTAAATAAGATTAAAACGCTGACTTTGTAATTTTATTCTCAGAGTGGCCCTACCAACGAAATGTGTAATCTTTCTTTTACTCGGTTTAAGAATTTTGTACTTATTTTAAGATTTCAGGATTTTAGTGTTATTCGTACTTGAATTTTTGAGTAAGACTCGTACCCACAGAAAAAAATAAAAATTAATTTCAATTAAACAATTTGTGATATTAATTAAAAAATTAATTAAATTTGCACCAGTAAACAAATTAATAGTATCAATTAAACCAGTTAAAAGTATTAATTAAAAGTTTAATTCACTTGATTAAACGTTTAATTCACTTGATTAAATTTTTAATTAAAACTGATTATATTTTTGATTAATGCTTTAATTGGAAAAAAATTTTGGATAATTTTTTCTGTGTAAAGTAAGTATAAAAAACTTAATTTATCCCGAGTGTTTTTCTTTCTGTGTATCGATTTATTTGTTCCGTTCCCAAAAATTGGAAACATGTCATCAAATGTCCAAAACCGATATCAATTGCCATCTGTAACATATTGAAAGTGATTTTTCGATCTTTGTCGTCTTTAATTAAACTGCCGTCATTATTCATTTTTATTATGCCATGATAAAAACGACTAGAACGAATAGTGTAGGTTGAAATGATTTCAAATGGAATTTTAAGCTAAAGTTTCTCTATTAGAATTGCGATTAAAAACATTTCTTTGTTTCAATTGAAACAACTAACTCGGAGTTTACAACGATTAAAAGAATAATAATATTTCTTACAAAATCAAGCAACTCTATGTCGTAATATATTTATTAAATATTTCAGCCAATAACTTTTAGTGAAAGTAAGCGAGAACGTGATCGAACTCATGAACGTTTCCATTAATTCAATTGATATTTTCATAACGCACTTTTCAGTGTGTGTAGAGAAAAACCTTGATTTTCTAATCTAAATATCCGTATTTATTAAAGCACAACATTTTCAACGATTGTATCGAGTTTAATCAATAAAACATTTTAAATCTGTATCAACTACAAGATTCAGAACAAGCTGACTTATTTAGTTTAATTTACTTTTACTAGTTAGTACAAGTAATCTGTTACATTTTTCATATAATAAATTGTTATTGACTTCCCTTTTTATTAATTTTAATAGAAATGGCAAAAAACAGCATTTTTTCTTGGCAGCAGGTGTGTCTTTCTATATATATATTTTTTTTTATAAGAAAAAAAAAAAAAAAAAATAATCACAAAATGTCTACGTCGTTTTTTTTAGTATGTGGAGGATTTTCTACTTTATGGCATTATGATGGAATAACAACAATATTAATAATTATTAATTCAATAAATAACAAAAAAATTTAAAGAATACGAAAACAATGAATGCAAAAATATATATTTTGCATATTTTTTATTTAAATCATTTTTAAAGAATAGCAAGGAATATGAAATATTTTTATTAGTCCTTCATAAGAATTTTGAAATGTTTTTTAAGAAGCTACAATGCACATAGAGGCGGAATAACAAAAATACTTAAAAAAATAAAATGTAAAAAATTGAAAAATGTGTTCGATTTATTTTCCTTGTAATTTTAAAATTTCCGTCAACAATATTCAGTATCATAGAAAACAATTAGAACAGAAAGTAAGAGAGAGTTAGAGAGAGGGAAATACATAACTCAGCTGTCAAAAAACTTGTGCCTATGACTGTAAAAGGTGTTTCTTAAGACCTGATATAATTTACGAATGAGTTAGTTGTCAAACGGACTGTCATACTGCACTTCCTTTTTTACCTTTATAATCCGTATACTCTAGCAAATCGGGCATCAATGCTAATTTTTAGCTAAACGTGTTAGATACTAAACAAAATTGCCGCATCTACAACACACCCTTGCGACTCTATTACATCCGGACAAAATGCACCGTTTTGTTGATTGAAATTAAATTTTTTGCTTATTTTTTACAATTTCAAGTTCTATCAGGCCAAGGCGAATTCAACTACATACAGGTGGTGTCGGAACTACAACAATCCAAACACAACAGAACAGTGTTTACAGCTCGAAATATCAACCATTCCTAAAAAAACACTAACAAATCAAAACAAATTAGCTCGAACTGTCAAAATCAGATGGCGTTTCGCCACCACATGTAGTTGAATTCGCTTGCATCAGGCCTAAAAAGAATTTTGTTTTAGATTGTCCTGCAGAAAAGCGTAGAGCTTCGCGGGATTAGCTTAGGAGAAAAAAATCCTAAATTTATTAAAAATTTTAAAAACGAAATAAAAGCACGATGTTAATTGCTTAATAATAAAAAATTACCTTAATATTTTTGTTATAATAGAAAGATCTATGACAATAATGTGTGAAACAAAATATCGGGCAAATACTCGCCACGGCTTCGGAAGCATATCTCTATCCGTTGGTCCATATTTTTAATGACTTTAAGGTATTGAGGTTGAATGTCGTTAACAAATTATTAATTTATTTATTCCATTTATTTGGAAACAATCACAAATAATTTAATAAATAATAATTGAATAAATAAAATTATATTTTTCGCAAATAGCTTACAATCATTAAAATAAAAATAAAAAATTGGGCGCTAATGGGTTAATGCGCCGAATTATCTCATACGTTTGCTCTTAAATTGTGCTTGGCTTATTGAAGTACACTTTTTCTTTTTAATATCTCCAAAGAAAGAAGTGCAACGGTGTCAAACCACAAGGGACTAGGACTAGTCCAAAAGTACCCCAACGTATGGAAAAAACATGGTCTATTTAACATTACGATGTCCTTGGGCAGGACCATATAGCCCAGCTTTGGATTACAAAGGAGTAGTCTTAAAACTACTCCATGGTATACTCAAGAGGATAAGTTTTGAAGTCGTTTAAACACGAAAACATGTCGTTAAAAAACGAAGACATGTCATCTCACTACAAAAACTTTTTAACAATGACATGGTCCATGCTTGCACTACATTGGACCAGTCCATGGAGTAGTCCATTTTATTAAAATGAATCAGGTAGTCCAATATTATGTGTAGGGCGGCCATTGAATTTCTCGCGCTAAAGAGCCATTGTTTCGTTGGCTATGTGGCAAGTGGCACCATCCTGTTGAATCCACATATCGTTCAGGTCCATTTCCTCAATTTCCGGTCACAAGAGGTCCGCTATTATCTCGCGCTAGCGAGCACCATGGTAATGGCTTGGCCGACCTCATTTTCGAATAAATACGGCCCGATGACGACACCGGCCCATAAACCGCACCAAACAGTCACTCTTTGTTTTCACATTTCCTACAGACCCGGTTTGCTGAAATTTGCGCAAAATTCTCCGATTGTGGACACATTTGGTCTATTATGCTGATCAAAAAAATTACGAAGTGCACGAAATGCATTTTTATTTGAACGCCCATTTTCGTAAAAGGCTTTAACAATCTGAACGCTCTGCTCAATTATGTACCTCTCCATGGTTGAATTTGTCAAATACTGAAACAAAAAAAAAAAGCCAAATTAAGTTGGGCAAAAAAAATTTAAGTTAAGGTGTGACTCACAATAAACATCGTGCATTAACCCAGCAATAACTTTACTTACCAGGTAAGTTAGCAAATAATGATGGAGAAAATAAACACTACTTATTTTTCGGCTGAATAACTACTTATTTTTGTTCGAGGTGTCCACAGAATTCAGTACTTACAATACACTTACTAGAAGTCAAAAAATATCTAGTTATTATTTAACTACTAGTAAGTTGAATTGTAAGTACTTACAATATACTTACCAGAAGCCAAAAAATCACTAGTAAATAGACCTAATAAGTAGTTATTAAGTACGCTACCAGTAACTAAATATTCAGTACTGAAAACAATACAAGTAATAAGTAGTTATTGACCTGATTATTAGTAAGAAAATATTCAGTAGTGAAAATAATAGAAGTAATAAGTAGTTGCTGTGGTCATTACTAGTAAGTACTTATTAAAGTTTTCAAAATAATGGCAATTGCAATGACAACTACTTACCAGGTAACGTATGAAATAACTACCACCTATTACTAAAAATCAAAAAGTTTTTCCTGGGAAGGTGGATGTAGACGACATGTTTTATACATCTGACTTGTCAACTTTTCAAGTCACATGTAATTGTGCATTGCATGTCTGTCAAAATTGCTGTTTTACAGAAGGTTTATAATATTCACAAACGTACATGGAATTTGCTTCTGACATTGTCTCTGTTTTTTTGACATAGTTATTGCAAAAACCAAAATAAAAATGCCGCCACGAAAATTTTTATTTACGCCGTAAAATAGTTTAGCCATCTTAACATATTTTTCTTTTAATTCAAAGTTACTAATTAAGGATATTAAAATGAAATGGTTTTTATATATATTTTTACATAAACTCTATTCAATGGTGGGATGTTCATATATATCTCGGTATTGCAAAATATTAACTTCAGCCGGCTAATGATTCCGTCAATAGTGGACGCCGCTGCCGGTTTCTTCTCGGCATAGATTTCTGATGTCAGATGGTTTGTCAGAAGAAAATAGAGCACCCTCTAATTGAAATTTTGTCTGATGACTTTACATCTAACTTTTAAAGAAGCAAAGTTAAAAAGGTAACACACGACATGTATGTATTTTGCAGTGGGAAATTTGACATGTCAGATGACAAAAACATGTCGTGTATGGTCGCCTTTATGGCTCAAAATTGTAGAAAACTAAAAGTCGGGAAGGTAACACTTTATTCTTTGTTTTTTTTTTTTTGCCTAATCTTCTTTAAAAAACTTAGACTGAACTTATTTAAAACCATTAACTTAACCAAACATTTTTGGTTTAGTATCTTAACCTCCTTCCGCACTCTGAATGTGTTGACAAGTTCGCTTCTTAAGTCTTCTGTTTCTTAAAACTTTAATCATCAAATGTGTCGTGTTTTTTCAAAACTTTATTTTAAATTAATTAATATTCAATGATTTATACAAAAAACAGAATGAAATACAAAACAAACTTAAAAATAATGAATAAGACTTGTTTTAACAACTTAATTACAATTGTTTTCACTAGACAGAATTATGTAATTTTCATGTAGATCTTATCGTAAGAGAATCTTTACAAACTTTTGTAATTGTTAAAAGAACAAAAAAAAAAAAAAAAAAAAAAAAACACTTAAACTAATACAATATTAAAGTAAAAACAATTAATCTTAATTAATAAATCCACATATCGCTACTAACAGTAGTAATTAAGGCAATATTTTATGTTGATCATAAATTAAATAATTTCAGAAATACTGATTTGCAAGTTTTTTAGGGAAAAAAAACTCAAGCAGTTTAATGACTTGGGTTTTAGTTTATTTTTAAATTCACCGAATTAAGGGACTTTTTCTCTTTTTTCTTGTTAAAATTAAAATTTTCTTTAGCCTTTCTCTTCAATTAATTTTATTGCACATTTTTAAGGCGTTTTCTTTTTGGCTTTTAAATAAATGAACTTCAGCTTTATTTTTATTAAATTTTCCATTTATATTTTTTATAGATTTAAAAATAATCTTTTAAATTAACTTTGGTTTTTTTTCTGTCCACATTTCTGTTTATGATGCCATAACTTTTTGTTTTTTTTTTTTAAGGTTTGCATTTAAAAACAATAAAAAAAGGGAAACAATTATTTAAGCAAAAAATTGTGTTGTTTTGTATCTTAAACTATATTTAAAACAAACAAAATGTTTAAGGAAAATAATCCAGTTTGACCGTAAATAAATTGATCACTAAATGTGTAATGCAATACGATCATTAAAAATGATCGGAATTTATGTATACCCTGCTTTGTAATGGGAAATATAATATCAGTTCATTAGTTAGTTTGACAAAGTTTTAGTATTTCTTCAAAAGAATTCATTACAAATATCATAGATGTTAGCCCCTTTTAGTACTAAAACAAGTTCTTACAGACCAAGAGTTTTCTATCAGTCAAAAATTCTCATTCTCATACAAAATATATAAAGCAAACCCAAACTACACTATCACACAAGTCTTAAGTATTTTGACAAAAATGCATCTCTGATCTAATTAAAGTTTGAAAACTTTAAAAAAACCGTAACAAATTATCACGACAGGGTTGTATTTTCCTCAAAATACGTAAGAGTTGTGTGATAGTGTAAAGTACCCCTAAGCTATTAGAAGATCCAATATTGGCAGCGTCTTAAGTAGTGAAATTGGCTGCTATTGTTTAAAAGTAATGGCAATTTAGCTATTTTTAGATCAATATTAGGGTTAATCTCCATTTTTATTTCTTTTTCATGGGTTTTATGAAACAATGCACTTACTGGTCAATGCACAACGACGCTCTTATGAAAGAAAATAATATGCTTAATGCGCTGATTTAGGTCAGTATGTTTGTCAGATAATAAGTTTGTATGTTAAGAACAAAAACGGAGAGACAAACCTTCTCTTTGTTCGTGCAAAAACCCAATAAACCGCTTTTCTCAGGGATAAAATATCGATATAGTTAAAAAGGCTTAAACTTTTTCTAAAAGTACAAAGAATAATATGAGCATAATTGAATGTCAGTTGAATTAACTATAACGGTGGTGGCGATCTTACAACAAGTAAAACACCAAAAAGACAACATTGTATTTTATTTGTTGCTTTCGTTGTTCAATATGTCAAAAACACAACCAACTTTTGACATTCCGCTCTCTAAGTAAGAAAAAAAAATTAGCTGATCTGTGATTTCAACGCCGCTTAAAAAATGAATTCGCCTTGTATGAAGCGTTCAGAAACTGTGTTTTAACGAATTGTTTTAATGAATTTCCGACAAAACTTGTTTTATCAAATTATTTTTGTCACACGATCAGCTGTCAGAAAACTCATTCAAGATTTCTGAACAGCTTAATTAGTTACGAGGCGTTCACACAACATTGTGCTTTTAACAAAATAAATTGCTTTGCGAAACAACTTGTTTGTCTCTTATGCGCCCCATACACGGTTCAATTCAGTTGTCAACTGAGTCTTTCAACTCAGTTGACAACTTCATCAACTGAATTGAAAGATTTTAAATTTATTTTAAAATTTAATGAAATAAAAGACAATTTTTAAAATACTTAACAACAAAAATTAATTTTGACAGCTGATCAAGAGACTTGAGCACACACAGTACAATCGAATTGAAAGACTTAGTAGTCAACTTGAAAAAATCAAAATCTTTTGATTTTTCTTCAACCAACTCGACAACCGTCAAACTAATCAACGGACAAGGCCATACACGCTTTGATTTGGACAACAACCGACTCAGTTGACAATTGAATTGAATCGTGTATGGTCTGCTTTACCCCACGTCTTCACGCTTTCGATTTGAACATGACATGACCATAACGCCGGCAGAGCAACGGTATTAATTTGTTCACGTTGATGTTCATGTTCTGATTGACCACAATTTTTGTTATTGTGGTGTTTGGTTGTATACAGAAAATACATTGTATGGCCAACATCATGGCGCCCATGGATGCTTAGACGAATGTTTAGGCAACGATGGCAGCACATGGACGAAACATTAACATGAACATGAACAGTCTACCCGAGTAGAATTCCTGTGTGACATGCTGTTCTTACCAAGTTGATGGATAGTGGAGACGAGTAGTTACGATTTCTATTTTGTTTTGCGCAAAATAAAACGATTGATTTAGATTTAAGATGTTTGTGTAAATATTTATACAAACATGCTCCATCCTTTTTAAGTCATTTAACGAAATATAGCATTAACATCAAAGTTTTTTTTTTGCATCGAAGTCGAACTTTGTGCCAAAAAGGCTTCATTTGTGGTAATTTTTACTTTAATTCTTCAAATTTAAGAAAAGTCTAACTAAAACACATCGATTGCTGACCGAAGCTAATCCTGCATATGTTTCTGTGCAAGATATGCTTTTGCATTTCGGAAATAGTGATTTCTGAATTTCTGAACAACGTTGGAAGACGTTGTATGGAATCATATCCGAAATGCTGATTGAAGGCCATAAACAAAAGTATTTATTGTATCGAATCATTGCTGGCCATAAACAATGGACCCATTGCAAAAATTCAAAGCGGAAGAAATCGTATGTAAACACCGGCCAACAAGACGACTCATCGTCAGAAGGTTCCCAAATGTTATAAGCTGATAAAATCTAGGAAAACGTTCACAGGGGACCAGTACCAAACACAATTTATTCTTTTGAATATACGCAGACAGACACTCGGGAAAAATTAAGTGTTTAATACCAACAGAACAAGAAGAAAAACTAATACTATTTTCATGTTTATGTTGGAGCAGAGAATGAAAAACGACTTTATTGTATTTTAATTGAACACTTATTTATTACTTGACAATATTTGTGTTTTAATAAAGATAATTTATAAAATAGTTTGTTGAAGAACTACCACGCTGTTTAAGGTTTACAAGTTAAAAGGGACAAATTAAAAAAGAAAAAAAGGAAGTTGCAAAAATTGACAGCTGTAAGTAAGATTGACATTTCAAAACAAGTGCATAATGTATATTTATCGATAGCAATACATATAAGAATGTGAAAATGTAAATAATACCTAACAGTTTAAAGTAAAATTGAACTCTTGCTTCTCAATTAGTTTAGATTTTTAGTTATATATGTACATAAGATTTTTAAAGTGAAACCCTATCAAGCATGATGCTCGTGTTTTATCATTACAAATAATCAGTCATAATAATATCCTCTTGCTAATTTCTTTTTTGTTTTTTTTTTAAGCACGAATTTGGCATAAAATCAACTCTATAATACTTGAATCAAGCGCATTTTGAGATTGTTTCAATCTTAGTTTTACTTAAATCAATCTCATTTTCGGATTTTTTCAAGTACGAATTCGGGATTGAACATGGATAAATTAAGCATTGCGTGATTGAAAATCCGTATTTGAATCAATCTTGAATCCTTGATTCAAGAAAATCCGTGCTCACCGTACTCTTAATACCGCTTTAAATTGATTTGAGTATGGATGGACTGATTTTTATTTTGAGTGTAGTATTGAGCGAAGTAAGCGACCAGGAATAAAGCCGTAATTATCCATCACGACAACGCTTAGCTGCATATTGCATGATCTCTAAAAAAACAATTAGGGAAAAAGTGGTTGTGATGTTTTACCCCATCTGCCTTATACATAGTCCGTTTGTCTCCATTTGTCTACATCGATGGAGATTGCTCTCCCCAGTATAAGTTTTACTTCAGAACAGAGTATCCCAATTTGGTTTATTCCGTTTCTGAGTTTTTTTTAAGAATAAAGATCTTTACAGCATTCCAAAGACAATTTCATATGTTTCATATGTAGTACTAAAATCTAACAGCGTTTTTTAACTATTTTAAGAATGAATATTTTACTAATTACAGCTAAAAAGAGCATAATTGACATAATTTTCCATCTTCTAAAATGTCACATAAGGTACCGTTACGATTTAATAGCAAAAACAATTTTCTCCTAAGCGACAACCTTAATACAAAATTTATCGCTACATATATAAAAATTACGTGTATGTTCGTGATCGCTAAACTCAAAAACTACTGGACCGATTTTGACCAAATTTTGACCGATTTTCTTGAAATTTGGCAGGCAAATAGTGTAACATCTGGAAGGAATTATAGCCTATATTTTTTATTATTTAGGGCGTGAGATATGGCAAAAGCGGTAAAAGCTTCTCCTCCCAATATCTTTTTAACTTAATCTGAAAGAAGTAAATTATATGGCAAAACAGCGTTTGCCGGGCCAGCTAGTATGAAATAAAATAAAAAAAACCTTCTCCTGTAAAATTTCGTTTTGTCGCTTATGCTTTTTTGTGGTTATGACTCGATAAATAAAAAGCTTATTTTTGATTCGTTCTACTCATTAACAAAATTTTAGTATTTTTTTTTGTAAATTTTATTTATTCAAATTTATTGATTTATATGGTTATAAAATATTTGTAAGTAAAATGTTAAACTTTACTTTAAATTCAAAGGCTTTATTCATAATAAAGCCATGCTTATAACAGGTTTATAAGACACATTTTATATGAAAATTTGTTTAATTAACCTTATATAAAACTGAAATATTTCGTATGAATAAGAGGGTAAAAAATAAAGCTGGGCACAAAAAAATTTACATAAATGTAAAAGTTTGAACTTGGATTTCGGCAATAAACTTTTACATGTACAAACTCTTGTACATGTATATTCTTTAGAAAATTTTTAAAAATAATCTTATCAAATTTCCAAGTAAATGGACTTTATTTTATTATTCTTATTAAATTTGCTGTGTACATATGTGTGTATGTAAAAATCGTGTATTATATTATATTAATATTCAGTGATCAAAAATATTTTAATAAATATAAATTTTCCCATCTTTCTGGCAAAATGTATGTGCGGGCTGGGCTAAAAACTGATTTACACTATCACACAAGTCTTACGTATTATGACAAAAATGCATCTCTGATCCAGTTATTGTTTGAAAATTTTCATAAAACAATAAAAACTTATCATGACAGGAGTGTATTTTTCTCAAAATACCTAAGACTTGTATGATAGTGTAGAATGCCTATAAGGAACTGATAATTTTTTGATGACAAGACCGAATCAAGCCAATTTAGGATACATTGTTTTGAAGTGCAGTGTATTCTAGTGAAAGCATTCCTTACCGATGACTACAAATTCGGAAGGACGGAACAATGTCTGGTATGAATTAAACATGTCTTGCAACATGTACCCAAGCGTTGTCCTCACTGATTATTACGGCTTTATACTTGGTCTCTTATTTCGGCCAATACTCGCTTCAAAAGAATAAATTATGCTTTGTACAGGTCCCCTGTGATCATTTGCTGTTACAAAGGCAGTTTTAAATATGTGGGATCCCTCTGGTCCCACCACTTAAAAAAATATTACCTTGACGGCTTGACTTTTAAAGTGGTTGGCCGGGCTTCACAATATATATTTTTTTATCGCCAGTAACAATTGGATTCAAAAGAAACTTATTTTTATGGCGACTAGGCAGCAATTCGGAGATGCATGTTTTTAAACGTCTTTCGACTTTTACTCGTGTGGTAACCGATTTCCTGGCTTTTGGATGAATCCTGCTGCTTGAAAACTTGAGTGCAGGTATTTGATGCACCTGATTTTCCCGGAGGATAAGATAATCCCTACAAAGTAGCCCCCAACTTAAATGGGGGCGAAAGAAATGGAAATGGAACAGATTTTTAAAACGACTCGGTTTAAATTGTTCTTTAAAGTATTTCCTTATTTTTATTAGAACTACTCTTAAAATCTGGAAAAATAACTATCCGTTTTAAAAAAAATGTACCTCAAAATATCCATCGATTTAAATTTCACTCAACTTCGATTTCCAAAACCTGGCTGATAGTTATTTTATTGGATTATTTATAACCAGTGTTCGAAAATAAACAGTACATTTTTTAGCGTTCGGCTCACGCACCCAAGAACGATATCTTTTTTTTTAGTGATTGTGTAGACGAACATAATCCTTAATACCGTTCGTAACTATTTTCAAGAAAGAGCCGAACATTATATAATGCTCTGTTCTTCGTTAAAAAACAGAACAATCGTAGTAATACTGTAGACAAACATTATATTTCAATGTTCAATAATGTTCCTTTTTTTACGTTGATAAAGAAATGAACAAACAAAACATTTTAGCAACGACCGCAGCTAGGGATGCAACATCGCTCTGAAAAACATCGATGTTTGAAGACATCGATGTTTTCACGATAAGCATCGATGTTAAAAAACATCGGTAAAAAACACGATACATCGATGTTTAACATCGATGTTGAAACCTACTTTGCAATTATACTTACGGACTGTGTTAATTCTTCTTTGCTACTGAAAATCTTAATGCCCAACTATAATATACATATGCTTGCATAAGCTTTTGTCAAAAATTAACAAAAAGCCTGTCAAGTGCATTCAAAAACACAAAAACAAAGTGCAATCAGTTTCGCATTTTGCTAAAGCAAATGACAGATTCATAAAATTAAAGAAAAAGTTTCCATAAGTGCAATATGGTTTGACAAATATGATTTTTATGTATTCGCACAGTTGCTTGAGCCAACTTAAGCAACTTAATGCATACATAGTTATGCAATGCACAGTATGCATGCATGTACATTAGGGCGGGTCGATTTGTAGGGAGTGAAAAAATTCACCAATTTCCCTATGATTTCCGTATTCTATGGGTTATTCCATGAAAATTTGCCGAAGGAACCATACCTCTATCGTTTAAATCGAGTCCCCTACTTTTTGTTGGTAAAAAGTTCAAAAGTTACGGGCATTTTTGTCCAAATTTTGGACCATTTTTCCATTTTTTTCATGATTTTGTCCAAGAATATTACTTTCATGGCCATTTTTTTTGCTCAATCCATTATCTAATTCAATTTACAATTCAAAACGAAGAGTTTAAGCCCAAATTTATCGAATTCGGTTGATTAATTCATGCGATATTGCTAAAACAAAATAACACATAAAACCAACTTTTTGATTTTTTTTCCCTTTTTATTTTTTTTCTACAAAAATTCAATTTAAGAGATAATAAAGTATCTATCAACCTATTATCAAAAAAAAAAAATATTCAATTTGAGTGTAGTAAGGTTCGTAAGCTTCGTAAGTCAAGAAAATTGAGCCAAAAAAATGGCCATGAAAGTAATATTCTTGGGCAAAATCATGAAAAAAATGGAAAAATGCTCCAAAATTTGGACAAAAATGCCCGTAACTTTTGAACCGTTGGAGATTTTGTAAATTGATTGAAATGAGCTCACCTTCGATTAAACCCGATCAATAGTTTTTGAGTTATGGATGTGAACGTGTAGGTAATATTTCATACGAACGTCAATTTGGGAAAAAATCTATCAACAAAAAGTAGGGGACTTGATTTTAACGATAGAGGTATGGTTCCTTTGGCAAATTTTCATGGAATAACCCATAGAATACGGAAATCATAGGGAAATCGAAAAATAAATCGACCCGCCCTAATGTACATACATACATTCGTACTTTGTATGGTTATCAGGGGTGTGCTGGAAAACGGAAACGTAAAACGCAAGAATTTAAGAGGTCGTTTTTAATACACTTTTAATAAAATATTTTGAATTTTTGTTTTAAAATTCTGTTTAATAGAAAAATATTTATATAATATTTGTCATAAAATTCTTATATTACAGAAATTTTATTAAAAACCTACATTTAAAATTCTTGCGTTTAACGTATGCTTTGAAAAACACTTTTTTATATTTTTAAATAAAAGGTTTAATTGAAAAATAAAAATTAAAATTGGTAAAAATATTAAATTAATGAAAATATTAAATGGACGATGTCGATGTTTTTTAGTTTTGACGACGATGTATCGCCGATGTATCGTAAATCAAAACATCGATATTAACATCGATGTTTATGAACGATACATCGATGTTTTCTAAACATCGATGTATCGTTTGCATCCCTAACCGCAGCACGAAGAGCTTGTGTGTGTATTGTGTATATGTTTTGTTTGTGTAAAATTATTTTGGTGGCCAAAAGCGACGAACATTAATGAGCCAAACCGAACATAATGAATTTTGTGGTTTAAACAAAAACCGAACGGAATTAAATGTTCTCATCTTTTGTTAAGTTGGATAAACACAGTATTAATTTTGTATTCAAAAGGTGACAAACAGGGAAACGTTATTTTTTTTAATGATTTTCTACACAAACACTATTAGCGTTTGTGTTTTCCATAAATCTACCGCCCCAAACCCTAAAGAGCGATATTTAGTGTTTATTTACGAACACTGTTTATAACTTTATTATGAATATGAATGTTAAAAAAAAACATAAATTTACTAAAACAGTTACTTCCTGACTTGGTCATTCCATTGAAATAAAAAACTAAATCACAAAATATTTTTATCAAAATATTCCAACGAAAAAGTATTTGTTTACGTTGAAGTTTAAAAAAACCTTTCTTCTTCTTAAAAAAAAAACAAAATTTGACGTCAATTAAAACTCGATTGGATTCGTTAAAATTTATAACCCAATTTTTAATTAATTTGTGGTTTAAAAATAAAACAAATTATTTTTCAAAAAAAGAAATAATCTTGTTCTAAAACACGTGATAAAATTTAAATGATTAAAAATGCTTAAAAGCCCCAGGCAAATACACACAATAAATATTTTATAATCTTATTAAAATAGAATTTTAAATATTAAAACATTAAAATTTAATTTTTTATTTGAATATTTTGCATAATCAATAAAGAAATTAAAACAAGAATTTAAACTGTGTTAGTGATGCGTCTTTAGTTTTTATTACCCTTCAACGGAGGTAAAAGGGCATGTATATACGTTTGGCATTCTGTTTGTAATTTTTCCAATATTGATCTTACCCCTATAAAGTATATATGTATATTATGGGTCCTTATAAGGAAATGGGATTTCCGAAGACCCCAGAAATGATAGGAACTGGGATGATATATTTTTATGTCACACGTACTCCCTTAAAGTTTGCTGTTAAAATACAGCCAGATCGATCTAAAAAAACCACGACTACCTCTAATTTAACTCACAAATCCCTTGTTGTTGTTGTTTTTTATTTCCTTTCTCTATATACATATATGGAGAACGGCAAAAGCCAACGTTTCCAAGCATTTTGTTTACCAACACACCTCTTTAAAAATATTGGCGGGATTGTAGAAATAGGCGTGGCACCTCCCGTACAAAGACATTATAAATTTCTGTTTATCTGGAGAACGGAAAGAGCTAAAGTTAGTAAATTAGGTACAAGCACCTTGGTTATTGATACACAACATCGTACAAAATGTGGGCGGGATTGGAGAAGTGGGCGTATCACAAAATAGTTTTGTTATATCTAAAGAACGGTATTTTTTTTTGAACATATTTATTATTTATTTATTATTATTTTTTATTTATTTAAGTGTATTTTAGGAAAAGGAAGTAGGGCTAGGGAATAACATCACACAAAATGATGAAGGGTATATAAGATTCGGCATAGACGAATATAGCAGTCTTACTTGTTTTTTGTTTATATTGTTCGAACTTGTCTTTTATTATTAAGATAAATTAACATTATTGATACGTTTATAATATTATTGACGATATTAAAAATTGAAACTATTCATCATTTCCTTAAACGATATCTTCTAAATACGCAAGCAAATATTCATAAATTTAAAAATTGGGTGAAGAATTATACGCTGATTTAAATATGTAATGACGCTAAAATTTACAAGATTAAAAATTATTAATCGAGAAATTATATTAGCAATACGCGTGTATTACGTTTTTAATTTATCGGTTTGTTAATACAATAACAAGATTTCTTGCAGTATTTTTAGTAGTTTGATGCTACCTTTGAATTAGAAAGAGTGGACAGTGCTGCCAGAAGTGCCCCGGTAGGCTAGGTAATAGTGAGCTAGTCTATCAGCGCCGGGGTTGCGGGGGTAGATTCCCGCCAGAGACTTTGGTTTCTTTCCTGCAGAGAAGCGTCGAGTTTCGCGGAATGTTTGGCTCATATCCCCAATTTAAAGTTGAAAGTGTCCATCTTCAAATGTAATACATCAAACACATTGCATTAGTTTGAATTTAATACATTTTCATTTTAAAAATGAATTTTGTTCTCCTATAAAATATAAATATCGATCGCAGATTTTTATCATGTTCGTTCTATATTATTTTTTTGCCTCATTTAATTGTTAAACACGGATCAAAGAATACTCTCTTTTAATCTAAAGCATTTTCCAGTGAGAGCGTTCTGAATCGATCAAAATAAGTAAAGCCTACAGTACACGAAATGTAAAAAGCCTCATGCGCATGTGGTTCTAACGTAATTTTGACGTCACTACAAAGCCGCAATAACAAGTTCGTGATGTGTCATGACGACAAAATTACGTCAGAACCACATACAAATGTGGCTTTTTACATTCAGTGTACTATAGGATTAAGTGGTGGTAGTGGTGGTAGTTGGACTAGAAGGCGTTTGAGGAAAAACTTACCAATTTTTCCAAAATAGTTTTTAAGTGGTTCAGCAAGGTGCGACCGAGCGATGCCGTGATGGAATATGACGACTTTATTCTTGGTCGTATATTCTGGTCATTTTTTGTCCAATGCCCGCTTCAAACGAACTCAATGTGCTCAGTGCAGGATCCCTGTATGGAGCCCTTTTAGTCCCTCCAAATACAGAGCGCGATTTTTGAAGAAAGTAATAAAGGCGAATGGACTAGAAGATGGTTCAACATATGGTGATTTTTTTCGGTGGTCGACTTGTCAAAGTTTGTATACAAACTAGTTTTTTATGTAAACAAACCTATTTTTTTTTCTAGCAATATTTTTGACAAGCCGGCCACAGAAGCAGTGTTGTTGTAGAGTTGACCCACCTTCTAGTCAATTCGCCTTGGAATTAATAATAAAAAAATTATACAAGATGACTGAACAGGAGAGAATATAATATTAATCAGCTGTCAAAAAATATAACTCTATGAATGTGTTATGGCGATTTTTACTGAGAAATATGTGGCATATATGCTGCATGATGACATTTTGTGCTCGTTCGCCACCAGCCTCAACACTTTCAACGCGAAATGAAAGTAGACTAATAGTAGAGCAAATCTGACAAAGGGCTTTGAAAAGTTAGCTCGAGTTCCAGAAATATGGGCCCCTAAAATTTTTGAATTTTTTGAAAAGGCGTTTGGTATAAGTCAAAAAAAATATACTAAATGTACTTCTGAGCTAAAAAATAGTTTCAGATGCCTTCAGTAGAATCGTATGGCGATTCTTTTCTTTGAATTTATTAATCCTCTAACTCTCATTTTAAGGGGTAATTTTTGTCTTTTTTCCGAACTCTTACACAAAAGTGTACCAAAACGTCCCTTTTAAGGGTAAAAATGTTCTACGAATATTTTCTGCATCAAATTTTACTAGGGGTCTTTTAAGACCAAAAGTTCGTGTGATGTATTTAAAACGGATTTTCGAAATTTGGGGCATTGAAATTTTTGAATGTCTTAGAAAGGCGTTTGGTACAAGTCAAAAAAATATACTAAATGTACTTCTGAGCTAAAAGACTATTTCAGAAGTCATTAGTAGAATTGTATGGCGATTCTTTTCTTAGAATATTTTAACCCTCTAACACTCATTTTAAGGGGTCATTTATTAACTTCGACACAAAAATATACTAAAACGGCACTTTAGAGCGTTAACATATTTTACGAATATTTTCTGCATCAAATTTCACTAGGGGTCTTCTAAGACCAAAAAATCGTGCAATGTATGTTAAACGGATTTTCGAATTTCCGGGCCAGAAGTACATTTAGTATATTTTTTTTGACTTATACCAAACGCCTTTTTATAAAATTCAAAAAATTTAGGGGCCCATATTTCGTGAACCCGAGCTAACATTTCAAAACCTTTCGGCAGATTTGCTCTACTAGTAGTCTACTTTCATTTCGCGTTGCAAGTGTTGAGGCTGTTTTTTTTGTTGCACAGTGTAATCGTCTTATTTTTTGAAACTAATTAGTGATGTCATTGTTTGTTTCCAAACCATAATAGTAAGTGTAAAAACCGCTCAAATGGTTTTAAAAATCGCTAATAAAGTACATTTATGATGCGACTGGTGAGAATGTCAAACTGAGTTGACATTGCTGTTCCGTTAATCAATCACCATTGCATCCTTTAAAATTGACTGTTTGGTGCGGTTTACGTGATGGCGGCATCATCGGTCTTTATTTATTTCGAAATGAGCAAGGAGCTGCTGATTTTTTGTTTCCAAATATGAATCAGCATTAACAACATCTGGTTTCAACGAGACGTCGCAACTTGCCATCCAACGCGCTTGACAATCGATTTATTGCAAAATTAATTTAGTCACAACTACTCTACAAAAAAAAAAAGTTGAAAGCCGTTAAATCGGGCGAGAGCGGTTTTCTGTTAAAATCAGAAAAATGCAATATTATTCGATCTCCAAAAATATCCATAGTTATAAGAGCTGTGCGGGCTGTGGCTCCATCTAGTTGCAGACCCAAATCTTGAGTTTCTCTACCTCGGTCCTTAAAAATTTTCAAACGTTGAATGCCAGTCACATTAACCTTAACATTGGAAACCCCATTTGCTGCAATTTTTTTTGTTTACTTGAACGTTGAGGTGGAAATGGGCCTCGTCGCTAATTATTCGAAAATTTAACACTTTTGGTTCCTCGTTCTGTGCTGAGTCTTTCCATCATAAATTCCCCAATTTTTTCAAAGTAAATTCTGGTAAAAAGGTAAACAAAAAATTTATTTTCTTATTGAATTATAATGTAACATACTTTTCTCAGAAAAGAAATAATCATCAGTAAGAAATGTTTTATTTTTTTTTTTTTTAATTTGATTTAAATTTGAATTAAAAAATTATGCACATTTTACTTAAAATCTAGACTTGCAAGGCCAAGCGGCTTATCTGCAGAAAAATGTGTTGTTGCAACTTCACATGTTTAACATTTTTTTTAATATTTTTTTTTTTTTATTATTTTCCAAATCTTTCTATTCTAGACGTCTTCTACGCTTTTTATCATTATTTCCTTCCAAAGCCGCTAGTTTGCAATTTTTTTTGGCTTTTGTTTTTTTGGGGAGAGTTTGATTGCTTAAGACTTTGGGGAGAGTTAAGAATCAAATAAAATCCTAATAATTAAGTTTTATCTCTCAGAATTCTGTCTCGGATCTAAGAATTCAAAACAGCTGTCCTATCTTGTATGAATGCTTTGTGTCTTTAATAACTAAGATAAAATTTTGAAGGGTAAACTTCTGTCATTTATTTCTACAAAATCTTAAAAATTTTTTTAACAATAAAAAAAAAATGCAATATAATTCGTTTTTACAAGATCTATTCCCACATAACTGTTGATATTTCCAATTCTGAAAAAAAATCCCCTCATCTGGCAACTCAGGCAATGGACAGCATCATTTTGATTTTATATCTGTAACTTTATGTCTGGTAAAGTACTTTGGTCGCGTGTGGTCAAAAACCAGTCTCAATTTCTAGTATTTGACGTTTTTCAATGGAATGATTCATTTTTTTGGTCTTGGTTTTGGTTTTGCAGTCATTCAAAAAATACAACAAAACTACTGAAAAGGGGACTTTTTAATGATTCAAATGATTTCTTTGGTGTTTTATGATTGTTAAGTGATATGTATCAGTTTAATTCTTAATAATTTAATCATATGATTTTAATCAGTTGATATAATTGAATTAATGTCAACACGAGTGCTTAAATAATTAAAATTGCTGTTAATTGAGTTGAGAAATTACAAATATTAAAAATTGTACGTAAGTTAGAAATTCTGTTGAAATATGTGTAATACTATTACGTACTACCTTTTTTGTAAAAAAACCTTTGAAAGTATAATTAATTAATTGCGTTAACATTTTAAAGAACAAGAAATGTATCACTGCGGTTTTTAATAAGAAATATTAAGACTGGGAAACATTTTTAACTTTTAGTAAGAACTACTTTTAAGGAGTGTATCTGCTTATTCTAAATGCTTGTTCTAGATAATTAAAAATAAAATATATTCACATGTTAAGTGAACTGAATTCGCCTTCAAAAAACCTTAATTTCTTGAAAAAAAAATGTAAATTATCTGTTAGTTAAAAAAATTAATTGCAAAATACAAGAATGCGAATTAGAATAAAGTTTACTTAAAAAGCTTAGTGTTGGTTAACACACGTCAAGTTTGACTCGTCAAGTCTTGAGTTTTTAGGAGAGAGGGGGCAATCTCTTTTCCCTTCTCTCCTAAAAGATCAAGACTTGACGAGTCAAACTTGACGTGTGTGAACCGGCACTTACTGTATCAAAAAATCAAAAAAAATTTCTGTACAGAGCTTTGTTGTAAGCGAAACTTCTTATGTATTTGCGGCCGCGACAGTCCTCTATTTAGTAGTGAATATGGCATTCTTACGGCCAATTTCACCAAGTGCAGTTTAAACTAGCTATTACTTTAACTTCCAGTTAACAGTACGTTTTGACAGTTACAACTGGTAATTAACTATAACTGAACTTGTTGAAATTAGCCGAAAGAATGCTATATTCATTCGGCTGTTCCAAATTTGTATATCCTCCACCAAGAAATAAAATTGGAATATGGAATCTACGATAAATCAATTTTCATAAAATCTTGCATCACAAATTAAAACTTTATGACTATGACCCTTTTCGCAATCGGCAAGTTACTTGCGCAAGTCTCTTGCGCAGCTCTTGGTTTGTAGACGTAGGCGGTAAGGTCGGGGTAAAGAAAAAAAATTTGTACAGACTTTGTTGTTGTCGGCAAGTAACTCGCGCAACTTACTTGCCGAGTCTGAAAGGGGTCTATGTATATTATTATTGGTTATGGTTTTAGGCGCATTAAAAAGCTTTCCGATAGTGTGGCATCGTAAATTGTTCATTAATCAACACATACTCACGAATTTCACCACAATTGTTATCTTAACGATTTAAGTGCATTCAAGTGACTTTCGGAAGTGGGCTTTAGATAGGACCTATAGTAAATTATGAAACGATTATCATGAAAAATGTGCTACACGTTTTACTAATTTTTTTCCATAAAAATATATATAAGAATCTTATTAATAAACACAATTCTCAAGTCAAAAATAATATATTAAAATTATTAACAAAATTTTCTTCTTGTTTAACCAAATTTTAACCGTCATATTATTTTTGAATTAATTGAATTACCCAAGCATGAATTAAAAAATATTTATTTAAATTATCTTATTGCATCCTCTTAAATTTACTGATAACACACAGCATTTGAATACTCATAAATACACATGAGATTTAAATTGTTGGTTTATTTTTTTAATTCACTAAAAACCATAAAACCTTTCTTTTGTTTCGATTTGAAACGAATCGAATGGAATGGAAAATGTGTGTCAACAGATGTCAAAAGCAGGACTCAACACTTGTTGTTGTCGCATTGTTGTTATTGTTATTATTGTCAGGGCCAATGGCAATAAGCCCAAGAGATTTTGGACAATGGGTGTATGGGCGAGTGAAAGGGGAGTACAAAAGATTTTGTCTGCATTTTCAACTGACCAGATGGTTGAAGTTTAAACGGACATAAATTCAGGGGGTTTTTTGTAAAATATAAAAACTTGATAGTAAGTACCTATAAAAATATATTTATGTTGGTCTTTGTTAGCACTTAAATTTTAAAATAAAAATTTATAGGAGTTCAGCTTAAAATTGCCAAAACCTCTTTTTTGTTTATTTTTTGGAAACACTTTTAAATGAGGTGTAGTTTCTCAATCCACTGCACAATAGGGAGAGGGATTTATGCGCTTGTGTTGATGTTTATAACACCTAAAAATATTTGTCCAAGATTCACCTTTAAATATACTGATCGACTAACGTCGATTCAACAATGTCCGTTAGTTGATCTAACGACGCCCGTTAATCAATCTAACGACGTTCGTCTGTTTGGCCGGCTGGTGGTCCATGTAAATCTTGTGCGCCAAGTACAGGTCGCAATTTTGAAGATAATTTGATGATAGTAACGGGTCCGCCATCTAACGTTTTTTTTTCAACTAGTGCTTATTTCGTGAATGGTAACACTTAGCTCATGTCTGATTTGACAGATAATTAGTTTTATCCTTCCGCTGAACGAATATGGTTGTGTATACGCTTGAACAACGCTGAGAAATATTGCGACATTACTTTGAAAATCATGGTAATGTTGCAGAATTTGATGATAGTAACGGGTCCGCCATCTAACGTTTTTTTTTCAACTAGTGCTTATTTCGTGAATGGTAACACTTAGCTCATGTCTGATTTGACAGATAATTAGTTTTATCCTTCCGCTGAACGAATATGGTTGTGTATACGCTTGAACAACGCTGAGAAATATTGCGACATTACTTTGAAAATCATGGTAATGTTGCAGAATGTAGAATGCAAAAAAATTATCCTTTCAGATGAAGCTCATTTTGATCTTGGCGGGTATGTAAACAAGCATAATTGTCGCATTTGGGGCACACGCATACACTGACAAACCGATGCACCCATAACGAGTCACTGTTTGGTGCGGATTTTGGTCCAGAGGCATAATTGGGCCATTTTTCTTCAAAAATGAGCAAGGAGTGGCCGTTACAGTCAATGGCGATCGTTATCGGGCCATGTTGAACGAATTTTTGTTCACAAAAATTGAAGAGGAGGATATTGTCAACATTTGGTTTCAACAGGACGGCTCTACGTGCCACACAGCCAAAGCTACACCCGATGTTTTGCGCCCTGTTTTTGAAGATCGCATTATCAGCCGCAGAGCTGATGTCGTTTGGCCACCTCGGAGCTGCGATTTCACACCGTTGGACTATTATTTGTGGGGTGCCGTCAAAGATAAGTGTTACGCCGACAAGCCAGAGACAATTGACACTTTAAAGGACAATATTCGTGAAGCCATTGGTGAAATACAGCTGCACATAATCGATAATGTGCTTAAAAATTGGACCGATCGTGTAGGCTACTGCATGGCCAGCCGAGGCAGCCATTTGAATAAAATTATTTTCCATTATTAATCGGAAGGATTGTACTTTCAAATTTAAAAAGAAATTTGAGAAAATATTCAGTAGTTTTTTTTTATAGCATTTTCAAAAAAAAAAGTTAGTTGGCGGACCCTTCCAAATGTTCTAATTACCACAAGGACCAAGCATATTGAAAATGGTCAGAATCGGTCTATATTTTTTACATAGCCCCCATAAACATATATTTGATGTTGTGCATACGTCCCAGATGAGCTTTTTGTGCAGTCCATGTACCATGCTAGGTTCATGCTACGTATTAACCCCATAACCCTGCCTGGTTAAAGATCATAACTGTCAGTTGGGCTCATCATTTGCCCTCCTGATAAATTTCCGCCTGGAAGTCCCCAAGGCGGGACAGCAGCAGAGCAGATGAGCAGGCGTTTCGCCATCCACTTCACAAAATCTGCATATCTTGGAACATGCCTTACCCATAATAAGAAGCTTAACTGTCTTCCCACGGAACAGTTTCACAAATCTCTTGGACTGTATAAATCCAGAAGTAGACGTCCTTGTGTGACGAAATTTACGTTCGGACCATTTTTGTAACGTCCCCCTAATGTGACCGACAGGTATGCAGAGGAAAGGCTCAGGTCCTATGAATATTTGTCAAGCAGTCAGTCCTTTTGTTGCCCGCATCCCCCTAATGGCCGGGCACCCAACACAGAAGGAAGTCATTTTGTTTCCCTAACTCGTTCAGAGACGTAAAACAGTCCATGACTTTACCTCCAAAAACAAAGATAGGACTTTAAGAGCGGCTTAACTTAGATAGCCCCCATACAAACTCCTTTCGAAAATAGAGTCATTGTGTCCAGAAACTACTTATTATGTGGGTTTAAAGATAAAAATTATTATTATTTTATTGCATTCGTTATCATCTTGTACAATTTTATTGTAATCGTTTTATATTTGATCATAGGTCCCATGCGAATACTACGCCCGAAAAAACCTACTTTCTAATAAATGTTGGTATTGACATAACATTTGACAACAATAAATTTTATCATATCTACTGTGTCATGACAAAATGATGTGCTGATAAGTCCAAAATTAATTATTGGTCGTCCCATATAGATTCCCTTCCTAAAATCACTTAAAGGCAAACAAATCTCATAAAGATGAAAATATCTAAATAATATTCGGCACAAAACACTTTTACATGAATCTTAACCTCATAACATAATTTTGTTTAGCCGGGCCCATGATTACCCATTGATCCTTAATAGGGTACACTCTTTTGTTTTTAATTATTGTGGTTTTGGGCATCAAATGGTCGGGCTTGACCGACTGTACTTCCCTACTTGTTTTTCCCTTTTTTTTTAAAACACTATTAACATGAGGTGTAGTTTTTGAAATTGTCAAAGTGTCATTGTCAGTGTTATAAAGTGTTTTTACACTGAGAGTTAATAAAATTGTAAAACGTTTTTTACATTAAACTGACAACTTTCTTTAAGGGATATAATTTTATATTTCCTAAAATTTTTTAAGAACTATAAAATATGTAGTAATTTTTATACAGGAAGTTTTTATACCCCTAAGAAAAACCAGGAGTTTGAAATTCAAAAGAATATTATATTAAACAAAATGTTCACCTTTTTGTTAGAACATTTTTATTAAATGTGGGTTAAATATTGTCTCTTGAACATACATACATAAGTCTATTTTATTTGTTTTGTTTTAACACGTGACATCTGTCATTGACAATTATATCTGTCAATTTGTAAATTGGTTTTAATTACAAACACTTTAATATTATTTTATTTTTTATTTTTCTAAAACATAGTAATTGTTTATTATTTTGTCTAGAATTAAATTTAAAATTTAATTAGGCCTTGATGAATTATTGTTAAAACAATTTCAATTATACACTAAATGCTTTTAGTTTTATGTTTAAAATTATAAATAATTAAAAAAGAACAAAAAAAAAAAAGAAAAAAAAAATAATAATTAAATATTAAAACACACATCAACTTGATGATAATAATTACACTAGAACAATCTATTAAGAAAAGGTTACAAATCGTTTTACTTTTTTAATTTAAATTTTTATTGTGAAATACAAAGTTTTACAAAAGTTCCATAAAAAAAGAACATATAAATTCAAATATTTTTCCTGCCGTTTGTGGTTTGAAAACGTTGATTTTCGAAAACAAAAACAAAATTAAAATAGGAAGACAAATACGATATAATTTTTGCAAAATATACAACAATTCCGTTCGGAACTGAAGAAAACATATTTGTTTATTGATAGAAAGTGTATTTTGATAGTTTTATGACCTCTCAGATACAGAAAACTACCATTTCGTTTATGAAAACAAAAATGGTTTCATTCCGAAAAATGTTTTCGTCATTTTCTGAAGCACCGAAATACGGAATGAATTCCGTTTCCGAACGGAATTGTGCTCGGCGACATGACTGATAACAACTTCCACTGTTTCATTTCTAAAATAAATGTTATTAATTAATTCAAGAGAGAAAATAGAGCAAAATCACATACCTTGGAGTATAATTTGGTGATAAATCAGGACGAATTGATAAATCAGTACCCATGTTCTGTAACTTTAGTGAAAACTTCTCGCATCGAAAAGATGTGAAACAAAAAGTGAGAAAAAAGTTATGTCGAAAACCATTAAAAGAGATTACGTCGTTACGATATAAATGTCATTACATTGCACTCGAAGCCGATGTGACATTGCAAACGTTGAGGACGCCAGTCACACATATAGTTGACGGCGACCAAAATTTGCTTAAATTGAAAATGTTTCAACTACGGCGGAGAAACTACAACCGTCGGCCATGCCATGTTGTTTGCAAACGAGCTATGAAAACATTCTTATATATTATAATAATGGTAAAAGAAAATAATTAAACAATAAAAAATGTGCCAATAACAAAATATTATTATTCTTTGTATTTTGCATTTTTAATTGTTGTTAGTGTTAAAATTTTTTCTCGCCCCATTTTTATTCGTGAGTTTATTTGACAGTTCAAAGCGGGGACTCGTTTCACAAAAATGTTAGATACACATTTTCTGTAAATTGGCGAGTAATTTCCTTACGTGGCAGCTAGTACTCGCCAAAAAAGTTACAGACACAGTTTAGTGAGAAAAAACGATGTTTGTTTCAATATATGGCATTCTTGTTTCACTTCGCACATTTCAATCGAAAAGTTTCTCGACGCGAGAGTTACAGAACATGGGCACATGTTTCGGAAAATCTACACAAGCACAAGCAAATTATTTTTTTATTGCTGCTTTAGTTGGTCGATTCCCAACAAACACGCAGTCAAGCCTTTGATATAAAATTACTTTATCATTTGACATCAAACACACTGCTCAACTGTTTTTCAATTATTTGATTTAAACATTTAAATTTAAATTGAAAATGATTTGAAAATAAACATTTGACATCAAATGTTTTATCAGTTTGATGACAAAACTTTACTTGGCAATGCTAAAGCGAAAAATAAATGTCGATTAGAGTTTAGATTAGAGGAATTTAACTTGAAAAAAATTTTATTTATGTTCCACATTGTATTATAATCCACATTTGAGAATTACGTTTGTGAGCAAGTTAAAACTAAAGGCATTTTTCAATTTGAAAATAATTTTGTTGAGAATGCTATGACTTGCAAATCATTATCAAACGTTTATCATTTGAGAAAATGTTTGATATAAATTCATTTTCAATTTGAAATCAAACCTCCGTGTTTGTTGGGTTAGACAAAAATCATTAAACAACCTTCGATATTTCTTTCTTTAAGTGTAAACTGAATTCGCCTTAAGGCCGGAATTTACTATCCTACACAATCGTACGATTCGTTCACACGAAAATCTGATGAAATTCTCCAACTCAAATGACTCAGCTACTTTACAAGAAAATGCAACTCTGATCGCATAGAAACTATCATTTTATAAAAATTTTCAAAAATAAGTTCTTTCAAAGTTTTATTAACATAAAGTATTTTTTATTAATAAGGTCTTACCCAGCTAGCATTTTGAATCACAATCGAATCATTTTAAAATCAGCTTCACAAGCAAAATAACCGCATATGAGTTAATTTTTCGATTATAAATTACACTCTCGTTGTGAGAAAACGGTACCCTACGATGAATCAATTTAAAGAATAATAAAACAATTTTCTGATTTCCTTTTTGAGTATATGAATGAATCATATGTGAGTCTTTTTTCAATCGCTCTAGTGATAAATCTGTTTTAAATTCAAAACAGTTAGAAATCATTATTTAAATATGAATCCTTATGCAATCGCTGAAGTGACAAATCAATTTTTAATCATCAAAAGTGATCTGAGAAGACTCATTTAGGTGATTTTTCAAAAGTATTTATCTAAATGCGAGCTGGGAATAATGTCCTAGCCGGCATTTTGTATCATAATCAAATCTATTAGGAATAAGATTCACGAGCAAAATAACAGCGTATGAGCTCATTTTTCGATCATAAATGATATTCTCGTTGTGAGAGCCGATGAATCACCTCAAATAATTATTTGTGATGAAGTTTTCTGATTCCTTTTTGAGCATATGAACGAATCAAATGTGAATCCTTTTTTAATTGTTCAAGTAATAAATCAATTTTTAATCATCGAAACTCTCTTAAAATAATAAAGAATATTTCTTACAAAATTTTGTACATGTGAAGTTACAACAACCCAATAAACACCCCAGAGGGAAAAAGAAGGAGTACGGAGGCCTTCTAAAAGGCCCCTGTACACCTCATTTTGGATGTACAAGGCCTGCTGACTCATATCTTTTTTACACACGTTGCCATTGGGGAGTAGGCCTTCCGCTCACGCTTCTTTATACCCACACCACAATAGTGGAGAGGGTATTATGCATTTTTCGCAGTTACAAAAGAATAGCAACTAGATCAAAAAATAATTCTTTTGCATAGAAGGCAATGCGAAATGTATAAATCATCCTTTATACGGAAGAGCCGATGCCTTCTATGAGACCTTATTTAGCAGTTAGATAAAAATGGTAACTGAATAAAAAAAGAAAAAAAATTAAGCAGGCCTTTAATAAGAAGGTCTTCTGTGTTTTCCCGCTGGGATTTCTTACTAAAACAATCATAGTTGGGTCTTTTTACAACTAATGCCCTTAATAGCTGCCATATTTCAAAGGAAAACTGAAGGTTAAAACACGTAGGCAAGATAAACGTTGAAATAGGTAAATATAACTGTTAGGTACGAACACGACCTGCTTTCTTTTTGTAGAAATTACGGGCATAAGTTAGGTTTTTCTCTTCCTATCTTTTTTTTTTTTTGTAGTCGTTTTCTCTGTTCTGTATCATGATTGCGAGGATTCATCTGCGAAATTAGTTAACTAGTTAAAGAGCCTTATCTACATTTCAAGTCCAATTCTTTTTTTTATTGCTCATTACCAGAAGAGATAATCGCTCTAAAAGCTTATTAGAACGTCCATCTCGATGTACTGAATTCTTATTGGGCATCCTGTAACAATAAATTTGTATGAATTAACAAATCCTTATCTGACATCCTTTTTTAGCTCCGGGCATACTATACTTGTCAACTCGCTTAGGGTGAACCGTTAAATATTCCCCTTAATTATATCAACCCTTAAGGTCTAAGATAGTCAGTCATTAAAGAAAGCGGGAAACCAATCTGAGTTTCGGGGGTACTGCCGTACTTTCTACTCGTTCCATAAAAGGTACTAAAAAAGCATAATAGTTATAAATTACCTATGCCTAATCCACAAAGCAAATTTGACAAAGTTTCTGCTCTTTTCTTTTTACATTTAGAAACAATTAAAAAAATCTTAATGAATTGGCAGGTAAATACCAGATTAAAATAATTCTTTTTGGGATTCCCGCAACATGTAGTATTATTTATGTTTTTTTTTTTGTGAATAATCACACGTTGTAGAGCAATTTTTACACTAGATGCAATTAGAGAGTCATGGGCAAAATTAATGAAAACCAGCTCAATTTGAGAGGTAAACCCCAAGAAACTTGTGTATATTCTAAACGCACAAATAATTAAACAAAGACAACAAGTGCATATGAAAAGATTAAACTTGAATTCTGTCTTAACACTGTATGATTCATAGAATTTTTGTGTTCATACATCTTGATTTTTTAAATCTTTTCTTAAAAAGAACATGAAGAGGGAATTTCCTAAAGCTGTTTTTCAAATTTAGCAAGTCAACTAGAAAACGTTTACAACATTTGAACAAAAAAGTTAAAGATTTATGGTAATAAATAAACTGATTTACGGCTAATTTATAATTAACTATCAGTTATAACTGTAAAAAAACATATTGTTAACTGGAAGTTAAAGTAATAGTTAGTTTTAAATGAACTTGTTGAAATTGGCCGTTAATATTAAAAATAAATTTATTAAATTTCTGAAATATTGTAAAATTTTCTATTATAATTTTAAAATTTTTTTTCTTAAATATATGCATGTAATAAAATTTATAATGTTCTGCTGAAATTATTGTTAAACTTTAATTTATAAGTAAAAGCAAGTTCATTCAACTTTTTTGGGTTTTTTTAGTATATTTAAGTATGTATGTATTTTAATGTTCTCATTTTTTATTCCGAAAATACAATCACATTCAATTTTGGTTTCAAGTTAAAAAAAACCTGTCGCCACTGCATGCGTTTTGTGTTGTGTATAGAACATTTGCAGGAAGTGAAATAAACCAAAATTATGGGAAAGACGGAGATTTGATGGTTTAAAAATAATTTTTAATAATAATAATAATACAGGCAAATACATAAATTGTACATAAATTATTACAACCTTATGGTCAAACAACAATAAACAAAACAAAAAGTTCAATATTTTTTCTTAACAAATAAAAAGTTATTAACAAAGATCTCTTAAATACCAGAGAATTTGCTGAAATCTGCACAATGGTTCTTAAATATTATGAATGTGCTTAAAACTGATTGTAGAATTTCTAAAATGGGCAAAAAATATTTAGCTTTCAATAAGAACATCGTCTTTTAAAGGGTACTTCTGTAAAAAGGTATTGTTTTTAAAAGGGTACTTTTTAAAAGGTACTTTTTTAAGGTACTTTTTTAAAAGGTAATTTTTAAAGGGTACTTTTTTAAAAGGAACTTTTTAAAAGGTACTTTTTTAAAATATACTTTTGTAAGAGGTACTTTTTTAAAAGGTACTTTTGTAAGAGGTACTTTTTAAAAAGTATTGTTTATATATGTACTTTTTTAAAATGTACTTCTTTAAAAAGGTATTGTTTTTAAAAGGGTACTTTTTAAAAGGTACTTTTTTAAAAGGTACTTTTTAAAGGTACTTTTTAAAAGGTACTTTTTTAAAAGGTACTTTTTTAAAAGGTACTTTTTTAAAGGTACTTTTTTAAAAGGTACTTTTTAAAAAAAAAGTTACTTTTTTTAAAGGTACTTTTTTAAAAAAGTTATTCTATTTAGTTATTTCTATTTTAAAAGGTACTTTTTTAAAAGGTACTTTTTTAAAAGGTACTTTTTTTAAAGGTACTTTTTTAAAAGGTACTTTTTTTAAAGGTACTTTTTTAAAAAAAGTTATTTCTTTTAAAAATACAGGTACTTTTTTAAAAGGTACTTTTTTGAAGGGTACTTTTTTAAGTTACTTTTTTAAAGGTACTTTTTTAAAAGGTACCTTTAAAAAAAAATTACTTTTTGAAAGAAAGTAAAGTCGGTGGCTTTAGGACCAATATTTTAAATTGTTAGAGACAGACATCAGCACTTTTATAGTGTGGGTAGGTATAATGACTAAAAAGGCTAACCGCTAAATTTTACTTTTTTATGGGTAAACGAGATGAAAAATGGCTACCCACTTAATGGGTAAATTGGCAGCACTGGAGTTTGGCTTAGTATTTTTTAAGCGTTACCGGCCACAGGGTATAAGTAAGGATAAACAAATGTTAACTAAATATTTCCTTTATTTTAAATTGTTGATCTGGCAGTTAATTTTTCAATTGACCTTTTTGAAAAATTAAATAAAGTTCTTTTTTTTAATATTTCTGTGGCAATAAGGAAAAAGTGCTTAAGTCTATTTTTTAGTTTTGTTGAAAAATAATTTTAAGCTTTCAGGGTGATTTTTTAAAATTTAATTTTAATCTAATAATCATAACTTCTCTGCGGTTGTAGTTTTTTTTAAGATTTTATTCCTTAATGTTCTTTAAGGCAAAGATTGGAGTTAAACTTAAGTTCTTATTCAAAATTTTAGTGCACATTCAAAAAAATAAGCAATAACTTTTTAAAAAATCGTACAACATAATTGCAACTTTGTCAACGGGTATTTTCAAACATGGAGATTACATAACTGCTATACACTCAAATTTGGCTTAAGTCGACTTAAGCACTTTTCCCGTTTTGCCACAGATTTATTTGTCTTAAAGTAAAATGATTTCGAAACAGCAAACGTTCTCAAATTAGAAAGGGAATTTGTTTAATATAAAACATTGATTTTTGTTTTATTGTTTAAATAATATGTTGTTGTTTACTTTAATGTAGTTTGTTTAAATGTTTTTTTTTTTTTTTTTTAAATTTAATAAACCGGAAGTGTATGTATTTGTTTTATTGAACAATTTTTTTTATTTTATTTTTTGTTCAAAAGTACATTTACCTTTATTTTATTAATAACTTTTGTAATTGTTTTAGATAATCTAATATTTTTAATTACAGTGTAGTCCCTAGTGACTGGAGACTGAAGGGACAATAAAAATATGTACATATAAAGCCGATGTTTTCTCAATGCTTTCTTAATCATAATAATAATTTGATGGGCTCAGATAAAACTGGCTGTTTGAAGAAGGTGTTCGCTTAAGGAAGGTTTCCATTAGGGAAATTGCACTGTTTTAGGTTTATGTATTGTTCTTTTTTATTTTTTATACTATATTAATGATAATATTGCCGTTAATTTTTTATTATTTTTTGAAAGTTTAATTTTTAAATAATTAATTATGATTTTTTTACAGAACTTGTCAAGTTGCTATTTTTATTGCTTAGTAAAACAATTTGATAATTTTTTTTGGGTTTTTTAAGGTTCCTCATAACATTGCGTCCAAGGTTATTGCATCTAATTTCTCACCACATGCTCTGCACTTGTAAGTTTCGTCCGTTAAAATTGGTGCAGCACATTCCTCTAAATCCAATCGGGATATAAACCATCGAACTAACTTTGGACTTGCTCCCATTAAGGAGGTTTCACGTTTTCCTTTCCACATTTCTGTGGTCCTACCTACAGTTCCATGTGCTCAAGTTGGATTCTCTGTAATTTAATTGAATTTGAAAATTTTTTCCTATGGACTTTATTCAGAATAAAATTTAATTCAAATTTTAATCCAAAATCACAAGATCTATAATATAAAAGGGCAACTTTCCTTTGATATCCTGCTCGCTGATGCCAAATTTGTCATAATTTTTTAGCCAATAAAATTTTAAAAAATTTAGGAAGAAACCAAAATTAATCTCTGATTTGATTTAAAGATAAATGTTTGAGTGTCCACATAAACCCTGTGACAAAACGTCATTTTTATTTTAATCAATCTTCTATACACCCGTAAGCGGCGTTGGGTTTAAGGTTTAGACATATTTTGTTTTAGAAAAGATTCTCTAAATATTTGTAAAGAACTCCCAGATTAAAAAAAAAAAAATTAAAACATCAGCTTATTAATAGGACTGTGTATTTAACAATAAATGATTAATGATTTAATTGGTTCTATGCATGAATACTTGTTTGAGCTTTTTTGTTCAAAATACATTTTTAACAATTATTTGAATGTATTCTTTTTTTTCGAAATACAATTCCGGCTTATGTAATAATAATGAAATATTTCTAAGATTAGATATTAAGATTAATATGATTTTTAAACAGCAAAATTTTTTTTGACCATCTACATAATTTCGATAGACAGATACACAAAAAGAAAAAAAAAATAAAAATTTATTAGAAAAAAAGTTGCGCTGTCAATAACGATTACGTTCATAGGAAAACAGCTGGAGAAGAAGCACTTTAAACAGAAAAATTAAAAAAATTTCACTTTTAAAATTCTGTACTTGTGAAGTTACAATAGTTAAAGCAAACTCATGCAAGAGTTAGGTTTTTTAGGAGCTGAGTTCGGTGTTTCTTTGTATCTTTCTATTCTAGTCGTATTTTATGATTATGTTTATAAGAATTTATACATTTATAACTTTATAACTTGTATCTTAAACTATAAACATTATACATATGTATGTATCTTTTCATTATTTTTTTTTATCAGGAATTAATTAGATTTCAAATGATCACGTAGCTTGGCGTTGTAGGTTGTTAGTTGGTTCTCTGAACTATCTAAAGTAGTGGTATCACTTTTATTTCTTGTCATATAAAATCACTTACACATTTCCCTTTTATTTAGTGTTAAATTCTATGTTGACATTTATCTTTTTCTTTTTTAATATTCGCTATTATTTCAAATGTATTTATACATATTAATATAAAATATATAAAAAAAAAACAGGCTAGGGTTTCTACTTGGGAAAATTTTTCCGGTATTGCGCGGGAAACATACTTTTGAAATTCTCAGTAGTTTAAAGATATATATTCACCCCTATCGTGAATAATTTTTCCCTCGTAATTTTTTCCCTTTTCACATATTTGCGATCATGAACAGCTCCCATGAAAAAAAAAAATAATTCAAAGGAGAATAATAACGTGAAAAAATGTTCACGGGAATAAATTCCCCTTATCGTGAAAAGTTTTTTCCCTCGTAATTTGTTCACATTTCCCTTAGATTTTCTCACTTTATTTTTGCTAGGGAATAGAACACGTATGTTAGTAGTTCCTCCTATAAATCGAATATTACGGGCTAGATCCGTTAATAAGGTACAAACCGATATATTGGTCAACAAAATGCAAAACAACAGGTTGATTGCCGCCGGATTTGTGAAAGACGTGGTGGCAGAATTTTGGAAAATATTTTACTACAAAAAATTTAAAAGTGAAAAAAACTAACGTTGTAATCAACCTATCCCTCCAATACTAATTATTTAGATTTATTATTTTTAAACAAATATTTTTAAACAAAAATTTCAATGATTTTAAAATTTTTCTAATTTTTCTTCTTTTTTACATTCACTGGAACTGATAGCATGAACAATTTTTCACATGAGATTCACGATTGCTTTTTTCCCTTCGAGGGGAATGAAAATTTCATGGGAACAAATATTCCACTTATTATTCACGATAGGGGTGATTGAGAATTTTTCTGCAAAGTCTTTGACTCAAACTAAAGTTTTTTTTATCAATGTCGAAAGAAACGTTTTCCAAGAGAAATGTTTTAGCCTGAGCAGGTTACACTTAACAGGCATACGCATCTGCCCACTTATTAGGTCCCATACAAACCGTAAAATGTATGGGAAAAACATGATATTTGCCGAATATGAGTTATTTTTGAAATTTTTCGAAAGCGAACATTTTCACGGTGCGATGCATAAAACATAATTTTTTTGAAGTTTACTGTCATTATCTTGGAGATAGAGAAATTGGGGTACCTTATTTAATTTTTTAACAAAAATAATAAATTTAAGATTTAATTCGCAAATTGCCGTTTGCGCCAAAAACACGTAAGCGAAGACTTTGGCTACAGTTAGTTACTTGTATACAAAAAGAAAAATACTTGGGATAAATTAAGTTTTTTATTCTTACTTCAAGTACACACAGACAAAAATCAAGTTAAAAAAGTAGAAAACAAGGTTGATATAAAATTTTTCGGTGAGGATTTTGCTTCATACGTTTTTCATGTTAATTCAATCCAGTATTGCCACCTCACGTGTAATTACACATATCATGTGTAATTTATTTTTTCATGTGTAGCCCATGTGTAATTGACTGCATGTGTAATTCATGTGTAATTTAATATTTTAACGTTGTGTTGCACTGATTTTTGTTATTATTTTTTCACAAGAAGTAAAAAGTTTTATTATTCTTGGCAAAACTTAAAAATTTAATTAAAAGAATGGAAGCGTTAAAGAGCTGAACTAAACATGTTTGGATCATTAACTACTAACCATTTGGCATTTAGATAGCTTTTGCCACAATTTATTATAACGACGAAACATCCTGGGTACATTATTCTTTTTTTATTTCAAAGAGAGTGGATCATCGACTGCAAAAGAAATGTTTGAGCTTCTCAAAAGCACAATTATAGAAAAAGGGATTCCTTTTGGAAAATCTAGTTGGATTTGCATCAGATACAACTAATGTTGTGTTTGGACAGTATAATAATTCAGAAGTTAAGTTCCTAAAAGACGAAAAGCCAGTTATTATTTTGATAAAATGCTCGTGCACTTAAATACATTTGGTAACGTTGAAGGAAGATTTAGTTTGTAATATTTATTAGATCTTGTTTTATTAAAAGTAATGCTCGGAAGATAAAACTTAAGGAGTTTCAAGAATATTTTCGCTACAACATGCACTCTTACATTTTGAAAAATTTTAGCTTCATAGTAATTTGAAGGCAGAATATTATTAGACAAATTTGGAGACAAATTATTTCCTACTTTGCAAATATTTATTTTTGTTTTATTATTTCATATAATGTAATTTTTTTGTATTAAATATAGCAACGATACGATTGTTGTTAACAAAAAGCTAATAAAGAGACATTTGAAAAATATTTTTGTGTTGGATAAGTAAAAAATATAAAAATGTCCGGCATATCTAATGCTGCAGCGATAGAGGAACTGAATTAACATTCCGTTGAAAAATTGCGCCGACGCTTTTTAAGGGATGCATTAGATCCTTTATCATACCCAAATGAAATGCAAGTAATATATCGTCACCTAAAATGCAAAAGGGCTTAACAACAAAACAAAATTCGAAATAATGGTTTTTGATTGAGTTTTGTTCGTTTTAATTAACTTTATGACACAAACAATTTTAGATCAAAAATTGCGCCAATTACACCTTGTTGTTATTGATTTTGTAAAGTTTTTTGTTCTGCTGTAAAAAAATAAAAAGAGTAGTTAAGCCCTTTTGCATTTTAGGTGACGATATTTGTTTATTTGTTTGCAAACAGAATTTGAAATTGGTTTACGTTTTCTGAAGAAGCCAAATATGGTTTTAATTCCACTTTTGATCAAAATTTGTTTCTGTGAAATGCGTAAAATAGCATGTGTAATTCGTATTTTCATGTGTAATTTTGGCATGGTCCATGTGTAATTTACCATTTCGTTGGAGGCAACACTGTTAAGTTGGCTTAAATAATTGTGCAAATACATGTTAATCATATGTGTCGAACCATATTGAACTTAAAATTTTGTAACTGTCATTTGCTTAAGCAAAGTGTGAAACGGATCGCATATTCCGTACGGAATGAAATGTTTTTTGATTTCGTTTTTGTTTTTTTAAATGCATTTAAGAGGCTTTTTGTTCATTTTAGTTGGGCCTTAAAGAAAATAAGAAATTAAAAAAATAAAATGAGAGAGAATTTGAAGTTACTGCCGACGCTTTAGTTATGGGCTGTAGGATTTTTGCCTGAAGTTGAAGACTCGATTCTTTTTGAATACTTAAACTTATGTATGTAAGGATTTTGACGCCCTATGTTCTTCGTGAACAATTTATTTAAGTATTTTTATGTTACATCGCTGTATCTATATTGTATTTAAATAAATAAAGGACATATATATACATATATATATATGTAAGGATTTATAATCTAAATAAATAAATAAATTATATCTGTTATAATCTAATAGGTTTTGTTGTCTGCGTTTTGCACAATGCGCCTTTGCACAATGATGCGAAGTGACAAAAACCCTCATTAAAGAATTGGAACTGATATCTCCGAACCAGTTACTACCAGAAGAGAAATCAGATAAGGGGACAAATTATCATGCAATTTATTCAACCTGTTCAGGGAAAATTCTTTTTTTTTTAAAAAGCAGCAGGTAATAGAACGCAACGCTGAAGACAAAAGTCATAAGCTCCCCGCTTATGCAGATAAAATTGACATTAATGAAAGAAACAGGCAACTGAGAAGATTGGCAAGGAATAAACTAATATTGGTCTGCCGATAAACGAGGACAAAAGAAGAGTTGTGGTTGCAACTGCAAAAAAACAAGGCGCATAAAATATGGTAGTAGAAGATATAACCTACCTAAGGTCCGCTGTAAATAAGGACAAAAACTGCAGACTTGAAATAAAACGAAGACTTGAAAATCTCCAGGAAAACGAAAACCACACTTTTTAACACTCTTGGAAAACCCGTGCCCTTAAACAGTACCTAACAACTAGTATTTGCAAAAACCGATTAAGATGTGTTGGGAGTTTTCGAGAGAAAAAAAACTTTGTTAAAATTATGGTCCCTCATGCGTTGACGGAGGTATAGGCGTCAAATAAGCCATGAGCTATATGAGGTTTACTCCCACGTAAAAACAGTGGAATGCACCAAGATACAACGGTTGCGCTAGCTGGGACACGTCCTAAGAATGAACGTAAATACTCCAGCACGAAAGACTTTCGAAGATGAAAGAAATCTTAATTGTGGAAGACCGAGCCTCTAGTGGGAAGAGCTGAAGAAGACCTAGAAATCCTTAGTGAATAGAAGTTGAGTTAATGCACTAAAGATCGGAGAGCGTGGCAATTTTTTTTTAGGCAAGCCAACCCCAACAACAAAATGTAGTGCCATCTAAGTAAGTATCTGTTGCTAATACCATATATAAATTTTATTTTATATATTTTGTGTGAAAATGCTTGTTTTCTACGTAAATTCAAGGGTACCTTGCAGCACAATAGTAAGTGTTTTTTTTAACGTGCACATAAGGGTAAAAAAATTTAATTTTTTTGTTTAATTCATCTCACTATTCTTGACAAGCATTTTAGGACAAGATAAAAAAGACGCGAAATTAGAAACTCTAGTTATGAACCGACTATCTACCGGTTTGAAACTGAGACATTTTTTTTGCAGTTTGTAAAAATGTCAAGTTATTGAAACGTCAATATCATGAAATTTATTCGTGTTACGTTCAGTTCACTTTGTACTAAATCATTATGTGTTAATGTTTTGTTTAATTGTGCTTTTATTATTTATGTTTTGTTGCACATAATTATTATTTTATTTATTCGCTCAAATAAATCTACTCGAATCCAACCATCCGTAAAGTTCAAGACCAAGGACTTTAGAAAAAATATATAAACAATTTTTTTTACTCTACTGAAACTTAAATATGAGTAATAACTATAGAAAATGAATTAAGAAATAATTTGGTACAATATTTTTTTAAGTACAAAATAAGTAAAAAGTACTTTTATACATTTAACTTAAATCTATATATCTATATGTATATATAAGTATGTATAAAAATAAGTTGTCCTATGTTCGTGATTTTATAACTCGATTACCACTCAACCGATTTTTTAACGAGTACATGCGTTGGAAAGGTCTACTTTCACTGATTGCTTATAAAAAAATCTCCCGATAAGTGGCGCTGTTGTCGTGATATTTAATTTTTTTTATTGATGGTAGATAGCGCTGGGGTCAAGTTACATATTAACAAAATTCTCCAGTATTTAATTTTTTATTTTTATTAGGAAAATCCCGAGCAGCGGTACCAAATAGCTAGTATTTAATAAAATTAATAAAAAAAAATTGTATCATTAATTCAATGAAAACAAGATTTACATATTCGAAAATGTTAAAAACAGTTTTTGTATTTCATAAAGGATTAAACTCATTTTATTTTAAAGATTTTTCTTTTTATGGTCTTCCATTAAGGAGATCCGAAGTTTGACTGAAGATAGCGCTCATATTGTTAAAGTTACATATGTTTGTCGAATTGGCTGCCAAATCCCCATGGATGAGTATAGTGGTCAATAAAACCATCCCTACAAGAACAGTGTCAGTCATTTGACATGTCATATGAGTGGCATTGCTCATTCAAATATCCGTCATCGCGTTGAACAAAGTTTCTATCACTTTCTTAAGGCCAAAGTGAAAAAAATGACCTCAACTTTTGTGTATGTGTGATTTTGCATCCTTCTTTAACCTATGAATTTTGTGGTTAATAAAACCTATATCTAAGGTGGTTACTCTTATATTCTTTAAAAATCAGTCCTGATGTATAAACCGGACACATCTGATTAGTCATTACTGACGCATATACCGGATACAGCTGACTAGTCAGTACTGAAGGATATATTCGTCGCTGTTGACGTATTTTTAGCTAAAATAAAACACGATTCATCTCATCCAATTCTCATAAATATTTTTGTCTATATTTTTTTTTTTTAAACGTGTCATAAAGCCTGTTAAAATATCTTTTTAATGATACCAAGATCATGGAAATCGGTTTAGCCGATTCTGAGTTATTGTAGTTTAAATGGAGCTCTTTTCGACCTTTTTTGCGTTTTTTCGAAAACGTTCCCACTGTGTCACGCCCAAAAAATCGCAAAACAGTCATTTCTAAAAATGAGAGTTTGTTTGTATTGATCAAATTTAGCTATGAACAAAATTTCATCGATATCTGAGGGGGTCGGGTTCAAAATTTCAGTTTTATCTCGATTTTTAAATGAAATTCATCATATTTTAAATAAAAATCAAAATCGTTTTACAAATACCCACCTTAACTTATGCTTGTGAAGTTTTTTCAAGTAATTAGTATTGTGGTTATTTTGTTGAACTATTTATGGTTTTTAATCCAAATTTTTAATAATTTTAATAAGGCTTAAGTTCATTAAATTTAATTTTCATTAAATTATTTTTATGAAGAGAGAATTTTACAACATGAAAATCAATTAAAATTGTTATTAATTATTTAGAATAAAATTTTCTAAAAAAAACGTTTTAAGAAATATTTTTCAACAAAAATTAAAAATATTATTTGTTATTTTTTTTACAAAACAGTTTTTGCTTTTTTTTTGAAACTAAAAATTTTGTTTTCAAAGAGAGTTTTTTTCTTTTTTCGTTACTATTAATAAAACGACTCTATAATTTACTATTATTACAATCCAGTGTGTTTTATTTAATAATAACTATAAATCTAATAAGGTATAAAAGTATTGTGTAATTTTACAATGAAGAGATCGGGTTTTAGCACGCGTGTTGAACAAAACTGTTATTTGAATAATAGTATACATTCAATTAAGGATAAATATATATATAAGGAATGTCAAATAATGAAAAGGGTTGCCATCTTTATATAAATGCCATTACAATCTCCCACGCTTAATGAGGAACATGGTCCGCAAAATGGGCTGGAGGTCTTCTAGCCCGGTTGGACCTTCTTACGCTGCCTGGTGTTCCAAAGGACTGAGGTTGTACAGGTGGTTCTGGAACTGGTTGATTGATTGTGGTGGCAACTCTACGCTCTATTTGCACTTCTTCAATTTCTGATTTTCCTTTTATTGCTGGCGAGTCAGAAAACGTAACAGTTTTTCCTGGCTTGGCTATGCCTGATTTGTACAGCTGGTTTATGTGCCGTTTCAGCTCGTATCCATTGTCAAGCTTAACCTGATAATGAAGTTTACCCAGCTTTGCCTTCACTATTCCAAATTGCCAAATTGCTTTATTTTTATCGTACCATCGCAACTGCACCCTATCTCCCACGCTAATTTGTCGAACTACGGGCGTGACTAATATTGATTTTGATTGCTTTAATGGACGTATGGCATCCAATTGGATCCTAAGATCCCGACCAAGATAACGTTGTGATGGACTTTGCCCATTTGCTAATGGGGTTGCTCTATACCGAAAAAGAATTTCCTGCACTTTTATGTTTAACTGTGATTTATCGTCTTCCATAGCCTTCAATTTTGATTTTAATATTTGGACGTACCTCTCTGCTAAGCCATTTGTTGCTGGGTGCCCTGGAGCAATAAATTTTTGCATGATTCCGTTGCTAGCACAATAATTTTTAAATGTGGAACTTTGAAAAATGGTAGCATTATCAGATACAATAATTTGAGGTAGACCATGTGTTGTAAAAATATCTTGTAGTAATGAAATAGTTTTTTCCGAAGTTGGGGCATCTTTGATTATACGAATTTCAGGCCATTTTGATTTGGCATCTACTAGCACTAGAAAATGATGATTTTGAAATGGCCCTGCATAGTCAATATGGACTCGTTGAAAGTTTTCAACGGGCTCCTCCCAATGATGTGTAACTACTTTTGGTGGATTTTTCCTTACCTTTGCACAGCTGGAACATGATCTTACTACGCGTTCGATGTCAGAGTCTATCCCCTTCCAAAAACAATACTTCCTTGCTAACTGTTTCATTTTTACGATACCAACGTGAGTGTGATGCAGCTCTTCCAAAATTCCCTCACGTAAGTTGACTGGTATCACAACTCGATTACCTTTGAAAATAACGCCATCTTGAATTGAGTAGTCAGCTTCAAAATTTCCACCGTTTACCAGATTTTGTTTTAATTCCGACAGCTCTGAGTCACGTTCTGTTTCATCGGCTATTTTTGTAGCAGTAATTGTAAATGTTGAAATTTCATTGATTATTTGATCCTGAATGATACGTACTTCCTCATCCAGAAAATGTTTAAATGTTGTTGATCCTTTGATTGGTGCTCGAGATAAACAATCAGCGTTGATATTGTCTTCAGCTTTACGATGCTGAATTTTGTAGTTGAACCCTTGAAGAAACGATGCATATCGAAGAAGTCTTGCTGACGTCATTGCTGGTGTTTTTGCGTTTTGGTGAAAAATTCGTGAAAGTGGACGATTATCAGTTAAAAGAGTGAACTCTCTACCATGTAGGTACATAAAAAATTTGTCAACCTCAAAAATAATTGCCAAAGCTTCTCTATCAAGTTGACTATAATTTCGCTCTGCTTTTGTTAACGATCGAGAAATAAATGCCACAGGACGTTCTCCTCCATTTATTTCATGGGACAAAACTGCTGCTATGCCAGTTGGGCTAGCGTCACATGCTAATGTGACAGGCAAGTTTTCGTTATAGGGTATTAGCACTCTATCAGTAAGTATTTCTTGCTTTAATCTTTTGAACGATTCTTCGCACTTAGCTGTCCATACAAACTTTTTATTTTTTTCCAGTAGCTGACGTAAAGGAAATGTTATTGTTGAAACGTGTGGTATAAATTTAGCATAATACGTAATCATGCCAAGGAATCTTCGTATTTCTTCTACGTTTTGTGGTTGTGGCAGATCTACAATTGCCTGTACCTTATCCGGACATTTTGAAATTTTATTGTGACTTACCACATATCCAAGGTATTTTATTTGATTTTTGAAATATTCGCACTTCTTTTTGTTAACATGTAGCTGGAACTTGTTCAACCTTTCCAAGCATTTGATGAGTCTATCTTCGCACTGATTTAGCGTTTCGCCATGGATTATGATGTCGTCAAAATATGAAACAGTACCTTCTAAATTTTGTAAAATTTGATCAAGGATTCGATTAAATTCACTTGGAGCGGTTTTTATTCCGAATGATAACCGGTTCATTTGATACGTACCTCGGTGGGTTGAAATGGTTTGGATTTGTTTACTCTCATCGTCTACCAATACATGAAGATATGCTTTGAACAAATCTAACTTACAAAAGTATTTTGAATTTTTCAAGCTATTGAAGATTTCATCTATCCTTTTTATTGGATAGTGAGCTGACTCTAACTGTGGGTTTACCGCGACCTTATAGTCGACGCACAACCGTACGTTACCATCTGGCTTTGGTATCACAACTAATGGTGACCCCCAATTGCTGGTATTTACCTTCGTTATTATGCCATCTTTTTCTAAACTGTCAAGCTCACGTTCTACTTTTTCGCGGAGTGCAAAAGGAACTTGTCTTTCTTTGATAAATACAGGTTTAGCACATTTGTGTAGCTTTAGGCTACAAACCAACCCAGGAATGCACCCCACCTTCTCCTGAAAAATTTCTGAGAACTGCTGCTCAATTTGCGTTATTGAATTTACTTGTTCATTTCCTTCTTCTTCTTTACGTTCGCATTGGTCAATGTCTGTAAGGTTGATTTCCAAATGACGTATCCAGACGCGCCCCAATAATGCTGCATGTTTTGATGATACAATGTACATGTCTTCTTTTGATGATTTGTTTTTATATTTTACGTTGACATTTACAACACCCAGAGGTACAAACACATCCCCGGTGTATGCTCGAAAAGCAATGTTAGTTTTGTTGATTGTTGACTTGATATTTAATTTTTTAAAATCTGTCTCAGGTATAAGGGTATAGCCTGCACCTGAATCCACTTCAAACTTTTGTGTTCTGCCTTCTATTGCCACATCTATAAAAAATTTTTTTGAATCTATTGATGAAATTACGTTTTTATTGTAAATGTCGATAATTTGATTAACTCCAAAATGTTCTTCTTCACTTGTGTACGTTTCAATCGAATTTGCCGTGTTGTTGTTGCTAATTTTCTTCGATTTGCTTTGTTTCATTTTGCTCTGTATACACACTTGCTTGACGTGCCCTGCTTTACCACATGCTCGACATTTTAAGTTATTTTTGTTTACGGTGCACTCTGGTGATAAATGATTGTTACGACCGCATCTAAGACACAACCCTTCGATCCCTAATTCGCTGTAATTTGCTCTTGTTGTTGATTTTGATGGCTGTTTTCTAGAGATGCTACGATTACGATTTCGCCCTCTATGATTGTGTGTGTATTGGTGTTGCGTTTGATGAATGTCACTTGTTGCACACGATGGACTGTTACCAATCACCTTGTTGTCTATTTTTGCCGCTTCTAATGTTGTCGCTTTTTCTACGATTTCTGCAAATGTTGCCTTTGGGTTTTGTAGCAATTGTTCGCGAATATATCCATCACGTACCCCTCGGATGAACTGAGCTCTCAGGAAAATGTTTGCCATAGACTTTTTACAGTCGCATACAAACTCACATTCAGTTCCCCGTTTCTGCAAAACCGCAACAAAATCTGCAATAGACTGGTCCTCGTTCTGAACTTCACAAAGAAAACGGTGTTGCTCCACCAAAACATTTTTCTTAGGACAGAAATGTGTTTCTAAAAGTGCCACAATATCATCGTACTCTAGTTGATTTATGTTTTTAGTTGCCGCCAACGTAGTCAAAAGCGTATAAGTTGACGAACCAATGTACTGCAGCAGCAATTTAGCACACATTTCTTTGTCTTCAAAAATCTTCTTTATCTGTAGATGAATTTCCAGGCGTTCCCTGTAGGTTTTAAATAATTCGGTTTTCGGGTCAAACGCATCAAAGTTTGAGATGATGTTTACGTTGGTGTTGGTGGCTTGTTGGTTCGGCTGGACTTGCTGGCGTTGCATTGCCGTGGTCATCGCCGTAATTGCTTGTAACAATTGTTGCACTTGAGCCTCCATTTTGTTAGGTTATATACGATTATGCACCTCTTATTTTTACCCTCGTCGCCAATACTGTTGTGTCTGTTACTATTAATAAAACGACTCTATAATTTACTATTATTACAATCCAGTGTGTTTTATTTAATAATAACTATAAATCTAATAAGGTATAAAAGTATTGTGTAATTTTACAATGAAGAGATCGGGTTTTAGCACGCGTGTTGAACAAAACTGTTATTTGAATAATAGTATACATTCAATTAAGGATGAATATATATATAAGGAATGTCAAATAATGAAAAGGGTTGCCATCTTTATATAAATGCCATTACAACAGAAAAAAATATTCATTTTTTCACACACAAAAGTTTTTTATTTAAAAAATAAAATAAAATTTTGTGTTTTCTGTTCGTAATTTCCGGTCCTTGCTAAATAGATAAAATAAATAAATAATTATTTCTTGTTCTATGAGGTTAACAAAATTTTATAAAGCTTTTTTGCAATGGTCCCATTTTTTTGACTTGATGTAAAGTAGGGTATCTGCTCCACAAATCACGAACAGTGAACATGACAATTTTTAATAAGTAACTCCAAAATAGAAAGCTTTAAGGCATACATGCCTATAGTTGAAGATGTTTGGCAGGCCAGGGCTGTTAGCTACCCAGATAAAAATTTAATAACATTTCACTTCTCATTATAGAATCTGTTGTACCCTTTATGTTCAAAGTGGCCACTGTATTGTTAACATCTTGAAGTATATGGCGATAGGCTTCTTGCAGTACTGGCACATTTTTTATAATTTAAATTTATAATTGTTTTTATAATTTAAATAAAGTAAAACCACCTTCTACTTAAGTTTGTGCCAATGTTGGGGGAGTTACTTCACAATACCCACGGTCAAAGTAATGAGCACGGAATGCTGGCATTTCAACGGAACGCATTTTTAAAATTTTCGAAGTATCATAATAAGACGATTATCCAACTGAACATCGGGATGAGACTCTTCATTGAGAATACTTTCAGCACCGACAGCAGGAGCCAAACCGAATTAGTCCCAGTAATCTACATGCAATTCACGTCCACCTGGTGCATTAAACAAATAAATGAGTTTCTGCAATATTGTTCACGAAACCAAACTTCCCGATTTGCCTTTTAGCACAGCTTTTAGTGTAACAAACAATTGTACCGAGCTCTCAGTAGACAGTGTCAAAGCATCAAGAGTCTGACACAAACGACCGTTTAAAACACATTGTAAAAATCCGTAATGTTATAAAAATTAAACCTTTGCCTTGACGTCTTAAACGATGTACCCAGCCATAGATTTTAACGTTTCTGTCAATATTCAACACCTACAAATATGCGAACTTTCTTGGCAGCTGGCCAACTGAGATCTTCGGATATGTTTACGCTTTTCCGCATCTTCAGCTTCGCGATTTACTTTATCGGCATTTTTATAACTTTCACGTACCCAAATCTTTTGGATTTTCTTTATTTGGGACTTAGCTGCAACCTCATATTTTTCTTCGGCATCAGGAACTTTGCTACCGACATAAATTCCAGGAAAAGGCTCCTTTCCATCATGCCTCAGGGCTTGCAAAATTAATAAAATATTTTTCAGTATTAAATTTAAATAATTAACAAATTTTCAAAATATTAGCCAGAATTTGCATTTTTTGTAAAGTGTTTTTAGTTGTTCTACTCTAACATATATGTTAGAGTGGTACAGCTAATGTAAAATTGTTGCAAGTGTGTTAGTAAAAATATTTTTTTTTTAGTTTCTTGTAGGGATGGTGTTCTGTTCCAACATTAATTTTAATCGAAAATCATTTTCAGCGATAGGACCCATTTCTGAAGGAATGAGTACGTCAGAAAACCAAAATTGTCGAGTTTGGGGAAGATACCAATTCTCCCGCGATTCAAGGCCGTCCAATGCATTCCGAGAATGTCACTGTTTGGCGTAGATTTTTAGCTGGGGGCTTTGTCGGTCTATATTTCTTTGAGAACGACATTGGATAGGCCATCACCATCAATGGCGAGCACTATAGTTCGATGTTTACCCACTAAGAATAGCAATGACATGTGATGTTATAGGACGACTCTGTGTGCTGGGCAATCTGCACGAACGATTTGAGGTTATGGTCATCTTACTAGAATGTGATTTGAACTGGCCACGGAGCTGAGCAATTTTACCGCTCACAAAGTCAACCAATCCATTTTTAAAATTCAGTTTGGTTTCTACGCCAGAGTCATAGAAAATTTGACATTTCGAAAGCGCACCACCCAGCCAAGCCTCACTATACATATGTATATATGTATGTTATATTCCATACGTAATGGCATCATAGATATTATTTCAATCAAAATCATTTGCTTTACATTTTAAAATGTTGTACACAAAGTAACGTAAATTTTTTATTTAGAACAAAAACAATTTAAATTACTCTAAGGAATTTCAATTATAGAACAATTTTGTCTAATTATTTCACTATTTATGGTACAGTTGCTACAGCACTGAGAAAAAATTCAAGTAAAAATGTAAAATAAAATAAAAATATTAAAAACATTTTAATTATAGTTGACATATTTCATATTTAGTAAACAATTTGACACACAATTAAATAATTTGACCAAAAGCAGAAGAATTTTGTACACAACAACAGAAAAGTTAACTAAATCTCAGACTAGACACTGTAATTAGTATAGAAATAAAATAAATATTAGAATAAGATAAGAATTCGATAACGTGTTTTAAAGTCTAATAGGAAATTTTTAATGAATATTTTAAAGATTATTAAAACACTACTCACTGATGACTTTTTTCTCCTGATTTTAGAATAAATTAAAAAAAAGAGAATTAATTTTAGCTCAAAGTTGAAGGGAAATTTTGTTAAACGATCTAGCCTTAAATAGATCTAGGGAAATAACATCCATTAATTTTAAAGAAAAAAAAACCTAAAACTTTTTGTTTTTTAAGCAAAAAAGTAAATAACTACTAAAAACGTTTTTCAATGACAAAAAGTATGAACTCCAAAAAAAATTATTGCCATAATGTTTTTCATGCAGAAGACGATTTCTCTTATTTTTTTTAGAAAATAGTACCCAGAGAATATATTCTTTAAAAACAGTACTCACAGAAAGTTTTTTTATAGCAACAAAAACCTCTAGTAGACAGTATCTTCTGGAAAAAATATGACCGTACTATTTTCTGTACAAAAAGTACATTAAACGGATTTTTATATCCCTTATAACTAGTTGTGAAGAGGGTATACAAAGTTTGTCATTCCGTGTAAAAGTTTTTTTAATTTCAATATTTTTTTTTTAGTTAGGCTTGAGTTCATCAAAATTAATTTTCATTAAATTATTTTTTACTGAATTTTACAACATGAAATTTTTATTAAAATGTATTGATAATTTCCTTGGTTGAGCTGGGGCTCGAACCTAGGTTGAATTTGCATGTTCCAAGAAAAACCACATTCTTTCATCAGAATTCTTTGAGTAACCTCTGCACCACTGCGGTGCCTAAAACATGTAAATTCAACCCAGGTTCGAGCCCCAGCTCAGCCAAGAAAATTATCAATAAATTTTAATAAACATTTCATGTTGTAAAATTCCTTCCTTCAGTAAAAAATAATTTAATGAAAATTAAATTTGATGAACTCAATCAAGCCTAAATAAAAGAAAAAAAAGTATTGAAATTGAAAATTAACAGTTCAACTAAAATCACAATATTTTTTTTAATATTCATCTTAGATCCCATAAAGTATATGTATGTAAATATTCTGGGTCCTTAAGTCGTTTTAAGTCGATTTAGCCATGTCCATCTGTCTGTCCGTCTGTTAAAATCACGCTTACTTTCAAACCAATAAAGTTATTGACAAAGTATAGTGAAGAATTGTTTTATTGTTTTTTAATATTGAAATTCCTATAACGGCACAGTTATAATGATATTTTCTTTACACTAATTCTTAAGTATACGTATGCAAAATATTTTGTTAAAATCTTTACCCATTCTCATTCTGAAGAAAGAAATGCAATTTGCTACAAGAATTTGTAACGGCATAATTATTTGGACATTCTATAATTTCATCTCATTTTTTGTTGGTGTTAAGCTTTAATACAAAGCGGTCATTGTTAAGTATTAAGTATTAACATTCGATGAAAGATAAATAAAAAAATTCTATTACTATAAAAATATCGGAATTAACTAACACCGTCAGGAGTGAAATTATAACCAAGTATAATCTTGGAATATCTGTAACAAATATTACCAAGAAGTACAGACAAACCGTTTATTATCAAATAAATAAATGTAAAGAAACAGAATCTGTCATTTATTTGCGTCGAGCAGCAAGAAAACGTAAAACAACGGCAGTGGAAGATCGACATATTATCAGAAAATTTAAATCTAATGCAGGGGCCAGATTCTGGCATTCGTGATCGAGTACTTTTTCGATTCGAAAGCAATTTAATATCTAATTATTTTAGTCAATACTGAACGAATCGGAATTATTTTTTCGTTATTGTAAAGCATTCATTTGAGTTTCACAATACTGAAAAAATAATTTCGATTCGTTCAGTATCGACTGAAATAAAATTGCTTTCGAAATGAGAAAGTACTCGATCACGAATGCCAGAATTAGGCCCCAGGTTGTACACCCAAAGCCGCTTCGTTGGAATGGAATTCGCATTCTGATAGTCATTTAAGCGAAAGAACAGTTCGACGACGTCTAAAAAAAACCAATATTAATACATATGTAGCAAGATCAATTCCATGTATAGCCCCAAGGAACCAAATTAAAAGGTTAGAATTTGCAAACAGATACGTGGACAAGCCCCTATCATTCTGACAAAGCGTCTTATGGACCGACGAAAGTACTTTCGAGTAACACTCGTCAAATAAAAAAGTTTTTGTTAGACTAGACCAAAAACCTCGAAAAAAAAATCGCTTCTGTTGTCGAAAAAGTTAGCCATGGAGGTGGCACAGTCATGTTCTGGGGCTGTATAGCATACTAAGGCTTGGGAGACTTGGTTCCCATCGACGGTTCGATGAACCAAAACCAATATTTGAAAATTAATGAACACGCATTTCCTTCTGGCGATAGATTGATTGGACCGTCATTTATTTTCCAACAGGAAAATGCGTCTTGCCACAAGAGTAAAATGATAAGGACATTTTTGACAGAAAATTGCATTGAAACTTTGGATTGGCCACCCCAAAGTCCGGATTTGAATGTGATTGAGAATGTTTGTTCATACATAAAGCGCCAAAGAACCGCAGATCTGACAAGAACCAGGGAAGGAACAATTTCAGAGGTTAAATCTTTGTGGGAGGACATACCCTCAAAATACATTCAAAACTTGATCGATACAGTTCCTAAAAGACTCCGGAAAGTCATTGCCGCTAAAGGAGGATACACGTTTTATTAATATCAAAAATATCTAAAAGTATTATAAATGTTGGAATAACATATTTTCGTTTAAAGAGTAAAAATACTATATGTCAAAATACTTATGCCACGCCCTAAATTTATAAATTATTTGCATAGAATGCAAACTTAATTTAATAAGTTATGATTTTATGTTATTTAAATAAAAAAAATTTTGAATTTTTAATTTTTTGGAAATCTGAAAAAATTCAAAATGGTAAAATTTCTCAGGTGCCAAAATAAATATGCCGACCACTGTATACTGAAAAGAAAAATTAATCCATTCGTACTTAAATCAAGCCGAAGAGGTGTCAATAGTACGGTAAGTACGAATTTTCTTAAATCAAGTACAGAATGCTTGATTCAAGTACGACTTATTGAAGTGCCCCGAACTTTAAATAACCCAAAAACAGTAGGTTTAATTCCGAATTCGTATTTAAAATAGTCCGAAAGTGGGTTTGATTCTAAACTAAGCACTTGCCAGAGATCGAGAATATTATTATTTTCTTACCCGTTACACAGGGTTTTTTCACTTTTGTTGTATTGCTCTATTTGTTTGCAGAAGAACACCAACAGCATGCTAAATATGGTTTTCATAATCGTTCTACTTTGAAAATGTTATGTATTCAACTAAATTTCGGAACAAATAGGATTTGGGAATTTTGTTTTTTTTTTTTACTTTTCAAACACGAAAATAATGTATGTTTTTCATCTTGTAGTGTTGTTGTTTCTACACAAAAAGCTGTGTAGTGTTGTTGCTACAAGACACTTTTACAAACACACGCCTATTCACGCATACAGAATGCATTGCTATATTTTGAAGTACGACGCATGATTTCGCTTTATATGACGTAGTCTGTGAACCGCAGGAGTTGCCACGTTTAAAAATCTCCAAGGTTTTCAAAGTTCTTATAAGATATTTATGCACTTTCTTAGAGCTGGCTACCTGGCTTATAATCAAAAACTATCTTGAGTTAGCCAGCTTGAAATTATTAGCCAATAGAAATGCTGTTCGCGTGACGTCATTTGTGAACATGAAGACGTTATTTTTATTTCTATCATTCTTTCTTTCAAAAGTCTTAACAGAAAGAATAATTGTGTGTCAAATACTTCTGCCAAGCAGTTTGCGATTGAAATCCAGCACAATCGGTTCAATACGAAAAGAGTTATAAATACAAATATGGAAAAAAACCCTAAAAATTGTTTATTTCTGTAACTAAAACAAGAATACATGAATTGGTGACGAAATCAACAGATTTTTATTAAATTTTGCACAAACTCGTTTTATATAACTAGAAATCATACTACTAAATTTTGTGCAGATCAGTCCATAATTTACCATGGGACCCATATCAATCGTACTCTTGGACAAAACTTGAATCCGTTTTGTATTCATAATTTAAAAATCCCATATAAAGTCCACTCTTAAAATATTCTTACTCTCGGTGGATCGTATCAAAGATACGGCACAAAAAGGTTTACCCTTCGAAAAATTTTATCGACAAGAAATTCATTGATCATTTTCGTACCGTTTTAAAAATATTTTTAGAACATTTTGCAACTAAAAAGCGTCTTTAAAAAAAGGGTGACGAAAGAGGAGCCGGTCACGCCCATCCTTAACTTGGCGTAGATTAGAGGAAATGGAATTAGTGGAGGCTGGTGTATCCTGGAGCGAAATAAGGCAAATGGCTAACGACAACCCCAGATTGAAAATCTTTGTTGAGGCCGTATGCTCCTAAAAGAAATTACGGAAAAACATATACTTATATTATGGAGCTGGAGCGAACCAAGTCAAGAATGAAAGCTCCAAAATATTTTCAGTTTGACTAAGTGAACTGCAATTAATTTCTGAAGCCATTGACCTTTACCTTTGGAACACTCTTTAATTCAGTCCGTTACAGAACTGGGTAAACTTAAACTTTGCGGAGAATCACGCACAAGTTTTTAAATACATTTATGAAACATATATTATTTCATTAAAAAAAGCTTGTAAAACATTTTCCTATCGAACAAAGTTCGTAGAACATTTTTCCACAAAAAAAAGAGGTAGAACATGGTTTTCTATTAAAAAAGTTTATATAACATTTTTTTTGAAAAAAGTTCGTAAAACATTTTTCTTTCGACAAAAGTTCGTAGAACTATTTTCGTGCTTCGAACGCTGTTTCGCCCAGGTTCTCATCATCCACGTTCTCATCGCCCACGTTGTCATCATCAGAGTTCTTTGCACGTTTCATCTTCCTGCCAAAGTCTATAGTCAAACATTATTCTTATAAACAGCATTGTAAGTTAAAAAAAATTATATTTAATGAACTTAAGCCTGATTTAAAACAGTTCGATTAACGGCGGTTTACCACCAAGAAAAAAAATATATTTTTCATAAAAGTCCGTTAGTATCGTGCTTGGCATAATGTTGTTATCGAGCGTGTTTTCCTATGTCGTCTACTGCAGAATGGAAATAAGTCGTAATAGTGTACATTATGGACTTGAAATTATATAAAATGTTTTCAATATCCTTTCAAATATTGCAATAAAAGAATTAATATTAAACCCAGTTTAAAAAAATATTTATTGTACTTGAAATTTTTGTAAAACCTGACTTCCCGTAGAATCGAAAACTATTTTGTACTCAGGGGCCTGATTCTGGCAGTCGTAATCGCGACTTTCGCGATTCGAAAGCAATTTACTATCTAATTATTTCAGTCAATATTAAACGAATCGGCTGTAAAGCCGTAAACCATTAATTTGAGTTTCCAAATACGGAAAAAATATTTTCGATTCGTTCAGTAACGACTGAAAGAATTAGAAATAAAATGGCTTTCGAATCGAGAAAGTACTCAATCACTACTGCCAGACTTAGGCCACAGAGTTAATTTTCACTTTTTCAATGATTTTTCGAAAATTGTTCAACAAATTGTTGCATACTGGGTGTAAATAAATTTTACTCAATAATCAGCTGAGATTTTTACTGCCTGAAGTTTAAAATTTCCCATTGGTAAGCTTTGTATATCTATTATTTAATTTAATTTTATTAAAAATACACTTTAAGAACTTTTAAAAAATAAATGTTTTCGTATCAATAGCAGTAGAACAGCAACACTGTCGGCGTTGTTTTTGTTCGTTACAAATAAAACAACATTTTTTTTATTATTTACTTCCATTGGACAGATGGATGGATGGATGGTTTTTGATTGAATGCATGGACAGTGAAACAGACAGTTCTGAAAAGGCGTTTGATTTGGTGGCTAAAGTCAGTCAGTAACTTAGTAATTCTAACTAGTTGTCTTAAGTGTCTGAAACTCTATCGCCTTTTTTTTTGTTTTACCATTTTCTGTGTGGTAAAACGAGCATTAACTGCGTTTTGTTAATTTTTTTATTTTTGTTTAATTTAATTTTTATTCTATTTATTTGTTTAACAACTTTATTTTTATGCATACAAGGATAACAACATTTGCTAATAATTCGCTTAAATATTTATTTAACTAATGTAGATCAATGGCAGAATGTTTGCTATTTGTATTATAAAAAAATGTTAATAATATAAATTTATGAAAAATTTATATAAAATGCTAGTAAAGGGTGTTTCATAAATTAAGGCAAATTTTAAGTTTAATACAAAACACTGTATTTATCTAGTCTTAAGAATATTTTTATTTTGTATTGAGTTAAAAAAATTAACGATAAGCCTATTTACGTAATATTATATCAGACGAAAAGTCTTGAAGGCTATTTTAACATAAAGATACACTTTTGACGAAACTTTCCGAAACCAACTTGCATAAATGTCGGTAAATTTCGTTAAGTTTTCGTCCTTAATGCACAGGTAAAACAATTATCACTGCTACAAAAGGCGTCATAACGCTGATGTATTTTGACATCAGTATTATGACAAGTGTCCTCGTTTTTGACCCCATGACACTTTCCATCATTATGATGTCAGCCTTAAAATCACTTGGCCAAATTGTCATCAGGTGAAATTTTGTCATCAATGGGATGACACCATTGGCATTATGGAAATGACGAATCGAAGACGGCTTAGTAAAAAATTTCATTAGCGCGATGACTCAGTTACATCTGGGAAAGGACTCATTAGGCAAACTGTCATTAAATTGATTCATTGGGCTTAATTTAAGTTAAAGTGAGAGAATATTATTATTTATTTAGCCGTTACCAGTGGTGCCACTTTGTCAGTAAATACCAGAATTTGGTATAATTTTTACTGTCGTGGGTAGAGCGTGGGTAACTTCTATTAGGTGTAATTCAGGTGTAATTTGAAATTCTTGCTTCAGATCGATTCGATTCGATTTCAGTGATGACATTTATTTCCTATTAGATTTGAATAAAGATGACTATAATAGTGATTTAGAGCCTTAAATCTATTGCAAAAAGTTATTAAAACTAAAAATTAGCCTGGGGGAAGATATGTTTTCAATATTCTAACATATAATTAATTTTATTTTTATCTGGCAACTTTCAAATGCTTTAGTTTGCAGAATATTAAACGCCCTTGACAGTTGTGAAACTGAATTTCGAAAGGGACAGTTGTATAAAACTCTGCAGGCATTTTGTTTAATAAATAAGGAATAAAGGGTATTTTTTAAGACCATGAAACTTAAAATGGTATACAACACAAACAAATTAATTTTAATCGCAGACTAATGCACGGCATTAAAATTTGAAACTGATTTTAAGCAAATAGGCACGTCCAATTTTGGTCCTCTTTTTCGAGCCTTGCTGGCTGCATGTTGAGCAATGTTGACGTAAGACGTCAATTGTTGCTGGTTTATCAGCATACACTAGTGACTTTACAGCCCTACGTGAAACCATCAAGAGGTGTCACATCGCACGCCCTTAAAGTCCAATTGACGATTTATTTGCCTTCATTTGTAAAAAAATAAGTTGCGAATATCGATGGTTGATTTTTAAAGTAAATTTGGGTAATTTGGTGGCGTTTTTTAAGCATGAATCTATACATGATGATGTGCCTGAGCAAAAAGTGAAAGCAGTATGACAGTTCGACAGTTACCTTTCGTAAGCTCTATGGGGCTAAAAAAACCAAATGTGTAAGTTAAACTTATTATTTTTGAAGTTTTAATGATTGATTTTATTCTTTAATGTTATTTTTGTTAATTTATTTAAAATGACAATAAGAATCATAACAGTTTTTGCTTCTTTGTAAATGTCTTTTATTAAATAAAACTTAAATTTTTTATCAGTGTAATTTCATATAAATCTGGTAATTTTGCTTCATCTCAAGTGTAATTTTGAATTTTGCTGGTGGTAGCACTGCCCGTTACACATGTTTGTTTCACGTTTGTTGTTTTCCACCTTTTGTTTACTGAAGAACTCTCAATTATAAGACACCAGCAGCATGCCCGATATGGTTTTCGTTATCTTTCTACTCTGAAAATTCGTTGTATTTAACTAAATAATTTTAACAAATAGATTATGGGAATTTTTGCTTCTTATTTTACTTGTTAAAAAAGCAAAATAATGGCATCAATAATACACAAAAAGTGGCAACGAATTGATGTCACTGTAGTCATAGCCTAGATGACGCATAAAATATGACAAAGTTTTATGATGACGTTCGTCATTGGATTAATGTCACTTTCTGCCTCATTGATGCTATTGGTAATAACATTAATGTCCCAATTCTGATGTTAGGGCATCATCAATATCAGGATGCATTTGCCAAGGTTAAATTCAAAGCTTTACTAAATCATAGCTTTATAGCCTTTTTACACTGAACAACATCTAACATCTACCATCAATTTGCGAAGATGTTAACATCTTTCCATAAGAAATACATAGGGCTAAAAACCAACATCCTTAAAAGATGTTCGTATCTCATTCTATTCCATTCTACATCTTTTGATTATTTTGGTGTCATCGTATTATTGTTGCATCACTGACAAAAAAAAATTGGTTTGAAAGCAACGTTACCATTTGTCAAGTTTTCTCTTTTATTGCGATTTTTTTTTGTTAAGTATTTTTTATATTGTTAAATAAATTAAACTTCAAATTCATTTTTGTGTTTTATTTTTAAATCTTGGCAGTTTTGTAGAAAAAAACAATTTTTTATTTTAAAAACTTTTTTATTTGAGTTTTATTTAACTTTAGTTTTAAAACCGAAAATGGATAACCCGTTACTTTCTTACTTTAAAAAATTTTTTTTACTTAAACCAGAAATAGACATCAATTATTCTAGAGAATGTAAAAATAGATCATCTAAATATTTCAAAACCATTTTTATTGATTTACTAAAACTTGCTTTAAATGACAGAAGAAAAAAAAATCTGAGTTGTTGACACTCACGAATGCATTTGATTTGTGCGAGTGCGTATTAAGTGCGTTTGAAAAACATTGAGGTAATAAATTAATTTCGCATTCGTAAAAAAAGTTTCAATAATACAAATTTTTCATAAATATTTACAAGTACTTATGTTGTACACAAATATGTTTTCAAATTATTTTCATCTGATTGATAGATACGTGTAATAATCATTATAATTAAATTGCTCTAAAAAGTAATTGAATGTCAAAATAAAATCTATTTTCACATATTTTCTTGATGTTTTTTTACACATTACGAAATTACAGTTTGTTTTAATACTGATGGTTATTTAAAAGTGCTATAGTTGGCTGTGCCGAATCTTATACACTCATCACCATTATAGGGGTGCTGGAAGCGGGGTCTTAACGTTAAAAAATATTGTTGTTATCTGGCAACTTAGACTGTATTCTATTTAACTTATCACCTTTGACTTTAAGCAAGTTTTTTTATAGGCGGTCTATTTGCGTACCTGTCAAAAGTTAAGAGAATTTTAAAAGTCAAGGTCAAAGAAATTGATATGCTGAATTAGCCGTATCCTTCAAACATTTTGCATCAGACAATCTACCGTATACAATTACAATTTTCGGGAACAACGCGCTTTTTTTATGTGCACTTTTTTCTAGCATCGGATGTTCGTCACAATGTTGAAAGGTATGGTTGTGTAACCTACAAGTCTCAAGAACAGGAACATTTAATTATACAATAAGCTGCGGACTGTTCTTTGACACACGACTGCGAAAAATAATTTGGTAGCCTTAATGTGGGGTAGGTTACACAAATTGACATGAATTGCACATGTTCTAATGGGGTTTTGTGTGTTTTTCTAATTAGCCTGAAGTCGTTCACTTTGGGTTGTTGTCTAGGCATCAGGGTGAGAGTTTTATGCAGACAAATCTTTATTCGATCTCTCGTTGAATTAGTGTAATCCAAGGGAAAAGTAGTGCGGAATGCACCAAGAAACATTAACAACAACTTACTCATCTAGCGTGCATAGTATTTTCCCAGCTGGAATATATTAACCTTGTCTTTGTGATACATAAAGTGGCGAAATAAAAAAAAAACGTGAAATCAATGAACGGTTAAAACGACAAAATAGGGAAGACGCATTAAAATCTTGCATTTACTTAAAACAAAGAAACCCCTACCTAACACTTAATCCAGAAGCTAAAATTATAAAAAATTGTGCCAATTGTACTTGCGCAAGTCTCTTGCGCAATTCTTGGTTTGTAGACGTCAGCGGTAAAGTCGGGGTAAGGAAAAAAAATTTAGTACAGACTTTGTTGTACTCGGCAAGTAACTTGCGCAACTAACTTGCCGAGTCTGAAAGAGGTCCAACATCCCTACAAGAAATGGATGACCGAAACTAATACACTCGCACTAATTTTTTTTTATTGTTACAACTGGCGTTGCCACTCGTGTGCGTTTGTATACCAAATTAGGAATATTTTTCAAAGCCCAAGTTTTATTCATCTATTCTTCTTATATATAAAGGGTGGTTAAATTTCAAGGGCCGATGTTGATTTTGAATAAAACACAAACTATTTAGGAAATTATTGTAATTTTATTTTGTTATGATATATTGGTATTACTCAATTATGTATGGAACAATATATCGGCCAAATGGGCACCGCGACCACGGCGGCACACCTCCATCCGATGGTCCAAATTTTCGATGACCCTGAGGCATAATGGAGGTTCTATGCCGTTAATGTGCCGAATTCTTTCAAATAACCCCAAAGAAAAAAGTCCAACGGTGTCAAATCACATGATCTTGGCGGCCAATTGACATCGCCATTACGTGAGATAACCCGGCCATTGAATTTGTTGCGCAAAAGAGCCATTGTTTCGTTAGCTGTGTGGCAAGTGTCACCGTCCTGCTGAAACCACATATCGTCCACATCCATATCTTCCAATTCGGGCCATAAAAAGTTCGTTATCATCTCACGATAGCGAACACCATTCACAGTAACTGCCTGACCGGCCTCATTTTGGAAAAAATACGGCCCGATGATGCCGCCAGCCCATAAACCGCACCAAACAGTCACTCTTTGTGGGTGCATTGGTTTTTCGACAATCACTCTTGGATTATTATTCGCCCAAATGCGGACATTCTGCTTATCGACAAATCCACTGAGGTGAAAATGTGCCTCATCACTGAAGATGATTTTCTTCGAAATTTATCATCAATTTTCATAATAAGTCTGGATAACTTTAACACGTTGTTGGATTGTGTATCTCTCCATGGTTCAAATTGAGTAAGTCTGAAATAGAGAAATGTCAAATAAAATTCGGAAAAAAAACTTGGCGTTTAGGTGTGGTTCACATTCAACATCGGCCCTTACAATTTATATGTATATTAATTTAATAATAAGTTGAATATATCTGTTAATACTTTTCATAAATTGTAATTATTATAAGAATTTAGCTAAATTTGTATTAATTAATTTAAAAAAAGCGGTGGAATTTTATGAATTGCTGTTGTTAAAAACATTTGAGGAAGAAATGTTTGCTAGTCACAACGCTAATTCACACGTACACAAAAGTTTAGGTAATTTTTTCACGTTGGCCTTAAGAAAGTGATAGAAACTTTGTTCTACGCGATGACCATTATTCTAGCATCAATAACATCAATAAATGACCGGTAAAATGACGGTCACTCTTCTTGTAGGGATGTACGAGTACAGAACTAAAATTACTTTAACACTAATTTACATAATATCATACTTGCTATACATACATATATCACTTTTATAACAGATCGTATACAAAGAATTTTCCAAGTTCGAATTGCAAAGTAAAATTTTTCTATAAATGGAGATAATGTTTGCCTAAGGACCTAATTGTCCGAAAATCATGTAAAATTTGTCTAAAATCATAAGATTTTCTAAATCTTAAAAAATTTTTAACAGAATTTTTATTTTATTTTATTTTATATTCTAATAAGATGGTTATCAACACAATCGTACGATTCATTAGCACGAAAATCTTACGAAATTCTATCGGACATAAAAATGTCTGCAACATATGTTGTCGATGCCACTCAGCTACTTTTCAAGAAAATGCAACTCTGATCGCATAGAATCTACCATTTTATGAAAAATTTCATAAACATTTGCAAGTCAGACAGACTTGTCTAAAAAATCAATTTATGAGCACACACGATTTTTTTAACAAATCGTACGACTGAATGGGATAGTGTACCGCCGGCTTTAGGAAAACAAATAATTGCCTAAGTATTGTAGGTAACACAATCAAATCAAAAAGCGACAATGAAAAGAGACAATAAAGTTTTTAAATTTCTATTTAAAAACAAACCTTACAAACAAAACCGAATGTTGGAAAATTTTCACCATACTGGACTAACAACTTTATCGTCACAATTTTATAATTATTAATATATAAATTTATTTTAAAAGTTAACAAGTTAGAGTGCTATATTCGGCTGTGCCGAATCTTTGATACCCTCCACCGACAGTTCGAATGTTTAAGGAGTAATACCTGCATGATGTCATTTTATTATTATTATCTTAAACTGTGACGATTTGTTATTAATTATGGTTTTAGGAGACTAAACTGTTTTCCGGGAGTAGGGCATATATGGGGCCTAGGGTAAATTATGTACCGATCTTCACGAAATTTCACAGTATCATTTATAGTCCTATAAAATTGTGGCGAGCCAAAATTTGTTATGATTGCATTATTTTTTACGGTTTTAGGCGTACTAAACTGTTTTCCGGAAGTAGTGTTTATATGGGGCTTAGGGTAAATTATGGACCGACCTTCGCGAAATTTTACAGTGTCATTTCTAGTCGAATAAAACGGACTTGTGCAAAATCTTATGTCATTCCGTGCATTTTTGCATCATTTATGTTAGTTTTTGTAACAAAATTATCAAGTTTTTGAAGGTGGTGGTTCCACATTTCGATTCATAGCTCTGGTCCTACTGAACCGATTTTGCTGAAATTCAATCCCAAACTGCTTAGGATAACTACAAGCAATTTGACACCTAGTTTGTTTATTTCTTTTGAGTTTTTCGAAAGTGAGCGTGTTTTCAACAGACGGACAGACGGACAGACAGACGGACATGGCTAAATCGACTTAGAATTACTCAAGCAGCCAGAATATATATACTTTATGGGGTCTGAGATGAATAATAAAAAAGTTTCACACGGAATGACAAACTTAGTATACCCTCTTCACAACTAATTGTGGTGGAGGGTATAAAAAATAAAAATAATAATCGTCACATATTTACATACATATTTCATATTGAAAGAGTTTTCATTTTGTATATTAAATTTTGGAGACTTAGTTTATTTTTATTTTGTGAACTTAGTTCATTGGGGACTAAGTTCGTACAGCCGCCTGTAACACCTATCCCACTAGCCGGCGAGCGACAGCCGGAAACAGGACGTGCATGGGCTGATGAAAACTGAGTTCTTAGCACAGTTTTTGAGCAACCCTTCTAGATTGTATGCCAACACCATAATAATGAAAGGAATGATCTAGCTAAATTTCATAGCAAAATGTCTATAAACATATAACAACTTTGTCCCCATTTCAACCAACATACCGGCAGACAGACAGATGGACATCGTTTAAGCAACTTCTCATTCATAAGGGTTCAGAATATATACTTTATGGAGCGTAAGATCAATATTGTAGAAATTAGACACTGAATGACAAATTTATATAAATATAGTCTTTCCACACCTGTGGTGAAGGGTATAAAAATGGCAATAATTTTACAAAACGAAAAGTGGAAACATGTGTTAATAATATAACGTCAATTAAAAGTATAGACAGAACAATTTTGTCAGTTAATCAATAATTTATGACCATTCTAATTAAATTTAAATGAAATTGCAAATGATGTAAGTTAAGAAAAAATATCTTAAAATAGTTTAAATTACTCTTCAACTTTTAATTAGCCATATGTAGTTGAAAATAAATTAAAAGTGTCAAGTGTTGAAATAACTAAATATTTAAACTTCAGTTACAAATGACAATTAAAGCTCATAGAAAAATGTCAAGTTATTTATATATGTCAAGTTATTTATAGTTGACAGCAATTCAATTAAAACGCCTTGCAGTCGAAACGATCAAACGAAAAACATCCGTATCCGTTTCAATTATTTAAAACGTCCACACACGAGTACATTTAAATTCAAATTATCTTTTTGCTAATGAACCATTAAAAATCTATTAAAAACTCGAGATATCTATGTAAATATTTTTTTTTTTTTTAATTTGTCTAACAATTTTAAGTTGAGCATATATTTTTTTGTTCTTTGAATACATAAGTCAATATGCTGCAGTGTTGACAACTCTTCGCGACAAAAAAGAGTTTAATTTATTACTAAAAATAAATTTTAGAACAAGCTGGTGGGAAAGTGATACAAGAAAATATGCATGACACCTTAATCATAGCCGTATTAATAAATTTTATCTTCACAATTTTTACAAAACTTTTTTGCCAAACTTAATTTTTAATTTCTTTGTTTTAGTGTTTGACAAATTCAACCATGGAGAGATCTACAATTGAGCAGCGCGTTAAGATTGCTGAAGCCTTTTACGAAAATAGGCCTTCAAATCCAAATGCATTTCGTGCACATCGTGATTTTTTTGGTCAGCAGTCGGGAATATTGTGTTTAAATTTAAGCAAACCAGGTCTGTATGACATGTCAAAACACCTGTCATGCTCGCCCAGTTCGTTCTGCTTCATCGGGCCGTACTTCTTCGAAACTGAGGTCGGTCTCATCTTCTCTATCGCGAGTTCGGCACATTAATGGGACTTAACCTCAATTATGTCTCAGAGTCATGGAAAATATGGACCATCGGATAGAGGTATGCTACCGAAGCCGTGGCGAGCATTTGGCCGATATTTTGTTTTACATACAATTTTCATCCCTCTATAATAACAAATTTTTTTTAGATAATACTCTGAAATCTTTTTGTTTTATTTACAAATATTATCGTGCGTTTAGGTTGGACCACCCTTTAAAATGGCTTTTTGTTTCATAAGCCCCCTTATTTGCATGAACACTTCACCTAAAAATTAGTTTTATAAAAATTGATATTGTTACAAGTAGAGCTGTTACTTATGATTCTTATACGCTTAACAGTTTTATTTGGTTTAATATCTTTAGTTTTTCCAAAATCTTTATGGATGAAGTTTCCTGATGATCTGGCCTAAGCAACCAGTGAAATGCGCATAGGAATGGCTTATCCCATCAACAATAAATTTCAAGTGTTTTTATCAAGAATAAAAACTGGGAATTAAGCACGAATAACAAAATCTTTTAAATTAAAATTTTGTATTCCCAAAAAAAAAAAAAAAAAAATTACTTTTGATAATTGTTGAAAATTTCCAAAAATTTTATATGAACAATTTTTCAAAACTAGGTGAGGAGTTTACAGAATAACCTCTTCATCTTCTAATAACTAAACAAAAAGTAATCATTTGATTTCCTACACTACAGTATTAAAAGAAAACTTTTCGAGAGTGTTCCCTTTTAGGGAGCTATTTTTAATCATGGACCCACGGAAGCAAAATTATGTTATAAGGTTAAATAACATTATCTGATTTTATGTAGTGGGTTAATATGGGTCTTATAGACAGCATATAATTCTTACATGACATGATAACTGATATGGAAGTTATTGTCGACAAATAGTCAATACCAACTTGGTGGTTGTAATAATTAAAAGGTAGGTACCAAGTTTCATTAAATTATCTTCTTTGCGCACATGGTTTAAATGAACAGCCAGCTAGTTAGGTCTTCTCAGAAATATTTTTATGTGTTCCATACATTAGCACAAACGTATAATACTTTCTCCACACTTGTAGCGTGGGTATAAAAATGGCTAAAAATAGTCACAAAATCGCTGAATTGGCAACACGGATATGCTGTCACTTTATATTAATTGAATGTTTTAGTTAACAAAAAATATTAGTCACATTTAATTTTTATAGAACAATAAAAATAATGTTGAAAAAAAAACTTAAAAATGGACTAAATTTATTTTTTTAGATTACAAAAGAATTAAGATTTTGTTGAAAAACTCAATATGAGATTTAAACAAAACTTTTGAAAACATTAAAAAAAAAATAATTAAAAGTAGTTTTTTTTTCAAAATAAAAAGAATTTGTTTTCCAAATAACTAGAGTAATCAGTTATAAGCCCAATAAAATATTTTATCATTTTAAAAAAATAAGGGCATTATTATGCTCACTCAACAACTTTTATTAAAAAAATAACATTTCAAGTGCTTCGGCATTTCCTAACTACGGAGCAGGTTTGTAAGGGAGAATACTAAAAAATAACTGTATCAAGACATTCAGTGTGTAAAGCTGATCGTTACATCCAGCAATTTTAAAATGCGCTGAATTATGCGCTTTATGTGTCAAAAATGTATTGCTTCAAAGTGGGAACTCGCCATATAAAATTCATGTCTTCCGTTGCTTCGTTGGAAGCTCAATTTTTTATTGGGAAGTGTGTAATTTGTGTTCATTCAACGTATAGAAAGTTCTTAAGACAAAATCACATAGAATCCGTTGTACTTTATACGTCGCTTTTTTAAACCGATGCTAACGTACGACGGATGAGGGGCACACAATGAATATTTTATCAAAACTGAGACAATTTTATTTATATTATTTGGTTTTTGCTGACACAAAAAAACAATTAAAACAAATCAAAAAACACTCTGAAAACTTTTAATAACTTAACGTACGTTAAAAGTTGCCCAAAATTAGTACTTTGTGTTAAGGGAGACGTACGAGATGGGACAAAGTTCAGAAAACCTGTATATCAACTACAAAGGATTCTATGCCATTCGGCTAGTATTAATTTTTCTAATTTTTTTTTAAGTCCACAGTGGGTGTTCCAAAATTTTTACATTTCTTAATAGCCAGAATTAAGTAAAAAATTACAGTTGCCTTAAATTTCAAGAAATTAACATTTGCAAAAAGGATAAGCCTGATGTTTCTATTTCAATTTGTAGTGCATAATTACTTAAGCATCGTACAGACGTTGGTTAGATCTTACAATAATGTAAGGTCTGGCAATGTGCTGAAAATATACTGCTTAAGAAAAATTGCCACCAATAGTAAATTGTCAAATCAGACGATTCTAAGAAAACCGTATAATTTCATTGGCAGATAACTGTCTCACAATAAATTCAACTGCCAACAAAAATTGTTAGTTCACTCGGTTGTAAGGTAATTGCATGGCAAGAACTGCCAGATCTGTTTTTAGACATTGTCAGAAAATGGAAAAGTGGAAATATTATTATTAAAGGGAAAGAGCAATAGCAAGGATGTTTACTGTTTTATATTGTTTTAAAAAGGTTTTATTGATTTTCATTAAAATTAATTTTAATCGCAAATTTTGGTCGAAAGATTCCAAAAATGTTTGTGGACATTTGTGTTGATGGAATACATCAGAATAAATAAAAAAGTTTTTAATTTTTGGTTAGTTAGATAAATTTCAAGAGATGAGCCAGAAAATATAAAATGGGCACCGTCATAGTCTTAAAACTACGATTTGTTATTGAAGCTGGTAAAACTCCTAATTTTAAATGACAGAAAAAGAAAATTACCGAATTCGTCTACAAATAAAAAAAACAACTCTTAAAAATCATCACATAAATGCCGCCATAGTAAGCAAAAGAACGATAGCATACAAGATTACGCTGTGTCTATGATTTCCGTTAGATGACGTAGTTTGTCCGTGGCGAGGGTTGCCGAGTATTCATGATTTTTTTTTAAGAAATGTATGATGCACTTTATATGAGTTGGGAGCCACGCAATTAAACTACAACTATCTTTAGAGTTGCCATTTAAGGGGATTTGTTCCCAAATTAGGGATTTCGACATAAGTTTGGGACAGATGTTTGAGGAGATTAGGGAACATTTGAAAAATGTAGGAATATTACATATTATTTGTTAAAATTATTTTAAAAATAAAATATTCATTCCCGAAAATCTAAGACTAAATTCCTTTTTAAATTATAAAGGAAATTGTGAAAAATCATTCATGTATATTTTTTTTTTTTTTTACAAACATGTTTTGTAAGATGTTTTTGTACAATTGTACAGTTTGAGCTGTAATTTATACGGCAATTTAAGACGTCGAATTTCAGTTTTCGGTCTTTTGAACTTTTTATTATGTTTCCTTTTTGAACCCTTTTTTTTAATTTTAATAACATTTTGATAACAGATTATAGCGAACACTTCAAAACATACAACTCATTGCTTAATTTGGCTCTTGGATAAATATTTAACTGTAAATACTAGAGCAAAGAAGATAATTTTTCTTACAAATTCAAGGATTTCAAAGTTGATTTCCGTACTTTGAAATAAAAGTAAGCTATGATTTTCCCTTTAAAGTTTTCTTTGTAAATAAGCACGTTATGTTTAAACCGTATTAGTAATTAATCATTCTATGTGATGATTGTGATTTTGTGCGCGTTATTTTTTTTGGATAAGTGAAGTGGTTGTGAGTTACTTTAAAAATAAATAAAACCTAAGCCAAATTTAAAGAGACCATAACAAAAAGGTGGGACTAGGGGAGGTTGAGTGATAATTATTTCTAGTACTGTTAAGTATCAAAAGTAAGTACTATTTTTTTTAGCTGCCACCACCGGCCACCCCAGCCAGTAACCAGATCATTTTTAGTGATTTTTATAAGATTAGTGTGACTGACTGGGTGATCATGGCCCAGCCCAAACAACTAAAGCCAGACAGTTTAAATTTTGTAGGTAGACTCACATCCCAATGTGTAAATAAAAAAAGTAGTGACTTTTGGGAATTCAATTCATAAGAGGTAATAAGTGGGTAAAAACGGGTAACATCAGTAACATTATATCTCGTGATCTAACAGTGGTAGATGTAAAATTCCAAATATATCATTATTGAATCGAAAGTAAAATTGTCATGTGCTTGGTACTTTTTTAAAATTAGCACATTTTGGGTATATAAAAGGGCAAAAATATAATTTTGGTACTTTTTTGGTAAACAATTTATCTTCTTAAGTAATAAAGATAAAAATAAAATTTAAATTGTGTTATCTGTATGACGTGCTAAATTCCCAATTTTTCATATTTGAGAAATACACTGAAATTTATTGATGAGGGAAGGCTAGCTTCTATGCGCATTTCACTGGTTGCTTAGGCCAGCTCATCAGGAAACCTTTTGCTAAGATTTTAGAAAGGCTAAAAATATTATACAAATAAAACCTTAAATCGAATAAGAATTATAAACACTCAAAGTTTTACTTGTAACAATATCAAAGCTTAAACAAAACACCAACAATAAACAGTGAGTTTATCTTTTCTTACATCCCCCTACAATTGGTTGGGTTCTTTCCGACTCGAATTGTAGTTGTAAGTGGGTAAAAAGGAAAACAAAATTAAAAAACATATTGTTTCATTCTATAGTCTTCGTATGAAAACAACAAAAAAAAAACCAATTTGCCAATTCAGTTTTCTGCACGAGCACATGCAATAAAAATATATATTATTTAATACTTTTTTTAATATAATTATTTTATAATTATCACTATTTTATTTAACATAAATTTTATTTTGTTTTTTTTTTTCTTTTGAGAGCTAGTTTAGATAAACTAAAGATAGTTTTTATCAAAATTGGAGATGATAGTACATTTGTCCTGTTTCGCAGCATGTTTCAATATGAAACGACCTGTTTCGCTCTCAAAATGTTGTATGGCAAAACATGTTGTTTCGATCATGTTTGGGGCGCGAAACAGGAATAGGAGAGCGAAACACGAATATTGCTGTTCGTGTGAACATGGTATTACACACAAATGAAAAAAATACAAAGTGGCGCATATGCTAAAAATGGAAAAACCCTTTTTAGTTACAAAACATTTATTTTTAATAGATTGTGCTCTTGCATCACACTAAGCAACCGAAAAGCTCTTAAAGGAAAATACATAAGTTTTCTTTTAAGCAAAAAAGGGTCCATTTTGAAAAGAAGTTTAAAAAAAGTTTTTGATTTGGCAAAAGAAAGTAAAAAATTTTTTTTTTAATTTTTCCGGATCAATATCTAAAAAAACTATTTCGATAAAATTGTTATTAATTTTCAAATGAAAATTTTTTAAGGGATTTTTAAAGAGCTAACAAAATCGCTACCTTTTTTGTACGATTTCAAGACATAATTTTTTAATATAAAAAAAAAAAACATAATTCACTGTCAGATTTTATAAAATAGTGAATATGTTAACCCTTGTCAACTTGAAATAAATTTTAAATAAAAAATCTTAAAATCAATCAATAGTTAGGAAATTTATTAAAAATCGAAACAAAATTAACTCTCTTATGCCGACAAACCCCCGTATTCATAAGCGATTATTAAATTTAACAAACGTTTATCAAGGATAATTTTCATAGTAAATTTGAGACCTTTATTAATTAAAAAAAATTTTTATAAATACAGACAAAAGTTTTTTAACTTCAAATGATGCCGGATAATCGGTTCAAAGCTTTATTTCAAGGAATTGGTATCTTAAATATTTAAAGCCATATTCGGGAAAAATTTTTTTACATTTTAAATGTATTTTAAGGAAAATTTGTATGGACATTATATTTTTAAGAATTAGGCAGAAACCTTTTTTCATAAAATTAAAAAACCTATTGAACATTTTTAATTGACCATTTAGGTCTTTTTTTTTGTAAATCCCGTCAAAAATTGTCTTTGTATTTATTTTTTAGCACTATTAAAAAAAAACAACACTTTAATTAACACTTAAATAAACAAAACCCCAAATAAGATGAAATCGATTAAGATGAAAAAGACATTTTAATAAAAAAAAACTTTTTCTTAAGCGTCATTTTGCATAAAAAAGTCCCCGATTTTTTGAAAAATAAAACAAGTGCGAATACGGCGTAATACCACAAAAAAGTAAAAAAAACTCATTCAATTATTAAAATAAAAAGTAGTTTTAAATTTAAATCTTTTCTTTATTAAATATTTAAATTTCATGCAGATGACGCGCTGGCGTACGCGTAAATAAACTTTAACGATGATTGTAAAAGCATTCAAACCGAACGGACACTTTAACGTTTTACTCGTACTGACAAACAATGTTAACGTTTTTTGTTGTTGTTGTTTTTGCAAATTGTATTGTTTTTGTTTTGCTTAAAACGAAATCTCACAACACACCTGTTAACAAGCGATCACTTTAACGCTCTTCCACAACAGTCAGCCAAGTCAATCAGTTCTACAAAACGGCCATAACAACAACAATAACAATAACAACAGCAATAACTAAAGCAACAACTATTTAACACTGATACTTGATGTTTGTTAATGATTTTTTTTTAATTTCAATTTTATTAAATTAATGATTAGCAGCACTAACTTTAAGCCAATTACTACAACAAAAACCATAACAAATTGAACGGTAACACCGACACAGTCATAATTATAACATTACCAACAACGACAACGACAAAGAAACACTTGTTGTAATGTGAAAGGGAGATTCCATGATTAGCACGAGTTCCCAGAATCGAATTGTAGAATTATTCACTTTTTTTATGTTTGTGGAAATGTTCAATACAAAATCAAATAAAAATTCACTTAAGTTTTTTTTTCATGACGTTATTTACACTCTCAATAAAATCTCTTTTTTCCCACTATAAATGTGTTAGTAATTTAGTGGAGGGAAGGTATGTCAAGTACCACTTTCGCATATTTTGAGGGAATTTTTAGAATTTTGTTAGGAATTTCAAGAAAAACTTTTTTCATAATAACTTTAAAAAAAAAAACTTAGGATTCATTACAAGTGAATTCTTGCGGTCTTTTGTTTGGAAAATTTTTTAGGAACTTTTTGTTTTATTATAACTTCGGAAATTTTTTCTCGATAATTTTACTGTAAAGTCTTTGGCTGCATTTTGTTTTGCAGTGCAGCAATATCACAAATTTCTTAACGCGACAGTGCAAACTTTGACAAAGAATAGCATTGCTGAAGTCATCAGTTTCTATGACATTATTTAAATCAGTGCTGTGGAGTCGTCCAAAAATAGTTCTAACTCCGAATCCGACTTCATCCGCTGATATTTTTTAAGTACGACTCCGACTCCTAATCTAACTTTAATGCTTAATGTATATGAGATTGGCCCTAAGTTGACTTTAAACTATTTTTTTAATGCAGTAACTATCTTTTAAATAGTTAAATATAGCAAGAAAAAATTCTGTAAATATTTCAAATCGATATTTTATTTCTAACATATGCCGCATTGAGCTTTAATATAGTTTTTTATATGTATATGTAAAGAAGGGTGGTCCTTATTTTCTGACTTCAATATTTAATTTTTATTTTGAAAGATATTAGAAAATTTTTTATGTCGAAAAATGTAGGAGTCGGAGTCGCAAGTTTTCGTGGATACTTCGACTCCGACTCTAGTACAAACACCTCAACTCCGACTCCACAGCCCTGATTTAAATTGATGATGGTTTTGTGAATTATAAAATGACAGCTGGTGAAAGGATTTACATGGATACCTGACATTGAGCCTACTCCATGGTGAATTTGATAAACAATGTTCCCCCGAGTGTGAGAGCAATTAACACACCCAGGTAGCAATTTGAGTGCGTAATACGGCAAGTTTCAATCCTTCTGTAGGATCAGCCCTTAAGTTAGATTTTCAGAAAATCCCTTACAGCGACTTTGGATAGTAAGTAACCACCACGTGATCCCAAAAATATCTTTTAAGGCGAAGCTTCCGCAAAGAAAATCTTCTTGCATGTACCAGATATGACCTGTAGTCAGCCGCGATCGTAAAAGGTCAGGTATTAATTATGTCAATACCTGGGATTTAGGAAAAAAATCAGCATCCCGTTAACCGTTTACAAATGCTTCGGTTTTAAAGTGATCAAACAATGGATGCCTTTTACCAGGATAAGTAAGCTGCTCCAAACGCTCAATCTCTAGTGCGAAATCCTGTAGCTTCTCCTTTGCCTTTTGTACTCTGCCTCGCAATTCCATTCATATATTTCGTTTACACATTCAGAAGAAATAGTGACAACTACGATTTTAACGTTTTGTTTTGATTTTTAAATTACGTCTTTAACCGGGATGATTCATCTCGATGTTTCGTAGCGAAATATTAGAAATAAAAATTTGATTTTATAAAAACACAATTCTGGATAAAAACAAAAAAGTCGAATAAAAACAAATTTAAATAAATTTTGATTTAAGACAATCACCGCTATTAGAAAAGTCTTTGTCGACGTCGACGTAATTTAAAGTTTTTGTCACGTCAAGCATGTTGTGTCGACGTCGACTTTTTTCTGGCAAGGAACAATCCCGTCTCTTATTACTTCTGACGTTAAGTGTTTGCTCTTTAATAAATTTATATTAAAATAAATTTAATTTGTTATTATTATTTAATTAAGCTTGAGGTCTTTTTTTATATTAAAAATATATTAAAGTTATTAAACCAATATTTCGGCACTCCGTTGTGTGCCTTCTTGAGGGTTTTTCTTGAATTTTCAAGAAATTTAATATAAATTTAATATATTTTTAATATAAAAAAAGACCTCAAGCTTAATTAAATAATAATAATAAATTTTGGAAACCTAAAAAAATGTTAAGTAATCATCCTGATAGATTCAGTTTTTCTACTGTTAATCCATTGTGGGCATTTGGCTGAAGTCTAAAATTTATGTTATTTTAACTTTTGGTGGCGTAATTTAAACATTAAATTTGAACAATTATTCATAAAATGTGTGTCCAAAATATCTTTAAAATTTGCATTTTTTATTTTAGAAGTATTGAATAAATCGTCAGCTCATTATTGGTTTGACGCATATGCCAAAAAGTCGAAGTGGAGAAAATCGACAATGAAGATTTACATGAAGTTTATTGAAAACATACTCGATAGATTTTTTTTTGTATTTTGATCCCTGCTTCAGCATATGTTTTAAAGAAAAATTTAAATTTTTGTGATCTTTCATGAATAGTATGTATTTTATTAAAAGTTAAAATTATTGTTTTCTGCCCCATACGCAACTTTTCTAAATACGTATAATTAATGATGTGCATTAAGTTGTTGTCAATTTGTTTTGCTTTTGCCTTAACTACTGTTTTTTCTTATGGCAATGGAGCAATGCAAGAGTAAAATTTATTTTGCACGTTTTTATATGAAGAAATTGCTGCATTTACCAAACAGTTGATATGGAGCAAAATTAATGCTTAATATCTGAAAAACCATAAACAATTTTGTGAAACTGCTTTTAGACCCAGAAAGGTCGTATTCAAAATATATATACTGCATCATACCTAACCTAATTTTTTTGTTTAATTGTCGGTAGGTCAAACCAATAATGATTTGACGAAAAGTATTTACTTTTTAACTTAAATATTTCTGACTATTATTCGAGTCGTCGCAAAATTTTCTGTGAACTAAAAAAATCCCACTCGACGTCGACTTTAAAGCGCCGTAGAAAATACTAAGTGCCTGTCTCTAGTATTCGATTGTTGTCAATAGCGACTAAGAAAATACAATTATTGCTCCGTTGCCTTCGACTTGTGTCGATATCGACTTTAAAAATAGGTGTGATTATCTGTTCCACTGAATTTTTAGTTCTAAGCTTAAGTGCGTAATTCTTTTCAGTTTATAGTATAACCCCTTTGATATTATCAATGCAGGCAAAGTTATCGGCTCTATTCAACTCGGGCTCTTGTAATAAACTTTAGGTTAGCTCTTCATCTTCGGCCATTTTATCTTTTGAATACATTTATCTTAGTTTTTATATATTTATAAATATGTTTAGTTAAAATTCAATTAAAAGTTTTGTTATTTTTGTTATCTTAGTCATTAGTTAATTCAAGATAATTTCCACATTCCACTATTTAACTGACTCTATGGATATTTATCCACCTTTCACAAAAATGTTCCCCTTGGGTATTTATCCCTCTAATTGGTATTATTTTCTTAACCCAAACAGATGCTGTGCATTGGTACGTGTGTTGGTGTTGGTACGTTTCACAGCTTCTGCTGTCATTCGTATGAAACTTGAACTTGATTGTTTAATTGAGTTGAGAATGGAGATTTTTTTTTGCATTTTCAGAGGTAAATCCCATAAAAATATGAGTACAATTCATAAAACTTAAAAATTTGGCCTTTATTTTCGAATCGACAATCAAACGAACGAACGTACGTACGTAAATTACGTTCGTTTGTTACGGCCAAAAGCATGCGCTCCAAAAATCTCTTACGCACGATGTTTGGTGATTCCCTCCTGAGATAAAAAAGTTGATTTTAATCAGAATGATAAACCAGATGTGTGTAAGTGTATGACGTAGTAAAATACTGAATGAGTTTCAGTTAATAATAAACTCTCACGGCGTCAGCAAGAAGAATAAAAACAAAATCACAAAAGATGCTTAAACAAATATCGAAAAGAAAACCTGTTAATAACAGAGCGGTATGCGAGTGTGTTGGTGTAAGTGTTTGTTGTACTATGTTAACATATTGGTTAAAACGGACGGTGAATTTTTATTTTCATTAACATGAGCGTGAGTGTGAGTGTTTATGAGTTTGTATGTAACTGTTACTCATTTGCCAGCTAATAACGCAAATTAAACTCTCTGTTAAGCAAATGTTCGGCTTAAAGGTTCGTCTCGGCTTTTTTTTTTTTTTTGTTTTCAATTCCAATTGCTGTTAACTGAAAACAGAAAACTGAACCTTCTATACAGTGGTCGAGGGTATAAAAGCATTGGGAGCTTGGACATCGAGCATGCATTGATTCGCTATCATTCGCTCTAATAACTTGCTTCTTTGGTTGAAAGAAACGTTTAAACTTAAACATTTTTTCAAAAAAAAGTTGTAGCCGATTGTTGTAATTCTTAGCTTTATTATTACGAATTTACAAAAATTTCAAAAAAGGATACTTAAAACGCGTATTTAAACTTTAGCTCGCAAACAAACGCAAAACGGTGTTTAACTAAAAAAAAACAAAAATAAAGTGAAAAATATCCAAGATAATTTGTAACGGAAATTGTGAAAATTGTGTTTTTCAATATTTAAAGAAAACAAAAATTTTCAAAAAGCTAAACTAGACTTCAGTCTCGGCTCAAAATATTTGCAGAAATTTAACAAATCGAAGCAAGTCCTGAACCATTAATAAGCAGTGAAAATCCAAAGTGATCCAAGTTTTCGAAGGCTTATCTCGGAAAACTAATAATTAAAAGAAAAATAAAAACAAAAAACAAGTCAACAAAAAGTATTAAGTGTCTTCTTCACTAAATAAATTTTTGAGATTCTGAAAATCTTAAATAATTCTTAATAAATTCTTAAAACTACTTACTTAATTTACAAAACAAATTTAACAAAATGATGGCTGTAGCTGCTGCTCAAAAAAATCGCGAAATGTTCGCCATTAAAAAATCATACAGTATTGAGGTGAGTTTTGAAAAATGTTTAATAAAAAAGTTTTGAAAAAAGTGTGTTTTATCATAAAATTCTTAAAGTTAAAATAATTTAAAATTTTCAAATTTATATTAACTTTATTGAGCTTGGTTTCTTCTATTTTTAATAAAAATATTTATTTTATATAAATTAAAAAAAAAAATAAATGTCAAACCATAGAGAATTTATTTCAAATATTCAACATTAAAAGTTTTTTTTTGACAGCTTAAATCATTTACTTTATTCAAATCCTTTCTTGAAATCGTTTTTAAATATTAATAATTAAATAAAAGATATCCGCCATTTCTTTTAAGGCTCTAAATCAGTAATTGGCTAACATTTTCAACCTAACCTCAAAATTAAAAAAAAAAATTAATTTGAGCAAGGCCTTTTTTAACGATAAAATACAAAATCTTTCAATTTTTTATTTAAAAACTACTTGATTTTGCTTTGAAAACTTAACTTTTCATTAAGAACTTGAATTTTAGTTTTTCGCTTTACATTTAATTGAAATTTTCAAAAATGAATTTTTGGCTTTTAAATATAAAAATTTCAAAATATTTCATATTTTAGCAAAAATAATATGAACAATTTTGTTTGAAAATTAAAAACGGGTTAAAAGATCAGTTTTACCTGCAATAAAAAGTTGTGAATACTTAAAATTAAAAAAAAAAATTATAGAAAACTTTATTAAAAATATTTGGGTTTGTAAAATAGTTTATTTTTCAAAATTATTTTATATTCAATATGTCTTAAATTTTTTTAAAATTTAATATTCAATTCAAATTTAAAAAAAGAGAATTTGGGAATTATTCCTTTTTTATACATTATTTTAAATTATTTTTTTCGACTGTGCTTCTTTCTTAGTCAAATTTCAATTTATAAAGCTTTTAAAATTAAATATAAAATAAAAATTCTTAAATTTAATTTTCAAATAAAAAATTTATTAAATTTTTCTTAAAATCTTATTTTTTTTTAAATTGTTTAACTGTTTTTTTCGAAAATTTTAAAAATTTCCTTAAACAAATTAAAAAGTTTTCTTAAAATTTTTAATGTAAGCATTGCATATTAAAATTAAATATAAATTTGCAAATAAAAATTTGTTCATTCTAACTAAATTTTCGTTAATTTAATAAAATTTGATTTAATTTTTAATTGATTAACATTTTTAATTATTTATTTTCAATATTTTTTACTTATATTGCTGTTTTATTTATTTAAAATTGACCACTGAAATAAAATGTTTCATTAATTTGTCTTGAGATTAATTTACACTTTTTTTTTTAATGACAGCTTTAAAGTGAAAGTGTTAAAAAACTTTTTGACATAAACCCATAAACCCCAAAGAAAATTAACAACACCAGGCTTTAATAGTTTTTCTGAAAAATTATAATTATTTTTTTTTTAACTTCACATCTTTCATCAGCCAAAATATTAAAATTGCTTAAAAAATATTCTTCAAAATATGCATGTCAAATCATGTCAACATAATTTATCTTTTGTTTTAAATTGTTTATGTTAATTTTTCTTAATTTTATTTTACTAAATGCCACACTTTTTTCATAGTTTTTGTTTAATTTAAAACCTTAAAGGTGTTAATAATGCTGTAAACATAAATTATTAATTAACACCAAAAAACTAATCAAACAATAGATAAAAATAAATATCAAAATCCTTAATAGTCAACATCGATTTAAGTCTGCTGGTTTGAAAAAATAAAATTGTTAAATATTTTGAAAGAAATCCATAAATTAACAAAAAAATAAAAATAAACAAACAAACAAATAAATAAACAAAAATCTTCAAATTTGCACGTACTCATTTTGAGGGCATTTCTTTCTGCTCTGCATTTTCAGCTGAGATCGTTGTTGAGGTGCATTTCAATGTGTCTGTGCGAGTTTACAGCTTGATCTTTAAGATTTTTGTTATGTGTTTATGTGTGTGTTTATAATTTAGCCGGCCTCATTAACAAGTTAACAAGTTAATCAGACACAGTTATGTGAATTTTTTTTTGTAATTTTTTCAATAACTTGTTTTATTGTTTATGGAAAAAAGTTATCTTCTCAGTCATCATTCATTGATGAAACACTCTCAACATGATCATGACTTTTTATTACTTTCGATTTCGGTTAAAACAATAAAAAAATAAGAAACATTTTGTAACATTTTTTTCTTAGTATTGATTAAAAATTTGTATGTGTGAGTTAAATTATTTTTCATCAAACTAAATGCTTTAAAAACAAATGACAACAATTTATCGATATTTAACTAAAAGCAAAAAAAAAAAAAAATATTATGTCATTGAGTAAATACCGAAGCAGCAGGCACTTTAAGTGTCAAAACAAAAAGGTTTTAAACAGAAAGTAAATAAAATATTTAAAATCATTAAAAATGAAAAATTGAAAGAATCAGGTTTTTGGAAAAGAAGGCCTAAAAAGGCTCCACTAAAAACTATAAAAAAAAATTTAGATTAATTATTAATAAAATTATCAATCACTTAACATTAAAACCCTCTCTTTGCTTATTTGGTTCTATTTTCAAGATTTTTTAATGGGCAATTAACAAAAACTTTCACCCTAACCTTAAAATTAAAATTTTTTTAAAGACATTTACAAGCAATTCACTTAACGATTTTTAAAGTTTTAGGCTTTAAATTAAGGATTTGTACAGAATTTTCTTTTATATAACCTTAAAAATATCATGTCAAACAAATTTGAGTTTTCTGCTTTAAAAAAAGGAATAATATAAAATGTTTCTGATGTTGTGATGTATGTGTGAAACGGTAGCAAAGTTTTATGGTGAATTAAAATTGTCCAGAATTTCCTCGCTAATGTCAAAATGTATACTAGCCCCAGGGCTAGTCAAATTCTATTTACCTCAACAGTGTTAAAATTTTAATTCCATGATTACTTTGCTACCGTTTCACACACACCCTTAATCAAAAATTTAGTGCAACTCTTGTTTGAAAAATGAAAATATCAAAAGAATTTCAAAAACTTAAATCTTACCATAAAATTAAAAATTTTATTTTTTTATATACTTTGTCTTACATTTTTATATTTTAACTAATTTGTAATTATTTTTTTTATAATTTCTTTGCAGAATGGTTATCCATCTCGCCGCCGCTCTTTGGTGGACGATGCCCGTTTTGAAAGTTTGGTTGTCAAACAAACAAAACAAATTGTCTTGGAAGAAGCCCGCAATAAAGCCAATGGTAAGTTAAATAAAATTTAAACAAAAACCCAAGCAAAAAAAAAAAAAAAAAAAAAAAAAAAACTCAAAAGGTCCTGCGAACCCGGTAAAAGCTTTCCAAGTTAAAATAAACTAAAAAAATATAAAAGTTACTGAAATTTTTTATTATTTTATATCAATTTAAAACATTACGCGAACATTTGGTCTCAATATTATAGTAATACGAACCTACTACTAAGAAAAGCTAAGAAAACCATAAGCCTGGGTCCTGCGAACCCAGTAAAAGTTTAGTTTTAGTTAAACTTTCAAAACCAAAATTCACTAAATAAACAATTGTTTTCGTTTTTTAAAAAAATTTACTGACATTTTTTATTATTTTATATCAATTTAAATATTTGTTCTCAATATTAAAGTCCTACGAACCCATTACTTGCTTAGGTTTATAAAATCATAAGCCCTAAAAAAATTCTAAAGTTTCATTATTTCCTTAGTTTAAGGAAATAAAAATATTAACAAATTTCTAAAGTGTTTTATACAAATCTTAAATTTTTTTGCATAATTACAACTTTTAAAGTAACATTTATTTTGGTCCTTCGAACCTTAGAATGGCTTAAATTTAATATTTTTATTTAAAGCTGTTTAACGAAATTTTAAATAGATTTCCAAAATAAATATGAATAGAAATACTTAAAATTTTAATTAAGTTCGATGTTTTTATACAAAATTAATATTCGGTCCTACGAACCGTTTAGTTAGGATTTTCTTAAATTTTTGCTTTGTTTTTTTTTTTTAATTTTCATTTAATTTATATTTTTTATAATTTAAATTTGTTTTTATATTTTTTTTTAAAAAAAGATGGTTCCTTGGAAGAGGCCATTTTGCAAGCCAAAGGTGAACATGTTCCAAATCAAGAACAAATTGAATTACAAGATGAACAACAATTAGAAAATCTTGATGTTCAAGATATCGAAGAGCCTGTTTTCAATGAAGGTAGCGATTTTCTTTGTTATTTTTTTATTTTATTGTATTTTTAATTTATTTTTTTTATTTTTTATTTTTATTTATTTTCATTTAAATTAAAAAATCGTTTTGGGAAATTCAATAGTCGATATTCAAGATGATCTACCAGCTGAAACTGAACCAACTCAGGAAAATGATTCGCAAGAATCAACAGATAAAAATAATGCAGATGGTAAGAAAATGTTTAGTAATTTTTAGCTTTTAAATTCTATTTAACTTAAATCCTTTGTTCACAAAACAATGAAAAAATCCTTAAATTCCTTTTAACACCAAAAAAAGTAAAGAAGAAAGAAACAGTTATTACAATAGATGTGATTCTTTTAAATCTACTTAACATTTAACATTTCACTTAATTTAGTTCCTTTGTGACAGTTTCCACTTTTATACACTCCATTACTACCAACCACTACTGCACCAATTTTCTTGCTCTCTTGCGATTAAACACACCCACTGAATGCAAAGAAGAGCTGAAATGGTAAATTGTTCATTTCCGTTTCCTTTTAATGCCTTGAACATTGTAAAGTGTTTAAAAGTGTGTTAGTATTGTTTTGGTATGGTGGTTACAAATGAAATCAAGATGATGATAATGATGTATGAGTATTAAAACCATAAGTCTATAAAAATCTTATTTTATTACAATATAATACTTTTTCTACTACTGAACTACATCTCAACTGTTGATTTGCAACAATTGCCAAGAGCTTAAAAAGACATCATCAGATTCACTTAAATTTTACCTTGCAGCCCCCCCCCCCATCCCTCTGAACCACTCTAAGACAACTTCTTTTACAAAAGTTATGGTTCATATAGTATACATTTAGCCAAAAAGCAATAATCATAATGCTCATTCGTCATGTAGGGAACTTATTTTAAACGTGCCAGGCATTATTATTAAAAAAAAAATAAAATAAAAAACATCTACGATTTCCTTCATAAGTTTAATCCTTTTTCTTTATTGCCTTTTTCTGCTATTTTTAGATGCTGGTTTAACTGAAGATGAAATCGTCTTGGCCAATGCTGTGTCAGAGAGTGCTGAAGCTGAAAATGTTATGCAAAATGCCGCCTTGATTGTACGCCTTAAGGAGGGCATTACCTCTTTGGGTCGCATCTTAAAGGCCATTGAAAACTATCATGGTGCCATACAACATGTGGAAACACGCCAATCACGCTCTGACGGTGCCGATCATGATGTTTTGATCAAATTGAATATGACTCGTGGCAATTTGTTGCAATTGATTCGCTCTTTGCGCCAATCTGGCTCATTCAACAGCATTAATTTGTTGGCCGATAATAATATCAGTGTTAAGGCTCCTTGGTTCCCCAAGCATGCCTCCGAATTGGATAATTGCAATCATTTAATGACCAAGTATGAACCTGATTTGGATATGAATCATCCCGGCTTTGCGGATAAAGTCTACAGACAACGTCGTAAGGAAATTGCTGAAATCGCTTTCGCTTACAAATACGGCGATCCAATTCCTTTCATTAGCTACACCGATGTTGAAAATAAGACCTGGCGTTCAGTATTCCGTACTGTTAAGGAGCTTTCTCCAAAACATGCCTGTGTTGAGTATCGTGCCGCTTTTAAGAAATTGGAAGATGAAAAGATTTTCGTTGAAGATCATTTGCCTCAATTGCAAGAGATGTCGGATTTCTTGCGTAAAAATACTGGTTTTTCTTTGAGACCAGCTGCCGGCTTGTTGACAGCTCGCGATTTCTTGGCTTCATTGGCTTTCCGTATTTTCCAAAGTACTCAGTATGTGCGTCATGTGAACTCACCATACCACACACCCGAACCGTAAGTATAAATTTTGTAAAAAATATTAAATTAAAAAAAAAGAGAAAAAATTCAAAGTGCAAAATTTTTGCTTTAAATTTTCGAAACAATTAAATTTCGTCTTCAATTTAAGATATTTAAAAAAAAAACCAACATAACCTTAAAAATAACTTTTTAAAAAGTAAGATTTTTCACAACTTTAACATGAAAAATTGGTTAACTTAACTCAAAAATTAAATGTTTCAAAACAGTTTTTGTTTAAAGGAGATAAATTTATGAAAAATTGTGCAAAATTCAACATAACCTTAAATTTATTACATTATGAAATGTATAAATTTCGCTTGAAATTTTTTAACATTTTCATGTTTCTTTACCACAACTAAAACTTTTCTTTGGCAATTTCCATTTGCCTTCAAAAAAGCATATAGGAAATTTGCTTGACATATTCAGTTATTTTTTATACTAATGACGAAAAAACAAATAAACTTTTCTGAATTTCATATTGTTTTAAGCATAAATAATTTCCTTTTGCTTTTGTGACAATACCACAAATACTCCCCCTGTTTTCCAAGCAATTTTATTTTATTTTCTCCTCCCCCCTACAGACAAGAAAGAACAAAGGCAAACCTCACAATTGGCCTTTAAGAGAAAGTGATGAAATAAAACCAACGCAAAACTTTGCTGCATAGAAAAAATCTGTGTATGTGTGTCTGCTTGTGTAATTGATACTTGCTAGAAAAAGCAACAAGTACCATTTTTAATAATGATGGCACTTGACAACTCCATTAACAATAATTGAGTTATTTAATGCCATTGTTGCCTTTAAAGGACTTTCCATCAAGTCAATATATAAAGTAAAAGCTTTAACACTTTGAACACATAATTTTATTATAATTTTTTTCTGACGAGTTATAAAAAAAAATTATTTTATTTTTTCTTTTTCTTTGCTCTTTACAGCGATTGCATTCATGAATTGTTGGGTCATATGCCATTGTTGGCTGATCCTAGTTTTGCACAATTCTCACAGGAAATTGGTTTAGCTTCATTGGGTGCTTCGGATGAAGAAATCGAAAAATTATCTACTGTAAGTATTTTACTTTTGATTGTTTTAATTAAAATTTGAAATAAGATTAAAAAAACGTATAAAGGAAATTAATTAGATGGAAGGACATCTCGTTAGAATAACATTACTTTTGCAAAAATATATATAAACAATTTAATAAAAAGGCAAAAATCTTTTAATTTAGCAGCAGTTTAATAAAGCATTCTTATATTTTTTATTTTTTTACTTCGATAAATAGGGAAATAAAAAAAATTCAACCTAACCTCAAAAATAAAATTTGAAATTCAGCTGTTTCTTGATGGTTAAATATACTATTCAGATAGTTATCATTATTATTATCACGATTTAAGTAAAAAATTTTTATTTTAACGAACAGTTACAAATATTTTTTTTTTCAAAAAATTCAACCTAACCTTAAAAAATTAAAAACGCCTAAAACTTTGCTTTTAAAATCTTAAATACAAAACTTATAAAGTTTTCATTAATAAACATTAATATTTAAATAATATCTTTCATTAAGTAACTTAAAATATTGAGTTATTAAAAAAAATTCAACCTAACCTCAAAAATGATATTTGAAAAAAGCAGTATTTTGGTTATTAAATATGCAATTCAGATAGAATTCACTATATATTTTTTTTATTTCAATCATTATTTAAGATTTTTTTAAAAAAAAATTCAATCTAACCTAAAAAAATTTCTCGAAAAATTTTATATTCAAAATCTTAAATACAAAATTTACAAAGTTTACAAAATTTATCATTAAACAAAAGATTTAATAAAAATTCAACCTTTTTTTAAATTCTAGATTTCTTTTACAAAAGAGGAAAACTCTTTTAATATATTAAAAGATTTCTATTATAAAGATATTTCAAAGCTTTACTTTATTATTAAAAAAAAAAAAAATTCTCCTTAACCTTAAAATTTTTTCTAAAAAATACCCTTTCCTTTCATATTTATTTTGATCTAGAAAAAAATTTTGTGATTTACAAAACCCTTCACTAACAAATTTCATTTTTTTGTTTAAACACCCAATTAATTTGAAATATTCTTTGATTTCTTTGCAAGTATCGTTTTGGTTTTAAATTTTTTTTTTTTGAAAATGGCCTTCCAAAATTATTTCAATTTTTTTTGCTATTAAAATAGAAACAAAAATTCTTGCATATGAAAACTGCTTTAGCAATTATTTTGGGTGTGTTTAGGTTTTTTGTTATTGTTTAACAAAAAAAATATCTGCATTAAAGTTCTAAGCCAAGTTTAAAGTTTTTTATTATGGCATGGCTACAAAATCAATGGCTTAAAAGTCAAGTTCGCATTTAAAAGCCAAAAAATGAAAATTCATTCAATTGAACAAGAACTGGTTAGGCAAATGGTAGTTAAAGAGAATAAGTTTGAAAATTAGAAACGCTTTAGCACTGCACTTGTAATCTTGACTTAAATGTGCATTTTCAAAAGCTGTTTGTTTTTTATTGGAAATCAAGGTTTAAGTCATTACAAAACTAGATTCTAGTTTAAATAACTAAAAATAATAAAAAAATAATTGTCTTTACTAATTGTTTCGTATTTTTCTTTTTTAAATCCATTAAAGGTCTACTGGTTTACTGTTGAATTCGGTCTCTGCAAAGAACATGGTCAAATCAAGGCTTATGGTGCTGGTCTTTTGTCCTCCTACGGTGAATTGTTGCATGCCATTTCCGACAAATGTGAACATCGTGCTTTCGAACCCGCTTCCACCGCCGTACAACCCTACCAGGATCAAGAATACCAACCCATCTATTATGTGGCCGAAAGTTTCGAAGATGCCAAAGACAAGTTCCGTCGCTGGGTCTCCACCATGTCCAGACCCTTCGAAGTTCGCTTTAATCCCCATACCGAACGTGTAGAGATCTTGGACTCTGTTGAGAAATTGGAAACCTTGTTGCAACAAATGAACACTGAAATCTTACATTTGACCAATGCCATCAACAAGATGCGTCGTCCTTTTTAAGCTTTCTCTTGGAAAGAACATTAGAGAGAGAGAGATATAAAAAGAGAGTGTGAGTTAGAGAGTATAAGAGTTTAACCTTAAAACGTAGCTGCTTTTTTTGTATTATCAAATGCCCTTTGTTAAGTATTTTTTTTTTCTTAATTTGTTTAACATAATTTCAAACCCATGTGATTCAACTTTTTTAAATTTCATTGTTCCATTTTAATTTAGGTAATTAAAAGTATTAAAAATTAGTTGTGGATCTTTGACTTTTTAAAGTTTAGCAAATTATAAAAAATTAGCTCCAGTTACGTTTAATTTAATTTTTCTTTAATAATTGTTATTGAATTTCAAAACTCTTAATAACCCCCCTTGAAAGTATTCTTTTAAATGTACAATATTTTATTATTATTTTTTTAATTTTTTATTTTTTAAATATTCAACTCTCATAGCAAATTAATCATAAATTCGGAATTTATTCCTTCGCAAAATTTTTGTAGCATTTTTGTCATATAATTTTATTTATTATTTTTTTTTTAATTAATTATTATTTCTCAAACTATTATTGGACCAAAAAAAATCCTTAGTTCTTAAGTCTTCTCCTTGCAAAATTTTTGTTAATTATTATATTATTGTTTAAGATTTATACATTTTCTTAAATCTAAATTATTCAATTTCCTTTCCTCCTTTTTTTGAAAACTTAATTTTCCTTAAAATTGTCTTTTGTACATCTTTTTTTCTGTTTCTTAGTTTAAAGAAATCTTTTTGAAAAAAAAAACAAGAATTTATTACGATTTTAATTTTTTATACACAATATATTTTATTAATTAATTTTATATAAAATGTAACTATTATTTTGTATTAAATAGGTATGTAGTTTTATGTCAAGTATTATTTAAGATTTTCAATAAATAAATATATATTGAATTGCAAAAATAAAGAAAATAAAAAAAAAAACATTAAATGTGTTTGAATTCTAAAAGAGATCTTATTTAAAATTAAATACACAGAAATAAAAATAACAAAAAAAAACTCAAAAAATATTTAACGATTAAAAAACTAAATTGTGTAAGCAAAATGAAAGTTATTAAGTTTTGATTAAATATATCACAAAAACTATTTAAAATTAACCCATTCATTGTTTAATATACAATTCTGATAGTGCTCAGTAATAAAATCATGATTTAATGAAAATATTTTGTTTTGGATTTAAAAAATTCAACCTTACCTAAAACAAATTATAATCGCTAAGAACATCGTTTTTTAAATCTTTAATATGATATTTCGAAAGTTTTCATTCTTTTACATTTACTTTTAATGATAAATATCATTAATTAGCTTAAAAAGTTAATTTATAAAAATTCAACCTAACCTAAAAAAAAATTTGAAAAATAAACAATTCAGTACTATTCAGTGTTATAATCACGATTTAAGTGAAATTCTTTGGTTTCAATTCAACTTTAGGAGAAACTTTTTAAAAATTCAACCTAACCTTAAACAATTTACAATCGCTAAAAATTTAGTTTTTAAAATTCTGAATACAAAATTTATAAAATTTTCATTAATATACATTACTATTTCAATGATTAATTTCATTAAGTAACTTAAAAAACAGAGCTATTTTCGAAAAATTCAACCTAACCTTAAAAATTAAATTTGAAAAAAGCTGTTTTGGTTATTAAATATGCCATTCCGATAGTATTCAGTATTATAATCATGATTTAACATTAAACTTTAATTATAAATTGATTAAATATCTTAAAAAACTGAATTATATCTTAATATTAAAAACAAAAGTTCAACATAACCTTAAAAATTTTAAAAATTCTATTTAATCAGTATTAAAGCTAAAATTGGAAATATTGGAAACTAAAAACAATTTAGCAAAGTTTCCGTGCATAATATTGAAATAAAACAACAAGCAATCAAATTATTTCATAAAATTTAACCTTAAAAAAATTAAACTAATAAAATAAATATCTAACTATATCGCACTTGTTCAACAATAGTGTATTAACTCAAAATAACGTAATCTTAATAACTTACCGCTGTAAAAATATTGTGCTATTTTGCCTTCTTTTGATAATGAAACGAACGGTTGGCTTAAAAATTCTTTTTTATATGCCTTTAATGTGAAATTAAAATTTTGTTTGCCTCTACTGAAAAATTTTTAAATTTTGAGTTAATACAGTATTGTTGAACCGGAGCGCTATATAAAATAGTTGTTAAAAAAAACAAAATTGATTTGAAATCTTATTATACAAACAGGCAAATAATAAAATTCAACATAACCTTAAAAACCTAAATAGAATACATTTAAAAGTTGATTTTTTAACCGTTTGGGTTTTGAAAATTAAACCAAAAAAAAAAAAAATTTACAAGTGAATAAAATATTTTTTCTGGCGATAAATGAATGCCAGCCATTTTCTATCAAATTTCATGTAAATGTTGTCCACGACTACGGCATCCGTGGTCCATCCGTGGTCCATCCGTGAGCTACAATTAAGATATACTTTTTCCAGCATTTCGGTCAGTATTTCAACAATGCCAGTTGTAATATTATTTTCCAGGGCTCGAATTGTGGCTGGCTGCACACAAACAAAATGTCTAGTGGGATCAAATCGCATAACCTTCTCTACTGAAGACGGTAGGTAGGTCGATTATGAACACACAGCACGAATTTTTATAATGCAATTTAATGATTTGCAAGCGTTGTTCGTTTGTTAGTCTGTCTATTAATGGTGAAACGGCAAAACTCACTGAGCATTTTTAGCATTGGCAGATGTCACGAATCTTTTGTTAACACTGAAAAACCAAATAGCACAAAAAAATTATCCTTTAAAACCATTTATTAAATGTAAAATTTATCTTATTTTTAAAATTTAATTAAACAGTTGATGGAGTTCGATGTAAAATAATAATTAGAAATTAATTAAAGCTTTTCTTAACATTTAACTTATTTTACTAAGTAGAAGTTTTAGTAATATATTTGCCTCTAAATGTCGCATAAAGCTCATTTATTATTGTAAATGTTAATTATTGCTTTAACTTAAAAAAAAAAAAAAATAAATAAATAATCGACCAATATTTATAGAACATCTTTAGCAGGGTAAAAGGATATGTTTTATATTAAGTCAGTGGACCAAATTTATTTATTAATAATCTTTGACATTTTCCGATTAGAAAAATATATTCAATTAAAAATTTATTCTTGTATTAAAATTATGTATATTAAATAAATTATGAAATAATTAATATAAATGTGCTAGAAAATTACGTTAAAATAAATAAAATAATTGCCTTTTGAAAAGGTAGTTATTATTAAAATAAAAAAAGTGTGTATTTTTTGTTTTTAAACTCTGGATTGATTCTTCTCAACTGAAGAGACCCTGAAGTTTTTGAAGGCCCTTTTTGAGTATTTTAAAATAATTTAAGCTGCAGGTCGTTAAGTAGTTAAACTTTGGTTTTATCTCGCATTATCCGAACATGCTGGGTGGAAGGTTCCTCATTTCTCGCCTTCATCCGAGCTGTACACAGAAAAAAATAAAAATTGATTTCAATTAAAAAATTTGTAATATTAATAAAAAAATGAATTGCATTAAATTTTTACCAGTAAACAAATTAATAGTATAAATTAAATATTTCTTGACATTAACAACATTTTCTGCAGTAATATTGTTTATAAGTTTAATACACTTGATTAAATTATTAATTAAAACTGATTTTATTTTTGGTTAAAGGTTTAATTGAAAAAACTCGACGAGAAATTTTTCTGTGTACTGCCAGTTTCTAGGGTGGGAAGAATTGGACGGAAGCGAAATTTTGTTTTTAAATGGTTTCTTTACTTTTTTGTCAACAAAAAGATAATTCACAACAATCAACCCAAGTATGAATAACAATTCCCGGTTGTTGATGCCGCCCCACAATACTTTGATGTAGATCAAAATTGTGCAAAAATAGAAGGAGTTGACCCATACTAATAATATTTTGCACAGAGGTATATATGATAATAATAAAAAAATTTCAAGTTTTAAAAAAATTCCGTCAAAGGAATTCATGTAGCTCCTATATATCATTTTTTTAAAAAGATTTAATTTGGCAACACTTTTTATGTTGAATTGTTGAAAATTACCAAATCTATCTAAATATAATGCTAAAATTGATGTACTTAATTTTTTATAAATTCTAGCAAGGATTTTTCAATGATACAAACAATTTTAATATTTCATACAAAAATATAAAAAACAAGTACAATTTGGTGTTCCGGAAAAAGCACAAAAAATTACACTTCAACTCAAAATGTGGTAATTTTTTTTCTTTGCATGAATAGTTAGGGCAACGGAGCATATATTCTTTAAAAAAAACTGAAAAAATGGTGCACTTTTTTTCAATTTAAAGAAAATATTAACGATTTTTATATTTAAATTTTTCATATTATTCGAATGTGTATTCTATGTCAAATACAATCCTCAAAAGCTTTTATACTTTAATAGCCTCATTCCTTCAATATTTCACAGGATTGTATTTGACATAGAATACACATTCGAATAATATGAAAAATTTATATAATAAATGTAACTCACCATGAGGAATAAATTCCCAGATTCGATTTTTATATTTTTTACAAAAACAAACTGCATCTTTTTACGGCTATAAAATAATGTCTAATAACGGTAGAGATTTTCTTGAATGTAATTTCTTTATAACGTTAATTTTGAAGCGCTGTACAAAGAAAATAGGATAATTTTATCGTACAGAATAATATTTATAGCTTTAATCTAAAGTACTAAATTATAAAAAATAATAAATGCGTTTTGGGCCTCTAAAAAAGATCATATATCTCTAAGTTAGAACTCAAATGTGGGTAGTTTCTCTTTTGACTTTTTAATGACGGCCACTTGGTTTATTAAACAGCAGAGAAAATTGAAAAAAGTATTCACTCAGTTTTTTTATTTGTCCATCAAAATTTTTTTTTTTAATTTTTTTTAGTTACGGCAACACTTTTTAAGATCCATTTAGAGCATTATTAATACATACTTTAAATAAAGTGTGGGCTCATATCAAAGAAGTACCACAAAAAATTGTGGTACTTATTTAAAATAAATTTTTAATAATTTTTCTCCTAGTACATGAATTAAGTTTAATTTTTCTTGTAAAATTGTATTAAAAATTAGGACAAGCTTAGCGACCTCTAGCAGCGGCGAAACGCATTTAACATAAGAAAAGGTTCTTCCTACTTGTAATTTATTTAGATACGAATACAGTACAGTAATTTTTTTAAACATTGGAACAACATTGTTTGACCTTATTTTTGAATATGGAACAAAGTACTGTGCGCCCTCTTAAAATTTAAGTTTTTCGTGAATGGACTTTTTGTAGCATCTGTAATAAATGAACAATAGACAAATCTTAAAAAAAATCTGACATCACAATTTCTACACGCAGAGAAAAAACATGTTTAAATATGGTCAACTCTAACAAAACTATTTTTAAAGAAAATTAGTTAAACCTTAGGTTTTTGCATTTAATTTATTACCCAGCCCTTTATAAGCATTTTTTCAGTTAACTGGTTTTTTCTAACTACACTGAAAGAATTTTCTTCACAGATCCAATCGATATTGACATTAATCCAATGAAGATTAACATTGAAATTCAATCTATGTAACGCTTTAATGGATTAACGTTTCATTAGTCCCCAGTAAAGAAAGGTTTCATAAAATCTATAAAAATTATGCATTTACTTAATGCAATAAATTTGTTAAGACTGAGACTATTTGTCATCACATTAATGAAACAGTTGTATGCAACGTAAATTTTGTGTTTTTAAATTAAATTAACAATTTAAGGAAAAAGAATGTGAGAATTTTGTGCTGTTGTTTTTTTCTTTCTCATTGTTTGTTTTTGAAACTATTACTAACATTTAGTTAAAATGACTAATTATTTCGTTAAAGTAAAGAATTTTTTTTCTTGATATTATGAAACATTAAAATTTACTATTTTTTTTTACAAATTTTGATATTTATTGCTAAAAATTTAATTAAAAACACATTTTTACGACAGTTTTAGGAAGAAAATATTTTCAAGTTATGTATATTTTATAGTTAGAAAACTTTATTTTGTTTTCATTGATTTAGTGACGTTTTTCATTGAAAATATTAAGTTTCAAAAGTTTCCTTTTTTTCATTATTTTAAAAATATTTTATTTAATTAATTAATGAACTAAAATAAGGTATAAAAATTAGTTGGATTTTTCTTTTAAAAGAGATATTAAGTTGTGATTAATCCAATGAAAAATTTTAACGATTTTACAACACTCTTTTTCGTACTGTTAATGAAATTGCTTCATTTAATTCGTAAGCTTCATTGCTGTAATAAAACTTTTTATTGGATTAAAGAAAAAAATTTAATTAAATTGATTCATTAGTTTTATGAAGCATAATTCATTCTCTTTTTTCCGACACTGTATGTATGAATTCCTTTACATGTGGTTATAAGTGCAATTAAATTTATGTTTAATAGTTTAAAGAATACTGAATCACTTAAAAAATATTCTAAATCCATAATTTGACCTTGAAAATAATTCATTACAATTTAATTGTCAATTATAAACAATTCAAAATCAAGTCTAAAGACCATTTCAAATTGTTTTAAATAGCTTTAAGATCATGACCAAAATTTTTAACATTTTAAATCATTAAACAATATAAATTAAACAATAACAATTGAAAAGCAAAGTTTTTTGAAAATTCTGTAAAATGTTCTTGAAATTCAAGCGAAAATCAAAGCGACTTTTTGCTTTAATATGAACGTGCCAAATTTTGGCTAAAGCCTTCAAAAAATCAAAGACAATTAAAGTGCAGCCAATGAAATTGCCTTTAAATACAAGCCAGGGTTGTCTAAAAGCATAAAAACCATTAAAATAAAACATAGTTTTTGTTTTGGTCATAAATATTTTTCCATGAAAATTCAAACGTTTATTTTTTTTTGTTTTACTTTTTTTAAGGTGTTTAAAACAATATTTTCAAAATTATTGTCAAAGCCAATGTTAAAGACAATGAAAATGTCTGAAATTAAAATTGTTTTAAAAAAAAGTTGAAAAAAAGAAAAGTTAATTTTGATAAATTTTTCTTAAATTTGGTTTAAAAATATTTATTTATTTGTAGGTTTTTTTGTTTTTTTGTTTAAATTGATTTAAACTACATTTCCGGTGTGTTAAACGAAAAGTTCATTAAACCTTTGAAACCTTGTAGATACATAGATACATTATTACTAGATATGTAGATACAACTCACTGGCATAATGTTTTAATTGTTTATTTTTTATGTTAAATTAACAACAAATAATTATTATTGTTAAAATGCCGAATTGTTAGTTTTTTTTTAATATAAACAAATTATTAAACGATTAATAACATTTTTAAGTGTCTTACAACAAATTCAATTAATTTAAATCTTCAAGATACAATACACAATTCATTACATCAACATACGTGTAACAAAAAAAAAAAGTTCAGATATTATGCTAAATTGTTACTTTTGTATTTTTATTGTTTGTTTTGAGTCTTATTCGTTTTGTTTCATTTAGCTTCCGTTTGTTTTTTCATGCCCATAAAAATAAAATTAAACAGTTTTAATTATTGTTAATTGTTTGCTTGAAAAAAAGTGTAAAAATCTATTTAGAATTAACCTTGACTTAATAATAATAATAAATGTTGTTGTAGTTGTATTTATTATAAAGAAACATTTACAACATATTTAAAAATGTTCTGACGCTAAAATTAAAAGAAGGCGTTCAGTGTATTAAGTTTGTTTAAAGATTTGCAACATGAGAATTTTATTTAATCAAAATGTGCTGCGAACTTTTTTGGATAGAAAAATGTTCGGTGATCTTTTTTTGCAAGAAATATATTCTTAGAAGTTTTTACTATAAAAAAATGTTCAATGACTTTATAGGATAAAAAATGTTTTACAAACTTTTTTTCGAGGTTAAAAATGTTCTACGAATATTTTGCCAATATAAGTTTTTTTTTATAATATAATAGTGGTATGTATTCACACCGAACTTGTTAATTTGTTAATTTGTTAAAGTTACTAACTGTGAAAGACCTCCTTTTTAAAACTTTGTTAGTCTGGTAACTTTCGTAGTAAAACAGCTGGGCCCAAATCGTCGCAGTCGTGATCGAGTGACTTTGATCGAAATTTTACTTTTTGAGATTATGTCATTCGATAACGAGTAGTCGATCGAATGACTTTACTCGAAATGTCATTCAATAGGTTAAGAGCTTTCGTAAAAACATTTACAGCCAGGCCCACGATGTCACACGTTAACGTTCGCATAGAAAATTACATTTAAAACAAAAACAATTTCTAAAATTTGTTTTTATTTCAAATGTAATTTTCTATGCGAACGTTAACGTGTGACATCGTGGGCCTGGCAGTTAATTTTTTTTTTACAAACAATTTACAAACTTTTTGGGAATAAATATTAGATTTCTTTAACAAATAGCTAAAAATTTAAGTATTAAACTTTTTTCAGCAAGTAGAAATAAAATAATAACATTTAGTTTTGCAATTTTTCGCAAATTATTGAAAGTTTTTTGATTCTTTACAGCTTTGACGATTTTTAATAAATAGTACCTATTTGCTATTATGCCGCTGTTAGCAATTTTTTGCGAATTTCCCCTAATTTAGCAATTTTTACAGAATTTTTTCCATTCCTTATACTTTTATGGACTTTTAATCAATTTTATGGCTTGTTCGAATTATTAAGAATTTTCGCGAATTTTCGCTATTTTTGCCAAAATTTTTTTTTTGTTAATTGTTGTGACATTTTGTTTTTTTAACCGTTTTCAAAAAAATTTTAGGGTTTGTTTCCAAGTTTGCGATTATTTGCGAATTTTAGCCATGCTATAGCAGCGATTTTTTCTGCAAGTTTTCTGTTTCTGTACAGCTTTAACAATTTTTAATAAATACTAGACTTTGCTTTCATGCCGCTGTTTGCAAATTTCCGCTTATTTACAATTTAATCGAATTTTTGCCATTCCTTGTAATTTTAGGAACTTTTAGTCAATTTAATGGCTTGTTTGATATGTTAAAAACTTTCGCGAATTTTCGCTATTTTTGCAAGTTTTCTGAATATGTAAAATGTTTTCCGAATTTTTGCGTTACTTTGTTGCTCTTTTTGGCAAGCGCCGCCGTTATAAAAAAAGCCACGTAAATAAGCCGGTCACCTATTTTATAGGGCACTATCAACATTGTTGAAAAGTGCAATGCCTTATGCCATTAGTATACAAGCATAAAAATCTATTACATTTTTTAAACAAATTTCGATACGAAAGCTTTCGAATGCCGCAATCCCGTTTTTGATACGTCACGAAGTTTTATTCGATACGAAAGTTCATTCGATCACGTGTGCGACGATTTGGGCCCTGATTTATTGTTCTGACACAGTTTATTATTCACGAAAATTGCCAAAACACAAATATTTTTTTAGAAATGTATCACAAATGACGTTTTTATTATATTTATTTAGAAACTGCAACAGCTGATTGTGAGTTACCAACTAACAACTATTTTATCGGGGGTGCCGCGTCGTTGATTTGTTAAATGTTAATCCGGTAGCGCGTTAAATATACAAAAACAAAATGCGTGTAAAAAAGTAACGATTAACGACTAACAAACTAACAAGCTCGGTGTGAATAACACTAATATTTTACGAATTTTTAACGATAAATATGTTCAACGAATATTTTTGCTAAAAAATTTGTTCTGTGAACTTTTTTTGAAGAAATCATGTTACACAACCTTTTTGATAAAAAAAATGTTCTCTTTAAAGTACTTTCTATAGGAAACTGGTTCAGCGAACTTTTATCGTTAGTACACATGTTCAACGAACTTTTAATAAACAATTTTGTGACAGAAAGCTTGTTCTGTGAACTTTTTTCGCTAGACAACATGTTACACAAGCTTTTTTTGATATACAATTTTTTTACGAACGTTTTTTAAAGAAATCATGCTCTCTTTAAACTATTTTCGATAGAAAATTGGTTTTGCGAACTTTTATCGTTAGAACCAGTGTTCGAAAATAAACAGATCATTATTAAGCGTTCGGCTCACACACCCAGAAACGATATCTATTTTTTTAGTATTTGTGTAGGCGAACACAACGCTTAATAGCGTTCGTAACTATTTTCAAGAAAGAATCGAGCATTAAAAAGTGTTCTGCTTATAGTTATAAAACAGAACAATTGTAGTGTTACTGTAGACAAACATTAAAATTTAATGTTATTTAGTATTTCTTTTTTACATTGATAAAGAAATGAGCAAATAAACATTTTTTTTTTATTTTTACCAGCCCAAAGGGCGCTAGGCGTAATTGAAACGAACGAGCAGTAAAAAGTTGAGAATAAAACAGAACGGAATTAGATGTTCTCATATTTTTGTTGAGTTGGGGATTTTTATTATTTTTTTTTTAATGATTTACTACACAAACACTTTTAGCGTTTGTGTTTTCCACAAATCTACTGAGTGCACTTTTTTATGTAGAAAATATTTTATTCGTCCTTTTTTTATAGAAACGGGTTGTCCGTACTTTTTCTAAAGAAAATAGTTTGTCCGTACTTTTTTTAAAGAAAATATTTTGCCCGTACAGACAAACAGCTTTGGGTGCTTACTTGTTGGTTGTTCTTTTTTTCAAAGAAAACTAATTTAAGGTACTTTATTTCCCAATAAAAAATGCTAAGAATACATTTATAGTATCTCAGAAACTGTTTAAAGGTTCTTCTTAAAAAAAATCTCTATTTTCCAGGCTAAAAAAGAAGCAGGGTACTTTTCTAATTCCCCTAAAACATTAAGTTAAACCAAAGTTTTTTTTTATTGTTTAAAAAAAAAGAATTTTATTAACACGATTTTAACGTGTTCATAATACGTCAACTGATAAGAATATAAAAACTAGTGTCAGGGCTATAAAGTACCATTCAAAAGTGGGTAAGTAAGTGCTAAATATTTATGAACATAAAATGGTTTTTTTTTTGTATTATTGTCTAAAATTGTTCTTAAATTTACATTAAAACACACAAATGTTTAACACTGATGTTTTGGGGCTAAAGCTGGAGGGATTTGGGGTAGTAAAAACGTTCGTGGACAATGTGCTTTAAGGCACGTACATATATATGGAAGTATGTGTGTGTAGTTAAGTAGCTGGCTGGGCTTAAAGTATTAACTCTTATTTATTAACAAGTACTAGAACCAGAACTAGTAACAGTTTGGAATGAATCATAATAGGATTTACGCTTGACTAATTAACGATATCAAGTTTAAAATTTTTGTTTTTTATATTTTTATATCTCTTTTTTAAGTATTTAACAATTTTAGGTTCTTGTAAATTATGTGTAAAAGTTTAAATTAAATTATTTAATTAATGTGTATCAAAATGTGTATGCATTTTATTCCTTAAGGATTCTTTACACTATTGCACAAGTCTTATGTATTTACTTTTTAGGATAGAAATCATGAGTTTGGTTGCGACTGTCAAAAAATCAAATTTGACATTAGACACTACCGCACATAAACAAATTCCAAAAAATGATGAAGTCGAATGGGATGTCAATTTTTTTTTGGTATGCTTCTCATTTACATAACACATGGCATTCACCCTTTCACACTTTTACATATTACTTTGGTTTTTGACATGTATTAATGCAAATTATAACAGTGTGAATTAGTATTTAAGGGTACTTTACAAGTCTTACGTAATTTGTCGAGAATTTTTCCCTGATATAATTATTTTCTGAAAATTTTCAAAAGACAATAACAACTTATGAAGACAGGGTTATATTTTCCTCAAAATATGTAAAACTTGTGTGATATATAATAAGCACTTTTTTCTATAGAAGGCAGGAAGTTCCTTTTTCAGGAGAAAACAGGCTGATGGTAAAAAAAAAAAAAAAAAAAAAAAAAAAAAAATTTTTATTCCCAAAAATTGAAATTACTTTTTGGTACTTTTTTTCATCAAAAAAAGTTTAGTAGTACTTTTTTCATAAAAAGTCTGGCAGTACATTTTCTATAAAAAACATTCTGGCATTACTTTTTTTGTAAACGCGTTTGGTAGTACTTTTTTCTATAGAAACCCGAGTGGTTGTATCTTTTATGTTTGTTACATATTTAGAAATTTGTTTGCACTTAAAAATCTTAAAGAAGCTTTTGTGAAAATTAAGGAACCTTTTTATTGAAAAAAGGCCTGTGGAGTCGGAGTCGAAGTACTCACGCGACTGCGACTTTAAAATTTTTCGGCATAAAAAGTTAAAAAAATTTTTTTTAATATTTTCCAAAATAAAATTTTTTTGAAATTGGCGATGCCATATTTAAAATATCGGTTTGAAATTTTGACAGAATAATTTTCTTGCTATATTTAACCATTTAAAAGGTACTGCATTAAAAAAGAGTTGGAAATCAAATAAGGACCTGTCTCATATATATTTAGCATCAGTTTAAGAGTTGAAGTTGGAGACGGACTTAAAAACGTTAAGGGGTTGACGTCGGATACGGAGTTAGAATTTTTTTTGATTACTCTACAGCCCTGGAAAAAAGTCTGGAAATTCTTCTGTTCATGAACTTGTCTGGAAGCACTTTTTTATAGAAAACAGTTTGGTAGTACATATTTCTTCTTTTGAAAAGAATTTCTTTTCGATAGAACACATACTGGCAGAACTTTGTTTAATAGAAAACCTTCGGTTTTCTTTTCATCAGGCAATAACTATTTTTGCGATAATATTTGCTTTACAACAAAATAACTTTAAAGCTGCGATCGGCAAAATCAGGGCGCCGCGTTTTCTCTTTTCTATTTTATTCTCTTTTATACTCTTTTATTACGTACGTGTGCACACACATTGAAGAGAACGCATACAATCGCAAAATGTAATAGTATAGGCTGCCGATCGCAGCTTTAAAGAAACTTGTCTAGAAGTACTTTTTCGAAAAAACTGACTAGTAGCATTTTTTTCTAATGAAAACAGTCTAGTAGATATTTTCTATTTAGAACTTTGTACTTAAAAATCTTAAAGTAGCTTCTACGGTAATCAAGGAACCTTTTAAATAGAAAACAGTCTGGTAAAGCCCTTATGACACTACATTTTTTATTCATTAATTGATATAGAATTGATAGAAAGAAACAGTAAATGTAAGAAAGAGCAAACTATATGTATGTTATGTTTTTGTTTCAGGGATGGCGTTGAGAATTTTTAATATTGTACCAACAACCTTTAAAAATTATAGTTTTTTACCCTAATTGTACTAAAAGATTTTTTTTAGTTGAAATTAATTTTAATTATGTTCATAAAAAACACCACAAAAAGGTATTATAAATCTTAGTTAAAAAAGTATCAACAAAAAAGAACAATTGAAACAACTTAGCCATCCCTGTTTTGTTTATTTTATTAAATGCTGCCAACTTTTTTTTTATGAGAAACCTAAAAACAAAAAGCGGTAAATCGCTGAATTTGCCCATAAACCGCTGATTCAGCAACACTTTTAATATTTCAAGTTTGAAATGTCAATTTTAAGTTAAACAATTTTACATTTTTTTTGACATAACTTCATTTTTTATCGATAACTTTAGTAAAATTTTTGACAGTTTGCCATTTATCTAAAAACAGCTTAACTCTTTGCACTTGGTAAATTTTTGTATTACATTATATTTGTACTGTTCACCAAAACTTGAACAATGCATTAAAAATGTAGTGTCATAAGGGCTTAAACATTTTGTTTTCTGTTCTGGGTTTTTCTGCAAAAACTAGTTCTGCGCTATAATAAAATTTCACAAGTCATCGTCATCGGCTAGACTAGCAATTTTTGTTGCTGCAATTTTTGTAAATTTTGCTTCGAAATTACACTAGTGTCCTGTGCCCATGTTTTGTAACTTCTGCGTCGAGAAACTTTTCGATTGAAACGTGAGAAATTAAACAAAAATGCCCTTAATTGAAACAAACTTCACTTTACTGCGTCTGTAAAATTTTTGGTGAGAAATACTCTAGAATAGTTCTAGAGTACGTTTTTCAGTAGCAACAAGTTTTAGGCCAATATTTTCTATATGACAACAGTAATTTTGAGATACTCTTTTCTTTAATGTTAGTCTCTTTTTTTAAAGATTTGAACCTAGAAATCATTGAGTAGCTTCTAAAATATTCGTTGTCTATAGTAAAAGCTTTTTTATTTAATAAACGCCTTTTTAACAATATTTTAACATAATTATTGAACAAATTTTTAATCACATGCGACCCACCCAATTCTAGTATTCTAGTCTTTGCAAAAAATTAACTTAATTGTATATTTTTCTTAATTAAAGTTATTTTTTTTTTTTGTATTATTAGCAAATGTTTTTTTTTCTTAACTATATTAATTACAAGTTATTTAAACATAGAAACTATTTTAAAAAATTTCAAAAATTCTGCAAATTTTACGATAAAAAAGCATAAAAATGCTGCCAATATTAATTACAATAATTAAATCAATTAAATGTTAATTGAATTTTAAATAATTAAATGAAAATTAGACTAGAACTAAGATTGACTATTAAACTAAAAATTCTATTCTAAATCAACTATACAAACAAACAATGTGGGACATCTGTTGCTTGAGTTTCGAAATGAAAACGTTCTATCGATTTTTATTTTACAGACCTGTTGTTTAATCCAAATATTTAAAAAAAAATTTTATACAAATTTGAATAGTTTGTTTAACATTTAATGACTTTAAGGTTTTGTTCTGATTTCCAGCATGTTTGTTTAATTATAGTATTTAGATAAAATATTTATTTATTTCAAAGCAAAAAATTTAAAAATATATGCAAATATCAAATACCCAGTAAAGGCAGTTTCACACTATAATACCAGTATTAGGTATTTCGACGAATATACAACCCTGACATGCAAAGTTGTTGTTGTTTTTCAAACAAACAATTAGAACAAACAATAATTAGAACAGCGAAGCATTTGTGTCAACATACTTAAGACTCGTATTAAAGTGTAAAACGACCTTAACCGACAAAAGCAACTCAGATTCAGATGTTTGCCACACGTGTATGTTTCTTTTTCTAATCTATTCTATTAACACTTTCAGTTTTACTCTCGTAAAGAAATTCAAATTGGACCACATTCTACAGAAAAAAAAATAAATGCATAAAAAATTAAAAGTACTCTTGTCCCAGAAAATGAATTTAGATTCTAATTATTATTTAATACCAGATTAAACTAAAACGTATTCGTTCTCGTTTCAAAAGGGTGGGTTGGCGGTAAATCGCATTAAACTGTTACTAAGTAACCATAATTTGCTATAAATTCAAAATGTATTCCAACCACATAAAAAGTAACATTCTATACGCTTTTAAAGACAGTTGCGATTTAGAACACGAGTACAACGAAATAAAACTGATTATTTCAAATAAATTCTACAACTGTTATTTGATTTATGTAAAAAAGGAACAAACAGGTGGTCATTGATTATGAGAATGAAGCTGTCTTGTGGGGCAGACATCAAGCACAATTGGGTTAAATAAAAACTGGAACTATGTAGAAAACTCAAATCAAGAAGGATATAAATTGCTTTTACAAAAAGATGTCTACGGTACTTTTTCGTCTGTCAGTCTGCCGGCCTGACCATTAGTCAATGTGCCTGTTGAAATTGGGGTTTCGAAGACTCCAGAAATTATGCGGACTAGGTTGCTATATATTTATGTCACAAATACTCTGTTCAAGTTTGCTATTGAAATTCAGACAGATCAATCAATAAATGACTGAGACAGGGGGGAAAACCACAACTGGCTCTAATTTCAAAACCGGGCACAACTATATTTGTTATCAATGCACAACATCTGATAGATGTGGGCTGATGGGATGGGAAAAATGGTCGTGGCATCTCCCATACAAATAAAAAATATATTTCTGTATATCTAGAGAATCGAGAGCAGAAAAAGTTTCCCAATTTGGTACAAAAAGCTTCGGTCTCATTGCAGGACATCTAGCACAAAATACTTTTCTTTACATCTGCTGAACGCTAGGAGAAAAATGTTTCAAATTTGGTACACAAAACTGGGTTGTCAATACACAAAACCCTTTAAAAAAAGGGTGTGATTGGATAAATGGGCATGGTACCTCCTATTAAAATTTGAAATAGATCAGTAACAGTAAAAGTTACAAACTTTAGTACAAATAGTTTTGATACCAATGCAAGGCAATCGAAAAAAGTAAGCGGTATTTATTAACACAATTTTCTGTTCTTACCGCACTATTCGGCATAGCCGGATATACAACTCTCACTTCTTTTCATTGCAGACTTATGTCCATGGTTTTTGGTTAAATTGGGAGTGCTGATTACGATGGCGTCATTAGTTTTTTTTCTAGCAGCTCTAATTTTAAATATATAGTGACATTTATTATTTGCATAACTTTCAGCATTTTTTTGTATTATTCGCCTACTATTTCACGAACGACCCTACAAACCTTAAAATATTTTCCGGATTATTAATCAACACAAAAATCTCTTTTATTTGAGAAGAGTAATAAATTTAACTTGTAAAAAATAAAAAAATAAAAAATATTTTTTTTAGGTTAGTCCATTAAACCATTAAAAATGAAATTTTTTGCGCAAACTAGACATTCCAAGGGACTGTTGTTAGTATCAAAATTTCAAGGCCCGTTTTCACGACTTACCTTTAAAGTTCGATATACATAGTTAACGCTACCTTTAGCACTAGTGAGGAATAAAGTTACCTTCAACTATTTTTCGTTTTCACAACTTCTGTATAAAATAAACTTAACATTTTTAAAAAAGTGAAATACGTAGGTACTTTTTTACATTTACAAAATATACGTATAATTGGAGTTGCCATATATAAAAAATATGTGAATATAATATGGCAATCTCAAATCTAAACCTTACGACAAAAGTTAAAGGTAGAACGTTCCTCACTTTAGCTTATTCTTCACTTTAAGGTTAAAGAGAACTTGTGATAATTAAAAACTCATTATCTGTTCGATAACTTCCTACATTTAGCTATCGTTAAGTCGTGAAAACGGGCCTAAGTCTATTAAAAGGGTTCTGAATGTTTCGAAAATATTTTCACATTTTGCCTAGCTTCGTACATGTTTTAAAAAGTACCAAACATAACAGTCGTCATAGCGATAAAGGGGCTGCCGCCAAATCATTGGTGTCGCAAATTTAAAGGTTTTTTCACACCAGAGGTGTAAATGAATCATTCATATTTGAATTACTTCGCGAATCATTCATGCACTGAAATAGAAAATTTTGAATTAATTCTTTTTACACTACAATTCGAGTCGGAAAGAACCCAACCAATTGTATCAGGATGTAAGAAGAGATAAACTCACTGTTTATTGTTGGTGTTTTGTTTAAGCCTTGATATTGTTTCAAGTAAGACTTTGAGTGTTTAAATTCTTTTTCGCTTTAGGGTTTTATTCATATAATATTTTTAGCTTTTCTAAAATCTTAGGAAAATGTTTCCTGATGAGCTGGCCTAAGCAACCAGTGAAATGCGCATAGAAGCTAGCTTTCCCTCAACAAAAAATTTCAGTGTATTTATCAAATATAAAAAATTGGGAACTTATCACGTCATACAGAAATCGTATTAATGAGAAATTTGAGTCAATTCATGAATTTGGTAAAAATGAATTTCAATTCGTTTTCCAATTCAAATGAAGTTGTAGAATAAATGGCAATTCGTTGTCAAGTCAAATGAATCTGTAAAAGTGAATTGCAATTCATTGTACATCTTCATTTGAATTGAATTGATTTTTAATTAATTGAAATGAATGAGAAAAATGAATTAGCAATTCATTTCCAACTCATTTGAATTGAATTGATTTTTTATTGGATTGGAATTGTCAGGTGGCGACAGAATTGGAATTAAATTATTAGATATAGGCGAAAATCCTATCAAAATGGAAAAATTTTGTTTTTTTGCTAAAAGAAACTTAAATTTTTTTATTTTTATCCAATAGTGTGAAAATATTACCAAAAGTGTGATTTTTTGTTTAAATAATCTCATATTTGTATATTGTGGAAAATTTCTTTTTTTTTAAATTTTTCTATCGAATTTTAAAGATATTAGCAACTTTAAATCTCAACATAACATTCACTGTCAAAATTGTGTTCATTTAATCGAAATTCTTACAACTTTTACTACAATTGAAAAATTTGTTTACTTTTTGTATTGAAAACTTCCAACTGTAGCAAAAATAGAAAATTGTAAACGAACTTTTTGCTCTTGAATTTGATTGATTGCAACTCATTGTTGATTTCATTAATTTAAATTACAATTCATTGTTCTAATACATTTGAATGAATTCAAAATCAATTTAATTCAAACGAATTAGAAATGAATTGTAATTCACTTTTACAAATTTATTAGAATTGGAAACGAATTGCAATTCTTTTTACAGACTCATTTAAATTGAAAACGAATTGCAGCTCATTCTTCAAATTCATTTGAATTGGAAACGAATTGAAATTCATCTCTGCCTAATTCATTTGAATTGATTCAAATTTCATTCAATTCTTTTTTGTTGTGAAAAGAATTAATTAAAAATTTAGCTAATTCGTAATGAATTAAAATAAAAAAAAATTATTCATTTACAGCTCTGCTGTATACTCATGTCAGTATTGTAACTGGTTGCAGTTTAGGCATTTATTATTGGCCGTTATTTCTCGTCATATAAAACTTTATTTGAATTAATATAAATAAAATATTATGATTCGTAACAGTTTAAGCCCTACTAAAATGATTATAAGCAGTTGAATTGGACTATTGGACCCAAGGCGAATCATGGATCAATCAGAAAACTCTGTAGAGCGATTTCTGGTATTAAAAAACAAAATGTCAATAAAATAATGAAATTTGCTTAAGCGCTTCAAGTCCGGGTTAGTGTAATTCTAAACAAACAGTTTTAGGTTTCTTTGATTTCCATAGAAAATAGTTTTTGGGTACTATTCCTAAAGAAACTTGTTTAAAAGTACTATTTTTTAAAAATCTTTGTTTAAGGGTTCTTACGACTGGCAGTTTTGGGGTGCTATTTGGTTAAGAGTTTTGAAGAACATTTGCAATAGAAAGCAAAGTGGGAAATTTTTTCTATTAGAAAACATTTTGTAGTACTTGCGTTTGCAAAGAACAGTTTTGAGATACTTTGCTGATGAGAAAAAATTTTAGAGTAGCTATTGAATAGAAAACTGTCGGGAATACTTTTCCTATTAAAATATACGTTTACCTTTGCAGTTATTCAAATATTGATGTTATTCTATCCGTTTAAATGCTTAGTTTTAATCTTCAAATAAGTACAAACACACTTCATTTACGCTTTCATTCAGAAAAATTAAAAGAAAAATTAAATATTTGCTTAAAAATTTACATCGCACTTCGTCTTTCTTATGTATGCCCTGCTGAAGTATTTTAACGTTATTCTTTACAAACTTTTTAAAAAGACATTAACAAAATTTTAATTGAATTTCGTTGAGATGCAAACACTTGGCCATAACAGAGATGGTTTAATGTTATTTTTAAACTTTTTTAGAAGTTCTAACAGGCAAAGTAAATAATTCTTAATCCCAACCCTGTAATTGTTAAGTGTGTAAAGATTGTCAATAGAAACGTAGTTATTAATAAACAATTAATTGCTTATTTAACGTTAAAACCATAAATATTGACAAAATATTGTCCACAAAAAAAAAAAAAAATAGTTTTTAGTTTTTTTATTTTCAAATTGTGGTATGATTTTTGTTATTTTTTAGCGCAAATTTAAAAGAAATTGTTGTATTTTCGTGTATGTTTGTTTTATAGATCCGTTTACAAATAATTATTTTATGTCGGTTATCCCCGTAACACAAACCAAAGGTTAAATACAATTTGGTTTAAAGATTGATGTTTGACTATTGACTGCCAGCAGTCGTCGATGGCTGTGAGTTTTAAACGGAAACCCCTCTGAAGAGATTGAGTGGTTACAATTGAAACAGGTAAGATTAACCTGTACGTGAAAGCCTGTGTTCGAGCCCCGCGGCAGTCAAGAATGAAAAATTTAATTAATTAAAATTCCTTTCCTCATAAAAATAATTTAAAGAAAATTAAATTTGATGAACTTAAGCCTATTTAAAAGTATCAAAATTTGGATTAAAAATTATATTTTTAGTATTATTTCTGTTACAAGCGAGTAGTGAATGAGGGTATGTACATTAGGGTGACCATTAAAATCAAAAGTTGGATTTCTTTAGGTTTCACCCGCCAATTTGGTGGGTATTGATAAAAAAACAACGCAAAAAAAATTTTAGGACGATCGGCGAAGGCTAAGTAGTCCCTCACGCCCACCAAAATTTGAGAAAAATTATATTTTACATGAAATCTGACTTTTATGTTTCATAACTTATTAAATATTAATTTTGTAGAATAGTTCTTAACAAGTTTTTTCTAATCTGTTATTAAACAAAATAAACTGAAAAATATCGAATAGGCCACTATAAAAAATAAAATTTAATATATATTAAAGAAACGCATTTTCTACGAATCACATATCTTTAATTTTGTTGAAAACCATTTTTATTATTTATTTAAAAAAAAAACAGACCAGCCGGGCACCTGGTGTTTTAACCTAATTCGGGTACGCTGAATCCAGTGGTGGTATCCGTTTTTTAGGTTAGCTTTTGTTTTGGAGATATACCGTTATTTCGAAAATGGAGGAGGTTGCACAACATATGTTCGCGTTACTCAAAAACGGTTTAGTTTATTGAGTTTACTAAAAAAACTTTCGGTTCGCAATAAAATTACCTTTAAAAAAAGCCTAAAGGTTTTTTTTTATATGCGCAGTCATTTTAGAAACTTACACTATACTAGAATTTTACACTTTTTTTCTGTCGAGCGGGGCACTTGGCGGGTTAACCTTATTCGAGTGCCCTAAATTTAAGAAGAGTGCCCATCGGCTAAATTTAAAAATATAATTTTTATATAAATAAAAATTTTGCAAAATTTCGAAATCTTTAAAAAATAAAAAATTGGAAAATCAAGATATGCTTCTAATTTTCTACACATATAGAAAACAAAGTTGCAAATAAAAGAAGCCATAAATGATTAAAATCTGTCTACAACTTTTGATCTTATTCACAAAAGGTAATTAAATTTATAGATTTCATAAAACGCCATGTTTGTATTCAAGCCCCCCTAACGGGTAGGGATAAAGAGCAAGTATGTTTTGGGAAAATATTAAAGACAAAAAGCTAATGGAGGTTTGTCATACTTTTTATCCCCCTAGTGCCGACTCCTAGGCACTTATTGAACTTTTTCCTCAATATTCATATATATAATATGAATATAATTGATGAAGAATATAATATAATTCATATATCGAGGCATTACGGCAGAAAAAGCTTAGGCGAGAAAAACCAAATTTTAGAAGAGATTTTTTTATTTTATTTCACAACAATTTTTGTATGAATGTTGTCACTAACGTTGTGACTAAACTAAATTGTAACGATACCTTATGTCTGGGTTCACACTATGAAAGTTTTCTTTCAGACAGTCTGAGTTTATTGGTGAGAGAGAATAGAATCATAGCCTGTTCTCTTCCCCTCTCACCCATAACCTAAGAATTTTTGAATGAAATCTTTCACAGTGTGAACCCAGACTATGTGACCATGACATTTTAGAAGATGATGTACATAAGTGTTGCAAAAAAAGTCATTTATTAGGAAAACTAAAAATGGGAATGATGTCGCTTATACTTTTTTTTGCGGTAATGACTCGATTTAACTGCCTATTATGCGTATATCAGAAACTGTTAAGAAGATATGCCGAAATCTAGAAGTCTCTTAAATTTAATTTCTTTTTTAAGCTCGATATTAAGAACTGTGTATAGAAATAATTAATTGCAATGCAGTTAAAAAAATTATAGATGAAGAATAAATAAAGTTTTTTGGCCGATTTTGTTGAAACCGTTTATACGTTTTTTTTTATTCCAGAAAGTGTATGTACCAAATTTTAAGACTGACTGCCTGTTTTTAGAACGCAAGTGCAAAAGTTCAAAACTTGTTTTGGTATTAAAACGAGTCACCTTTGCACTCGCGTTCTAAAAAAAAGGCAGTGTCTTTTGTTTGGATAGGAAAAGTTTTATGTGAAAAAATTGATTTGGATTGCATTGGCGGTAGGCGGTGGGCATAACCGATTTTTATAGAACTTGGCATGTTTTTTTTTTTTTTTTTTTTTTTTTTGTTATAGAAAGTGTATGTACACAATTTTGAAACTTCTGCCTGGATAGAAAATAATTATCCGAAAAGCTCGATTTGGATTGCATGGGCGGGCGGTGTGCGTTGCATGTGGACGGTTTTGATGATATAATTTTTTTTTTTTAATTCAGTCAATATAATGCTCGGTCCCAAATTTCAATGATCTACGATCACTCCTTAAAGTTTTTGTACAAAAATGTATGAAGCCAACCCACTGTGTGGTGTATCGTCAAAAATTATACTGGTCCATATATTTTTGAAAATGACATTGGTGATCAAAGTTATTTTTAGGAATACATAATTTTTCATTAATAAGATTTTATTTGTTATGCTAAATTTTATTTATTTTGTTTATTTATTTATTTATTAATATCGATTTTCTTAAACAACAAGATGGTATATCTTATAAATTACAGCATTAGAATCAGAACTGTTAAGGAATAATATAAAATGACAATAGTTTTAAAAAAAATTTTTGGAAAAAAAAGAAAAAATACATAAAATGCATAAAAACAAGGATCAATTTATGTTGGGAAAAAGTATAGTATAAAAGTAGTAACAATTAGCACAAATATATTTAACTAGTTGAAATAAAAACAATGATTTAAATTATAATAAAAAGAAAAATTACGTTAAAAAATCCGTTAGCATTTTCTTAAAATGTATTGCGTTGTTTGTGTTTTGGATATGACTTGGGAGCTGATTCCAGAGACGTATGCTGAAAACAAAGCATTGGCATTCAGATGCATGGCTTTGATGCCAAAATTGAATAATATATCTTCCTTTACGCGATCTGGCAAATCTTATTCGGTTAAAAAGGTATTCTGGTTCTTTTGTCATTATGATTTTTATGGAGAAAAATGAGAAAGAACATTTTTATTTGGTAATTGAAAAGTAAATCCATAAATCTACTAAATTCCCAATTTCCATTCTTGATAAATTAATTGTTTCAAGTTGTTGTTATGCCAGCTCTGGAAAACCATCCAACCTTGTGGTTTCAACAAGATTGAGCCACATTAAACATTGCTTTTTCATCAATGGCTTTGGTAAGAAAAACATTAGGCGAACGCATTATTTCGCTTATAAACGATTATAACCGGCCTTCCCGTTTACGAAATTGAACAGCTACTGAAAGTTTTTTTGTTGATATTTGGAAGGGAAAAGAGTGTATGTTAACAAGCTTACAACCACCTACCAACTGCTAACCAACATTCGAAAAGAAATCATTGCCAATACACCTGAAAATTTGTAAAACGGTATGGTAAATATGTTAAAAAGAACACTTTTTGTATGCGCGATACAGAAAATAGCCACCACTTACAATACATCGAACATAAAAATTTTCTAATAAAATTTTCAAAAAAAATGCTTAAAATTTGCATACGTAAATAAAAAAGTTGTTAACAATTAAATATACATATGATTGAAATCATTTTACGTCACCCTGTTAATTTTTTAACTTCGTAATTTGAATCTTTGGAAAAAGTTTTACTTACGTTCGTTCGTATGACGTACATATGTGTTAACAGCGGATGAACTGTTTAACACCAGTATAATGAATAGAAAGAAACCAGTGCTTTATGAATAAATATTTTGAAATTATTGTTATTAAAGTAAAATAATATGGTCTTATGAATGATGATTCTTTTCCTTACAAAAACAATTTTTAAAAAAATTTACAATAATTAATTGCTGGTATTACCATGCCTAGTTAAATGAAAAAATATATAAAATAATTATAAAATAAATTTATTCTAATAACAACAATTTACGACTCATAAGTATTAATGTTTAACTTATTAAAAAAAAGATTTCTTTAGAATGTCTAACACTGATTTCTGGTCTTACTTATAAAACGGAGGTCCATTTAAACCTTTTTTTTTATTTTTCCCAGATCTCAAGTGACTGGTGTCATACTGTCATCTTATTTTTATTCACTATTGTTTGACGGTTTATCATTAAAAGGCTAACACCGTAATAACGTCTACAAATTATTCAGCTAAATCAGAGTTTCAATAAAGAAAAAAAAAAAAAATATTCGTGCATCATCGACCTTTCCGGACGACTATACCATCCAGAAATTTGATTCTTGGTGTACTTTAAGATTAGGCGCGACCGCAAATACCACATCCAGCCAGAAGTAAAGAGAATATTGCAGCTGCAGCGAAGAGTATGGTTGAATGCCGTGGCAGAACAAAGCAGTCAACGGCAAGCGCCCGAAAATAAAAACGACTTTTTTGTTGCCTAAAATTTAAGTTCGAAACGCCGGCATCTTTCGTTGAAGCAAGACCAGGGCAAGTTCTTCACCTCTAAGGGGGTGTAGTTAACCATCTTAAGGATTCGTAGACTCTGGCCCTTTTTTAATTAAAAAATTCATTAAAAATTAAGCAAGTTTAAATTAAAAATTTAATTAAGTGAACAACATCAACAACATTACTGCAGAAAATGTTAACCTCAAAAAATATTTAATTGATACTATTAATTGTTTTTATACTTATCACAAATTTCATTAGTTTCTATTTTTTTCTGTGTAATATTATAACCACTGGGAAAATACAAGTCTAACCAGCCTGGAATTCAGGCCACCAGAAGTCTTCGGACTTCTGGAGGATCACCAGAGTTTCCGCTTTATCCGGTGCCACGGTAGTCCGTAGCCCTCGGTGACACGGCACTAGTCTCACTATTGTTGAGGCCCCCGGCGGCTAACTCTCTTTTGTAAGGGAATGCTTTTCGCCACGAGAAGATTGCTTTTACGGGGTGACCTCCTTGGAAGAAGGTCTTTGTGGCTTTGAGATAAATTCTGTGATAAAAACATTATGTGTGGTAGTTAATGGTGGTGCTGGTGGTGGTGAATATCTTAGTTGGTTAGTTAATTGAAGGCTCGCAACGGCTTGGTAGGACTAGTTAGAATCTGGATCTTGAAAGCGGGCTAAGGTTGAGGTACCGGATGTGAGTGCTTGTGTCGAGTGGATGTTGCGTTGGTGATGCACGCTATGTTGAATGGTGGGTGAAAATTGGATTTTGCAGTAATGACAATTCGAGACCTCGAAGTTGCGTTGGTAGTGTAAGTTGGGGTGGATGGTGGGTGAGACTTAGATTTAAGGCAATGAAGAATCGGGAGCCTGGAGGATGAAGAGGATGACTTCTTTTACAGAATGTATTTTTCATAAAATGATGCTTATTGATAGAGTTCTTTTCTCAAGAAAATTTGTCCTAGAGGATCATGTGGGGGCTGTGGTTAGAACAGTTCGTTAGAACAGTTGATCATTTTTCGGGCAACACTAATGAACCTGACATCCACTTCTATTTTAAGTATTTTAAGCTTTTAAATTACAAATTTTATTAAATAAAAATTAAAATAAAAACTAAATTTAAACTTAAATTGTATTCTAAATAAATTCTTAATACAAATTACAAACTTATGTCGTGACTTTAACATTACTTTGTTGTAGTTTAACGAGCTTTTACTGTAAATATTTGTATTAACTATTTTTTTTAATTTGTAAATTGTGCCATAGATTTATTCTAACACCTGTTTTATTTTACAAAAAAAAAAAAATTAAATCTTAGATTCCGTTGCTAAGTTTATTGGATAAAGAAATATCTGAGTGAGTCTCTTTTAATACAAATGGCGGGAAATATGAGCTTTTAATTAATCCTGTTTTAGGCGTTCTATATGGTTAAGAAACATTTTAAATTATTAATTATAGTTAAAGTATTTTTTTTCTTTCTGATATTTTGTTATCTGGTATTGTTGATAAATTATCAAGTAGTCAGAATGTTGCAATGTTTAGAAGTAACAGGAAAATACTTTTAAAAGTCTTTTAAAGAGTTTGGGTGGAAGCCATTTTAATGAATAAATTAAGGTTTTTATAAAATGTTTCTTATTAATGCTGGAATTATTTATAAAACGTTTCTCGTTGTTGAGACTTTTATTTAGGATTAATAATATTTTATGGCAAATTGATTTAAGTTAATTAAAATATTATTTTGAAGTTGATTTTTATGAATAACTATAGTCAACAGCAGAGTTTAAAATGCTATCGCTATTTTAGCAAAATTTAAAAAAATTTAAAATTTAATTTAAATAAAAAAACATATGAATTGAAACGAGCGAACATTAATATGCTGAGCCGAACACTACAAAGTTTATTGTTTTTTTGCGAAAAGCCGAACGCAATGAAATTTTCTATTCCTTACTTCTCGTCTATACCAGAGATAATTATTGCGACATATATTGCAGTAAATGTCAAAATTATTTTATCTTTAATGTAGGCAGCAATTTTTGTACATATTTATTGCCGGCAATTTATGTTGCAATAATTGTTAGTCCATTTTCGTTGACAATTATTGCTAACATAAAACGTAAAATTTGGTTGTCAATTGAATTTAAATTGAAAAAAAAAAATAAAAGCAAATTGTGTGAGAAAGAAATTAAATTCGTGAAATGGTAGCAAATCATAATTATAGTAAAAGAATTAAATTAAAGAATTTAAGAAACACTAAAATAAAATTACAAAAATTTATTTTATTAATACAATTTTTTTCTTATTCGATCTTTATTATTTAAATTTATATTAATTGGTTTAAGTTTGAGTTCTTTTTTTATATAAAAATATTTATTTTACTTTACAAAAGAGCAATTCCATATGAAAGCGATCACCTTTTGGACGACCCCTCTCCGATTTTAAAATAAATAGTCTCAATCGATTGCCCAGCAAAAAATAATGTACCTACATTTTTTTTTTTTTATAGTGACTGGTTTAGTGGTGGTGTACACCACTGTCATGTGACAAAATTGAAGAATTCTTCATAAGGGACCTCATTGAAAGTTGTTTTTAAAAAAAACTACTAAAGCGATCGCAACGAGTGATAGCTCGTTGGAAAGGTATTGAATCTTTAATTGAAAAATAAAATTTTCTTAATTTTTCTTAGAAATTTACCTTTAAATTTTCCCATGAAAATTAAATTTTCCGATTTTCCACAGAAGCTCCTAAGTTTTCCGACTAATTCTTTTTTTGGATTCCTTATAATTTTTGCTTTAAGAATCAGCAATAAAAAAATGGGCCCCGACTCCTTGTTTGGACAGGAGAAGAGCATTTAAGAGACCACCTTGTTAAAAATACATTTTAAAAATTACACTGTGCATGAAATTGATGCAGCTAGGCTTCTAATTTTTTGCAGACTTATAAAAAACGAAGCTACAAACAAAATAAGCCATAAATGATTAAAATCTGTTTGCAACTTTTGATTTTATTCACAAAAGTCGACAAATTTTTCATTAATTTAAGAATTTCCCTTAGGGGGCTCCCATACAAATATTGCGTTTTATAAAATTCTTAAATTAATTAAAATTTGTCGACTTTTGTGAATAAAATCAAAAGTTGCAAACAGATTTTAATCATTTATGGCTTATTTTGTTTGTAGCTTCGTTTTTTATAAGTCTGCAAAAAATTAGAAGCCTAGCTGCATTTTTTAATTTTTTATGAATTTTTAAAAAACAAAAATTTCGAAACTTTGATAAAAAAATTAATTTTTTTTTTCAAAAAAAAAAAAAATGTTTCAATAACGACTACTCATATTAGAAAAAGAGTTTTACTTTTCTGAAACGAAATTTTATTGCGGAATTTCGGTTTTTTTAGTAATTTCAATAAACTAAACCGTTTTTGAGTTACGCGAATATATGTTGAGCAACCTCCTCCATTTTCGAAATAACGGTATATCTCGAAAACCAGAGCCAATCTGAAAAAACCGCGGGCACCACTGGATTCAGCGTCCCCGAATTATGTTAAAACGTCATGTGCCCGGCTTGTCACGAAAAAAAAGTGTCAATTTCATGCACAGTGTAATTTTTAAAATGTATTTTTAACAAGGTGGTCTCTTAAATGCTCTTCTCCTGTCCAAACAAGGAGTCGGGGCCCATTTTTTTATTGCTGATTCTTAAAGCAAAAATTATAAGGAATCCAAAAAAAAAAAAAAAATTAGCCGGAAAATTTAGGAGCTTCTGTGGAAAATCGGAAAATTTAATTTTCATGGGAAAATTTAAAGGTAAAATTCTAAGAAAAATTAGAAAAATTTTATTTTTCAATTACCTTTCCAACGAGCTATCACTCGTTGCGATCGCTTTAGTAGTTTTTTTTTTAAACAACTTTCAATGAGGTCCCTTATGAAGAATTCTTCAATTTTGTCACATGACAGTGGTGTACACCACCACTAAACCAGTCACTATAAAAAAAAAAAAAAATATGTAGGTACATTATTTTTTGCTGGGCAATCGATTGAGACTATTTATTTTAAAATCGGAGAGGGGTCGTCCAAAAATTTGCCAATTTTGATCGTTTTCATATGGAATTGCTCAAAAACAAAAAAAAATTATAAAATAAATATTTTTATATAAAAAAAGACCCCAAGCTTAAACAAATTAATATACATTTAAAAGTCAAATAAGAATTTATGGTAATAAAAATAATTTTTGCAAGATAGCGCCAGTGTTTACAGTGCACATTCTTCCTTGATTTTTTCAAATTATGAGTTAACATAGATACGTTTTCCCATGCCTTTAACATAAGCTGAGCAATAAGATATATTGCTCTATTATTCTGCCGACGTTATTGCCAACTTGCTGAGATATTTATCTTTAGTGTAGACCAAGGGTTATGTTGAGTTGGACTAGTACAGTATTTTTATTGTGTACAAAGATCACAAACAGGTAATACCTTTAAAAAAATTTTAAAGGTATTTGCTACACAAACACTATTAGAGTCTGTGTTTTTCACATTTCTAGCGTACCGAATACTAAAGAACAGTATATAATGTTTATTCACTTTTTGAATCGGTCGAACGATAAGCCGTCCGCCAAAGTACAGGTCGCAATTTTGGGATAATTTAATGAAATTTGGTACAAAGTCCCTAATTTTCACAAGGATCAACCCTATCTAGAATATCACATAGCCATATTATTATGTTGGTATTTATGTTAAGTTTAGTCCGAACTTATTTAAATCCAATTTTAATCATCCCAACAAATTTTATTCGATTAGGTCCATTTTAATCTTATTCGCAAAGTACAGGGGCCAAGTTAAGGCATTCGATCGAAATTTCAATTCAAATTGTATTGTAATATCGATCGATATCGAATGCCGTAATTTTGCCACTGGTCGTAATTATGGAGATAATGTTATGCCATTTGGTGTACACGTTTTAATTGTCTTTAGAAGTGGAAAGAATTGGTTCATAATTTACATTGCCCCCATAAAACCAACCATTGTGCCCATAAAATATCTTATTAAGTACCTTAGATTAAATTTACAACCCTATTCACCTTACCAAATATTATTGTAATCGGTCCATATTTTACCATAGCTCTGATATTTTACCATAGCTCTTATATATATCTTCTGTAAATAGCGTTTAATTCCATAATTAACTTATAAATGTTGGTCTTGACGATATCTATAGTAGCTTGTATGTCATGGCAAAATTTTGTCATGGTAGATTGAAAATTGAATCTGTGTCTCATATAAACCCTACAATCAATAAGACGGAAAAATCTCAAAAGATGTCGATGTTAGTAAATTGATCGGCACAAATAAAAATTTTTTTTTAATATCTCCTTTTTTGCCATTAAAAAAAGTTTTAATTTTATTTTATCAATTTTTTTTATTATAAAAATTTTTGTTTGATCTTGCAAAATTTTTGTAAGAACAAATCTTTATTTGCCCAAAACGAGGAAAATATTTGACGTTTACTGATCACATTAGGAACATCTTTGTTTGCACAAAGTCAGCTGATTTTCTGTTTGCTCCTCAAAAATATTTTGTGGTCAGATTGGGGCAAACAAATATTTGACAGTTTTTGTGAGGTGTTTGCCATATGTGACCGTACCTTAACAACAACAAATATAAAAAAGTCTTCATATTCTTATAGCCTTTTTACACTGATCAATAGAGTATCCAATTATTTGACTTTTGGCTTTGTTCGAATAAGAAATTAATCGATTATGGAATTTTAAATTTGCTCGATTAATCGAGTAAAATTTTTAAATTGATCGAATTACTCGAATAATTCGAATAATTCAAATACTTTTATCCAATGGGAAAAAACATAAATCTCTTCGTGAATTGATACATTTATTATATTAATAAACACAAAAAAAAAAAAAAACAATAATACAAACATGTAGTTTAACAATAAACAATAAAATAACAATTCATATTGCTTCTTTATTGCAACCAGGGCTGTGGAGTCGTTAAGAAAAAGTTATAACTCCGACTCCGACTCCTTTTGGTGAAATTTTTTAAGTACGACTCCGACTCCGACTCCAACTCCGACTCCGACTCCTACTCTAACCTAGCATTATTTAAGAGACTAGTTTTTTTTTGACTTTAAACCATTTAGTACCTGTTAAATGGTTAAATATATCAAGAAAATGATTCTGTAAAAATTTCAAATCGATATTTTAATTCTAACGTGCCGCGCATTGAGCTTTAACATACTAGTTACTAACATATGAGTAGGAAAGCTGCAAAAAATTTTATTTGGATTTTGGAAAAGTTGAAAACAACACCAAGTCCAATTGGCTTATACGTTAAAGGCATCAAGTGTACTTAGTGTTGTTAACCACAATATTAATAGAGGCAAAGGGCAGTCCTTTTTTGTAAATTGTGAAGTGAGGTCTTTTGTTTTTAATATACATTTTATTTATTAAGTCAAATCATTCTCAGGAAAATTTTATAAAGTTTATTAAAACATGCATATGCGCCTTCAGTTGTTAGTTCTACAATTTATATAACACATTTTGAAGAGAAATGTAACGTAAAAAAATGTTGTTAGCCTTCTATTATTTTTGGGAAATAGTACCCCTTTTGTTGTTGGACTTGGTGCTGTTTGTCTCAAGGCATGGAACAGTACCATAGAAGGTGACGAACCTTTTATGACGTAATTTTTTATGTATATCATCGACATAAAAAAAATATGTTAGGATCATATAAAATATTCGTACAAATGCACATTTTTATAACATAAACATCATTTGCGATTATCAACATGTTTGCGCGGTCTGCTGTAAAGTTTTCAAAATGTGGCTTGATGTAGTTTATCTCCCACCTGCAGAGTTAAAAAAAATGTGAATTTTTAAACTGCTAAATTTAAATCTTTTTCTTCAGTGTACTCGCCATTGCATTTTTCCGTTCCTAATTCAATATTATTATTGTCCAAGACCGAAATTTGAAATTGCAAGTCTTTATTATCTCTCCAATTTTCCCTAAAGTGAGTAGATAAAAGTATTCTCAAATCATTTTTCCCACATTGATGGGAATTATATCTGGAACAATGTCGTGTATTTTTCCGAGTTCCTTTTCTTTTTATTCTATTATAATTCACCTTGAAGGTTGGAACTTCAAATGTAGTTCACTTAATGCTTTCACCACAGGAGCTACAGCTGATTTCAAGTCATATTCATGAACATGACTACAAAAATATTTGTTAATATACGATAAATAAAAAACAACATCTTTACAAATTTAATTTTTAAATTCCTTAATTCGGCTCTATTTCATTAACGATATCTTGGCGAAATTCAAATAGTGAACCCGCTGGTTTTTGTTACAGAAATTTGAGGTCACATTAAAACATAGAAAAGGACATGCTTTGATAAAATCTATATAACTATTCTTATAAATTGGCAAAATAAGATGTTATCTCAATTTTTTAATTTTTGAAACTCACCTACTCATATGAAAAGTATACTGGTCCTTATTTTCTGACTTCACAATTTCAAAAAGCAGACCCTCTTATGGCCAATTCCACTAATTTATTAATATATCAATTTATGTTTAAAATTTTTTGAAACAAGCAATATTTCTTGGGAGCCTAAAGTCAAATATTTAGGTGTTATCTTAGATTCAAAACTTAATTTTAAAGAACATGTTGCTTATGTCATAAATAAAATAAATACAGCCAAGAGAATACTTTTTTCTTTTATCAATAAAAAATCCAAACTTAGTCGAGAAAATAAAATTGTTATGCTTAAGGTCATATTTCATTCAATAATGTTTTACGGGGCTCCAGTTTGGGCAACCATAGCAAAATGTCATATAAAAAACTTACAAATCGCTCAAAATAAGATACTAAAAATGATGTATAACCTTCCATGGCATTTCTCTACTAGAAGATTGCATAATATAAACAGCATCGAAATGGTGGACGTGAAGATACAACGGCTTAAACTAAACTTCGACCAAAGATGTCAAATATCACAATACCAACATATCAGTAATATCATGGTAGCACCTTTAGACTAGTTTATTTTTAAGTTTATTTTATCTTTACAAATTTTTTTTTTTTTTTTTTTTTTTCCTCTTAAAGAGTTTTTTTATATAATTTTCTCTAGATCGTAAACTGTTAATTATTTCTAATTAATTTAATCAAAAAATTATAATATTTGAGTAGAAAAGATCATGCATATCTAAACTCTCTACATTATTTAAAACACACTTATAAATTCCTGTACATATTACCATAAATAAACGAATTGAATTGAATGTTTAAAATTTGTTTTCTTATGTCAAATAAAAATAAAATTATAAGAAAAATTATATTTAAATATGAATTGATATTTAAAAAGAATTGGAGAAATTGGTAATTAAAATTTTTTATTTTGAAAAATATTAGAAAAATTTTAATGCAAAAAGTCGGAGTCGGAGTCGCTAGTTTTTGTGGGTACTTCGACTCCGACTCCGACTCCGGTACAAAAACCTCAACTTCGACTCCTCAACTCCGACTCCGACTCCACAGCCCTGATTGCAACATAGTAATATCTCAAAAAATCAAAAATTGCAAGTTCCTTTAGCTAAAGTGTTCATTCAAACCTTCTTTATATATAAATAAAAATCAGTATTATATCTCAAACTGAACCGCAGTTTCATTAAACCTGTATCTAATGGTTCATTTTGAAAACTTTAATCGCATTTGGCCAAGTTTGATTTTTTTTTTTTTGAGATATGAATTTGTTGCAATAATGGAGCGATATGTGCTATGTAGATAGTTTTAAAACTTTTAATTTAAATAAATAATTTAAAAAGTCAAAAAACCGGGCTGCAAAAAATACAGTTTTTATACATTAAAAAGACCGAAACAAGATTAAGGAAAACAAAATTAAATTTACACTAATTGGGTTTAAAGGGGTCTGTACACGTCAAGTATTTCTTATCAAGCGCTATGGTAGTATTAGTGAACATGCGTCACACCGATGATGCTGGATGGAAAATCAAAAAATTTTGATATGACAGCGAATATTATGGCCAGACCACGTACATACACGAGTGCATTAGCTTGTTGGCCAACATTTAAAATGTGTATTTGGCCCTTAACAGACTATAAAATGATCTGAAAGCCAAAATTTTTTTCGGTTTATAATGTGCAATTGTGTTCTGCCTGCTTAACTTAATGCGGGTATCAAATATAGGCTTGATTGAGCTCATATTTTTTTAAGACAATTTTTTATTTGCTTCTTATATTTTTGTCTTTTTAGTTCCGGCATATTTTGTGAGAGGTGCCAGTTAGTTATGAAAAACTTTTAAAACCAATTTATTATTCCTAGAAATCGAGTAAAATTGAAGTCGATGGACATTCTCAGTTAAAGTTTTTTTAAAATCACCGTAATTTTTTCGGATTTTTTTATAAGCTTACGATAAATGTTTAACTATATATGAAAAATATGCTATTAAAGTGCCAAATTTCTAACGTATGGAATTTGACGTTTATAATAATATACATAATTTATCTCTCACGCAACAACATCTAAAAAGGGTCTGATATACATATGCTCAAAAGTTTGTGTGATAAAAATAAATGTAGAAGTTAAGAAAATGAAATTTAGTTTTAAATAATATTAAACAGTTGGAAATCTAAAAACAAAAATTTTTATATAAAAAAAGTAGATTTTTTAAAAATATTCATCTCAATCGATTAATTAACATAAATTGTTTGAGTCATTCGTTATTCGAAATTGGCTATTTTGATTATTCGATCGAATATTGGCGGAAAAATTCCTCGATTAATCAAACAACGATTAATCGGGTGGATACTCTACTGATGAACATCTTACATCTACCATTAATTTGCAACGATGTTAACATGCAATGTTAAGTGTGCACACAAACTTGCTTTAGCGTTACTTTTTATTTGATTCAAAATTAACACAGATTTTATCTGTTTCTTTAATTTGTTTTATAAAAATTTAAATTTTTTTCTTTATTTTAAGCTAATTATACTTTAATGAATGCGGACGAAATTTATCAATGCATTTAAATAAAATTAACCATTTAGATAACAAGATTTACTTACCCCCATTTTCACAACTTTCTGATAGCTAAAGGAAGTATTTTATCGGACGTATAAAAAGTGTTCCATTATTAACGATTATTAAATTTGACAAACGTTTATTAGGTATAATTTTCATAGTAAATTCGTTCTATAAAAATTTTTTTAATTTAAAAAAAATTTTGTGAATACAGGCATAAAACTTTAACTTACCTTCCTTAAACTTATCGCTCACTTTAGGGTAAGGTACATTTACACAAGGTACAGAAATTGTAAATTATCTCTTTTTTTAAACAATACATAATGTTAATTAAATAAAATTTAATATTTAGTTGATTGCTATTTGAATTGGGCTTGGATCGAACTTGGACCTTTCAGCAAGAAAACGATCTCAAGCACACTGCCAAAATAGAAAAGGAAGGACTGCTTAACCATACCCCAAATAGTTGGTTCATCTCTCCAGTCACCCGATCTCAACCCCATAGGACATTTGCGGTAGCATTTAGACCCGCAAATAAGAAAAAAGGGAAATTACCATTAAAAATTCTCTTAAATCGGTGATAACGGAGGAATGACACGATAATGTACAATTTCTTTTGACGCTAAGAATATGAAGATTTTTTTGGTTTTGTTTTTGTTATTTTTTTTTTTTAATAAAATACAAAAAAAGAAAATATTACAAATAAAAATCAAAAAATGTTTAATTAAGTTATAAAATATATTTAGAAAATAAGGTTGTAAATAAAATAGTTTAAAATAAACAGTTTCTTTTGACGCTCACTGTATAAGAACTTAATAGAGTATGTCTGCTTTCACACGTTTCATCTTTAGATGCTCAACTCTTATGGTTTTAGGTGAGGAAAGAAAGAAGAAAGGGGGTTGGTACGGAGATGCCTGTATTCGGTCAGTACGCTTTGTGTTTTTATTCGTTGGTATTTGCACAACGATGGCTGCATGTAATTTTTTTCTTTTCTTTTTCTCTTTGATTTGCTGTTATTAAAATTATTGTTGTTTTGAACCGAAAAAAGTTGAAACCGGTTGCTGCGTGTGATTATATTGACATCTTTAAAAGGGAATTAAAAAGAAGTTGAGCATCAAAAGATGAAACGTGTAAATTCAGACTATGCGAAAAATCCGGTCCAGAGTATTTCTTCTTAATAAAGGTTTTGAAAAAAAAAACAGAGGTGTTGCATTTGTTGTAGCTGCCAAAATTATTTACCATATCCAAGCAATTTTAAGAAGTTTTTGTTTATATGCTCTGTTAAATGTCCACTCCCCAAAATATTTTGAATTACCAAATATATTGCAGCTCACCCTTGAGAGTGTTAATTCAATAACTTCATCAAATAAATTGTAAGATGTCACAAAAGGAGCACTGTAGCAGTCAAAGAAAGACTCAAAATATTATTGAAAGGATCGTTTTTACAATATTCAAATTAACGGCCCTTTTGTCACTTCTCAGCACTCTGCGAATGATATTTTTTTGTTAGTTCCAGTTATTCTACAGCATCAATCGTCCTATTTAAGCCTGGAAGGTTACTCTTCATTTTAGTACATTAAGGTTACTCTTCGTCGAATTGACGAACTTTTTAAAAAATAAATTTTTGCGGAACGATTTTTAAAGTAAAAAATAAACAAAAATCTGTTTTATTTAAGTGTATACGCCTGAGTCATTTTTTGTAGTAGATTAAAGAACAAAGGTTGTGTGTTACTTTAATCTATTACAAAAGTATACGTCACCGCCAACCGTAATTAGGCTGAATATAAAAAATAAAAATTCTTCTTCATTATAAAATTCGATACGAATTCTCTTTTTTTTTTTTGGTTTTCAATTAAAAAAAAGTAAACTTTATAAAACAACAAAACCTAAAAAGGTAAAAAAAAAATACTTTGTTCTTACTCAGCCTTTAAAGATAATCAGTCAAATAATACAAAAGAAAAAAAATATTTAGTTATTAGCCTTATTTTCCGCATGAGACACAAAGTTCAACTTTATGTTCACAACAGATGCTTTACTTGCATATATTACATGTACTTTTCGTCATTCTGCTTGGCAAATTTTACGCTCTTTTGGTCCTTTGAGAACATTTTCGATGGAATCTTATCGATTGGTTATTATATTTTAAATTTTTTCCGCAAGTAAGGTGTCTCGCATCTGCCTCTTAAAAAGGGAGCCACGAGAGGTTAAAGGAAATTTGTTAAGTACTGTCGTAGTTTATATTGTGAGTATATATCGAGCCCTTAACGCAAAAACAGCTTAAGCGACATCATTTTTAATATTACATTTTCTCCTAAAATATCATGATCACATAAGGTGCCTGTGGTCGGGTTGTCAAAAATATTGCTAGTTAGAAAAATAGGTTTGTTTGCATAAAAAGCTAGTTTGCATACAAACTTTGACTTGACCCCACCTTCTAGTGAACGTTGTTGACAAAAAGGGCGTTATTTAAACACTCATAAAAAAGTTATATGATAAAAAGTAATGGAGCTTCGACGATTCGACGAACAGTAACCATCCAGGGTTAATAAAACTAAAATCTAAAAACGGTAAAAACTGTTTTTGCATTTTCGGAACTGTATTTGGGACAAACAAAATTGGGTTTGGTAAAACGGTTGCTGCATTGACCAAATTGTATTTAAGGTAGCAATAATTTTGTAGTCGAAACAAATATCAATTGCTAATAGAAACGATTCGAATTGAAATTCTATTTAAGGCAATGATAAAATCATTTGCCATTACTACTTGGTTTTTTCTGTGTATAAAACAAATTTTGATTAAAATTTAAGCGATTATAAATCCAGCTTTTTTGGCGATAATGCGCTAACTTGCGGAATTAGAGTCGATATATAAATTTTAGTCTTATAGGTATATCGTATTTTGACACAAACATCATTGATTTAAAATAAAAAACGGGCAAAAATTTTACCGACTTATGGTGTTTTCTTTTCTACAAAAAAATGCGACATTTTATTTTAAAAAAATGCAATTTGGTGTCTGTTTCTTAAAAATTTTGCTCCCGAAAAGGATCGCTTGTTTTATTCTAAAAAACTCATCCTTTTCGGGAGAAAATTTTTTTAAGAAACAGACACCAAAATGCATGTTTTTAAATAAAATGTCACACTTTTTTGTAGAAAAGAAAACACCATTAAATATAGCTATTTTTTGCACAATTAATCTCCTACTTATCCAACTAGTGACGATTTTAGATTTTTTTTTTCTACATCAAATTTATTTTGTTAGTTTTTTATTAATTCTTAACTGTATTTTATATTTCCACCCCAACTGTTAAAACAGCAACAGCGCCTTTGCTGAACATAGTGTTAAGCTTTTGCACTCTATATCTATACTAAAGCTTTTGTAAGCTTTAGTATAGAAAAGTCTGTACACAAACTTGCTTGAAGTTTGACGTTTGGTATGACAAAAAATTGTCAGGTAAAGACGCTGTGTAACGTTACTTTTATTTGATTCAAAATGAACACATTTTTAAGCTGTTTTTTTAATTTGTTTTATAAAAATTTAAATTTATTTCTTTATTTTAAACAAATTATCATTTAATGAATGCGAACGAAATTTATCAATACATTTAAATAAAATTAACTATTTAGATAACAAGATTTACTTATCCCCATTTTCACAACTCTCTGATAGCTAAAGGAAGTATTTTATCGGACGTATAGAAAGTGTTCCATTACACTGGTTTACAGCCAAAAAATACCAAGAACGCCACACGCCTAGATAAGTTAATTGGGACCTCCTGAACACAAAAAACGCTGTAATTTTTTTTCTAAGTATCGTTTTTTAGATAACGGTACTTTTGTGTTTTTCGGTGTATGGTCCCACTTAAACCCTTGTGGAGCCCAACCGAAACCGTTTTTGAAAAAAACGTAAAAAATAGGCAAATTTTGATAGAAAATTGCAGCATATCGACTGAAAAGGCATTCAATTACCTCTCCAACGATATGCTATTTATCTCGATCGGACTTTTCGGTCGGGCTCCACAAAAGTACCGTTATATAAAAAACGGTACTTAGAAAAAAAAATTACAGCGTTTTTCGTGTTCAGGACGTCCCAATTAACTTATCTAGGCAAGTGGCGTTGTTGGTATTTTTCCAAATTAAAAATTTGTAAAGCAGTGTTATTAACGATCATTAAATTTAACAAACGTTTATTAAGGGTAATTTTCATAGTAAATTCGTTCTTTAAACCTTTATTAAATTTTAAAATATTTTTGTGAATACAGGCATAAAACTTTAACTTACCTCCCATAAACTTATCGCTCACTTTAGGGTAAGGTACATTTACACAAGGTAGACTCGTTAGCGGACAGACATAAGCCCCAATTGTCAAAATCGTGTGTATGTGCCAAAAACTGTACATAAGTGCTTAATTTTTTTTTTTTTTTTTGTTTTATATGAAGACAATTTTGACAAGTCGGCTATTTTTATAAAGCAGCATGTCTACACTCCCAAATGAGTCTACCTACTTTCTTTAAATGTATCTTGCTTTAGGTTTAAGTAAAGTTGTTATAATAGAATACTTTTTATACGACTGATTAAATTCTACCTTTAGCTGTAAATAAGTTATGAACACGGGCTTTAAAGTTATTAGAAAAAATAATAATAACAAAAGTTTTTATTCTTTGGGCAAATTGCTATCACTTTTCCCCCGACTGTAGGGCCTCGAACTGCCCAACATGCGTTCCAGCAAACTTTGTTTCGATTTCCGTTTGGAGGCTATGATTTCCTTGCACAAATCATGAAACACTTCAGCCACCTGATCCACATGATCTGCTGCCGAAACTTCACTGAATTTACAATCGAAATCTTTCGATAGGATTTCACCCTCATCACGACTGACTTGACGCAAATGCACCATATCCACCTTATTGGCCACCAACTGGACAGGAGTATCCGATTGCAAATCCGATTTGGCTCGACGTATATAATTGAAGCTGCACCGATCTGTTATGGAATAGACTAATAATAGGCCATCGGCCCACTGTAATAAATCACCGGCACAGGGAAATTCATCGTCTGCCTGAAGGATGACATCATCGATTGGGAACGAGAAAGATATAAAAATAAAAAAATTAAATTATTAGAGGAAATAAAAAAAATTACAAGGTTGCAGAAATGTGAATACATGTGGATATGGGAGTAGAAAATTAGTTTGTATTCCATTCCTCATTTGTTGTTAGTTTGTTTTGATTTGCTCTATAAGAAGGAGTCGCATGATGAAAGGAAAGTGAAAGCCAGAACAAACATGCGATGACAACACCACGTTGTCCTTTTGTTTGTTTAATTTTGCAGGCGCGTCAGCGTATTTTTTTAATGTTTTTTTCGAGGACTTTTCTTTTTCTGTTGTGTGGCTGAGTGTGTTTTTGCTGCCTTCTACTATGACCCAGTTTTGTAAATGATGTTGTGTGTTGCCATACCTCATTTATAAGTTTCTTTAATAAAATGACATTTTGACACATGATGGAAAATGAATTTAGTGCAAAAAGGGATAATAATTAATCCAAAGTCAGTGAAGGGAACATACAACAAGTTGTAGCAATTAATTATCTGTCTTTAGCAAGTAAATTGTGTGGAATTTTGTGGTCACACCTAAATTCGTTTATTGGCTCATTTGCTCGATCCGATTCGATCGGATTTGATTTGCATTTAAAGGATGAGAATTTTGTTATTTATATTTATGTTATAAATAAAATTACGAATTATATTATTAAATAATTTACCGAGCAATAAAAACAAGGACCTTCAGCCTTTTCTAGTGAAACAGACCAAAGCTTCTAGGGCAAATTAAAGCCAGTCTACCAGGGCAACCAAATGCATTACTATTTAAACTTATAGGAGTCTAAACAATGAACTTCCTTCCAAAATACAACCTATCACAAACCGCCTATTTTTTGTATTTACTCGTACGGAAGAAAACGATTCAGTCTCACATGAGCATTCGTTAAGGCAGGTTGTGTTACGATTTTTGCTTTTTTGCTGTTATTGAATGTACAGATTAATCTGCATTTTGCAAAATTTTCACTTAAATTTAGCTTTAGCCAGTGCAAACGGATTGGAAAATATTCAATGTTTCGATTTTAGAACAAACATGTTTTAAGCCCTAATTGTGTAATACGCAACGCAACGCCAAAATAACATTGAAGCAAAAACAAAGTCAAAAGTATTTCATAATTTTGTTGTTGCTTTCTACAGAAATTCATACTGCGTTTTGAAATGTACAAACAAGTTATGAGGCGTTTGAAATTTCTTCCTCATATACATATGTTGGTATTGACATACAACTTGCCAACAATATCTTTTACGGTATCCACTATGTCACGACAAAATATGGTGTTCGTAGGTTTAAGACTAGCAATAGATCCCATATGAACACCCTCCTAAAATCACTTAAAAGCGAACAAATCTCACAAGGTTGAAGATATCTAAATAATATTCGGCACAAAGAACTTTTACATAAATCTTAACTTCATAATATAATTTTGCTCTGGCCGGTCCATGATTGCCCATGGGTCCCATATTTGGGAACACTCCGTGGTGTAGGGTATATCATGGTCGGGCTTGATGAACCAGACTATCTTACTTTTTTTATAATGCGCTTGTTTACAAATTCACTGGCGATTGATATTTTTTAAAAGCATATTTTTTGCTATGTTCGCACTTGGGTTTTTAAATGCTATTAAGCAAAATTTTGATTAAGTTAATCAAAGCCGTTCACATTACATTTGAGATGATTAAGATGACAGTTGATTATGAAAAAAACACAAAAAACAAATTTATATATCTTTAAAGTATTTAAAATGGATAATAATACTACGTTAAGGGTAGCCGATTCTACATTCTACTCAGTTTGAGTTATGTTCAAAGGATTCTATGTGATTAATGAAGTGATTTAGTTGTAATCATGTCAATTTGAAGTGATTAACAAATCACTTCAATGTATGGATAATCAATCATCTCGATTTTGATGTGATTAGAGCTTAATCCCGTTCGAGGTGCTTAAACGCGTTTAAAGCCCCAAGTGTGAACATAGTATTAGTCCAAACTATCAGTGATCACTTATCCTATTCTTTTTTGCTAAATTTTTGATATTTTTTGAAAAGTTATGAGGGGTTTTTTTAGATCGGAATATGGGTGATTACTGATCACATATCTACACGCAGAGAAAACACATTTTTCGGTATGGTCACCTTTAACAAAACTATTTTGAACAACATTTTTTAAGCATATAATGGTTACCTTATGTTTGTCAGCGGCAACCACACATTAAGAAGCCACAATCATATTATGATCGCCCTCAAACATGTTATGGTTAATAATAACAATTATTTGTTATCCAATAACATTTGTATGGTTTTAACTTAATAATAACATTTTTCTATTTTCTAAAATCAACATGTTATGGTGGAAAAGCAATTATACTATTACTAATGGTTAGCATATTATTGTGGCTTCTTGATGGTTGGTTAGTTTGACCATAATAGGGTTGCCGCTGACAATAATATAGTCAAAGTAACCCATATAATTGTTACTTTAATAATTTTTCCTTAAAAATGGTTTTTTTTTGCAGGTGGCCATATCGAATAATGTGTTCACTAATGATCCATTCAAAGTCAAATAACTTCGTAATTTCGATTACCGCTCGTCTACAATATAATTTAAATGTCTACTCAAAAGCGTAACAATTGGTATTTAAATTAAAACCATTTCAACCCTCTTTTTACATTTTTTTTTAAACAAGCAATCCTATTTTCCTTAAAAAAAAGTCCTTGTAATAACTTAAACAACTTCATTTAATTTACAACCACCTGTTTTTTTATTAAACAAAAATCGATCGATTAATTTATGCTCTTTTGAGTGCAATTAAAATTTTATTTAAATTTATTTTTTATAACAGCCTTGATGGCCCTAATCATACACATTATTGCCCTTTCCTTTGATATGCTTCCATAATAATTTCCAATAGAATTTATTAGGTTTGTAAAACTTAAATAATGAAATGGTTGCCAACGTAACCAAAGTAATGTTGATTGGCATAAATGAAGTAACAGTGGTGCCATACATTTGTGTAAGGAGAGTCACACATAAAAAAAGAGAGTTGGTGTTTTTTTTTAACTTACCTTGGGACACGTGTCTAGTATTTCAAATAAAACTGGCTCCCCATCGACCAGGGCTTCATGTTTATATCGATTTTCTGGAATGATTGTTAAAATATAAGTAAAATGGAAAATGGGGAAAGAATGGAAAAATAACACATACATACGTGCTTTTACAAACAGGCGGTTAAAGAAAAGTCATTTAACAATCTAATGCAATCATGCGAACTAAAAATAAGCGCAAATGTAGATAAATTAGAGTTTATGCCATTTTTTTTTTTGTAGAACTTTTTTATTTTATTTAATATTTTTCTTTAGTCATAAAAAAGCACATATGTATAACATAAGTTTAAAAGAAAAAAGGTTTATACAGTGCGGCACAAAATGGACTAAGGTCTTTTTTTTTATTAATTTTTTAATAAGTTTGTTATGTTTCGACCGGTTTAGTAGATTTTTAATTGAGATGATTTTAAGACTATAAAGAATATGACCGTAAAGACAAAGTTTTTATAAATTAAGTGTTGCCTAAGATACTATGATTTCAAGTAACTTCTTTTTCCCCTCTCCATGGTGTATAAATGGATACATTTAAGGGATAGTTTACATATCGATATTTCATTCTTTGAGGAAATAGGTGCAGCCAATACGTTGATATGACAGAGTTAAATTGGCAGATCGTTCTTTTTGGGATCGCGGCAGATCAGCTGTTCTTTTTTGGCACCAAAGAAACCAGAAGCCCCTGGGACTTTCATCTTGGTCTGCAGCCGTATTCTGTAATTCGCCTAAGCTAAATCTCTATCGCTAAAAATCTATAAAGCTGATTTAGCGATTTTTGGCTACGAATGCAATTCTGTAACGTGCATTGTTAAATTTGGCAATACCATAAAAATTTTATTCGCCGCAGTTTTAGCTTTTAATATCTTCGAGATTTAGCTCAGAAAATTACAGAATATGGCTGAGGCTCCTTGAGGAATAACGTTTGTATCCAAAATCGCGGATATAATGATTTTACAAATGTCAGTATAAGGGACGGATTTTCTTCCCATTGTGGGGAAGTTCGGCCTGCTGGCGCCGCTTCCTAGGTACTTTTGCTAATCTTTTTGTTTTAGTTTAAACAGACTTAAATTTAATTTAATTCCTCCCAATAAAAAACAAAAATAACATTTAAAGGACCACGTCGTTATCATAATACGGAGCAGGCTTGAAGGGAAGCATAGTTGGGGGTAGTGTTCTAAATATTGATTTAAATCAGGAATGCACTATCACTTAATAAAACTGCAAAAAAAATTAGTTTGTACTCTTTTTTACCAGCTTTAGTGATGATTACTATTTTTTTAACACCACTAAAAAAATTTAATGATATAACAAATTTTTTTACTATCACTAAACGCAGATTTGAATGCAAAAATCTGCACTCAAATCAAATAGTGCAAGATTTAAACTTGCAATCAAAAAAGCTGCATACAAATATTGTCTCACTAGAATTAAAAAAATTTAACTTTGTATGTGCATGGTTTTTGATTTTTTTAAATGAAATTTTTTCAATAACGGTTTAATTATTGGCTTTAATTATGAAAAAACAAGTCTTTGATTTTAAATTTAGTGCAACATTTTTAGTTGCCCTCAAATGAGTGAAGAAAAAAAAAGTTGCAATAAATTGATGATTGCTTTTTTTTAAATCAAACAATTTTTTTTTTTTTGAGTGCAAAATTATTAAACATCACTATCAGTCATGTTTAGTGAGGCAGCAAATTTTCAATTCATCACTCAACATCAACAAAATGAATGCAATATTTTTGCACTATTACTAAGTGTGAGTTGAAACTGCAAACTTAGTGTACTACCCCCATCTATGTAGGGGAGAATATAAAGGATTAACTGGCTTAACAAAAAACTGAGCTTACCGTTTTATATACGTTCAATGAATCGCATTTTGTGTAAAATATGTATGTATTGCTTCAAAGTAAGAACTCGCTATATAAAGAAGTCATGCCTTTCGTAAGCCAAGAGGTAAGTAAAACTTTTAAACATTTCTCTTACAAGCCTGCTACGTATGAAACTTTTTTTATTTAATATTTTTTAATGGGCTATTTACTTACGAAATATTACTTATTAAAGACAGACGTTTTTGCAGAAAATAAAAAATGTAACCCATATTTTTAACCAACATGCGCAATTAAGAGACAGTGTTTAGTAATTTTCTTAACTTAAATATTTTTATGTCAAAATAAAATGAAGACAAACATTTTTGAAACCAAGCGTTTTCAGAGAGAAATACATTTCATCTAAAATATAGTAATTAACTTAATAAAATAAAGGCTAAAATTAAAATGGATCGAATATTATGGTCCCCTTAATCACATTTATTGTTAGCGCAATCATGTTATGATTTTATTTGTCAACGACATGTCTAACACAGTCCTGTCATGGTTCGATATCGCGACAGACAACTCAAAATTATCATGGCCACTTTAATCCAACTTATTAATATCGCAACCATATTATGTTTAAAATAGTTCTTTATACGTTTACCACAATCATGTTATGGTTGGTCACACATATTTATGTTTTATGCATGAGCATTAGATGAGAGCTAAACTTTTAAAAGTCTAAAGGAGTGGTATCATTTTGGAGTTAACTTATGTTTAAAATAATCCAGTCAATATAGAAGCCAGTTGGGGGTTAATGAATTAATTTTGTCTTCGAATAGGTCCATGTCAGGATCTTTTACGGGTAGAAATTTCATCAAATTAATTTTAAAGAGAAAAGTTTGCAATTCTTTATACATCTTAAAATATTTAATAACTACTGTAAGCATAATCATATTTACACGTTTAATACAAGGTGGGGCAAAAGTGGTCACCCGATGTTTTTGACTGGGATTTGTTTAGTTTTGCTTTAGGATTGTGATTTTTTGTAGTTAAAATTCTTATCGGTCAAGTGGACGCAGCCAGAATTGAAGACCTCACAGGTCCGATTTATGGCATATCCCAGAACTTCCGTTGATAGATGCCCACATTCATCTCGTATATTCTCTTTGAGGACTTCCACAGTCTGAGGCATGTTGACTTCAAGAAACCCCCCCAAAAAAAAGTCCAGTTCAAATCACCAAAACGAGAGGTTTAGCGACTCGGAAGTGCAGACCTCTGAATTTCAGCTGTAGGTCGTGCAGTATGGGACCTTGCTCCATCCTGTTGGAACCAAATGTTCTCCTGTCTCAATACCCAGGAAAACAAATCGTGCTTTTTGAAGCGCTTAAGAAAAAAAGTGCAGTATGGGCCCTTGCTGCATCCTGTAAAAACAGTGTGTTCTAGAGTCTTAAGAGAAAAGGCATTTGAACAAAATTATACAATAAGCTGATTTTTTAATTTTTTTAAACGAACAACTTTATAAATATGCTATATACAAAATGAATGACAATGAACGTCAATTACAAGTCGAATATCAACGCGCCCTTCTCGATTATTAATTTTCGCAAGCTGTTAAATTCTTGAATAAATAAAAAAGGAAATCACATGGTTCATTAAGTTTTAAAAAAATCGCTTATTATCAGCAGAAAGTGGTCCTCCATACCGGGAACTCCACATAGCGAAATTATGCATCCAATCAGCAGTTTTGTAAGCACTTATTTGCATAGCTAAAACCTGCTCGTTTTTAAAACAAGTTCAGTTGAGGTAGGAAAAAGTCATTGGACATGGATCTGTAGCGCTCGTCGCTTACAGTAGTCGTTTGACCAGCTGTGTTTTGTTTTTTAAGTAAGGCCCGATTACTCCTCTAGCATAAACGCTACGCAAAAGGTAATTTCAAGCGGTTATAATGGCTCTTTGTGTGCTATACGCGACTTTGTAATGTTCCAGAACGAAAATTCTGCTTACTAAAGTATCCACAGAAATGAAAATGGGCCTCGTCGGATAATTTTTACGAGGAGTATAGCACGCCATTACTTTTGGACGTTTTTTTTGTATTTGATTATTTGGGTTTGTGACTTATGCGCCACCTTGTCCATATAAACCTAAAACCAACAAGGAAATTTTTTCCATATTTCATACCCTAAAATTTTAGCCAATTCATAATTTAAAAACGTAAAAAGCGTAAAGCAAAACATATAAAGTGATTAGTTATGTTAACATAAGGAAAAGGTTTCGAAATAAAAAAAAAAATATCCATAAATAATGAAGCAGCTAATTAATTATTCAAAAAAGGATAAAAGAAACTCATCCTTCGCTTACAAAAACTTAATGGGAAAACAAAAATTTTGTAATTTTTTACTCACCTGTTTGATGGTCATATTCACCGATATAACGTTTGGTTAAAAAACGTACAATAAGGGCTAAAAAAAAATGAATGGAAAAAAAATTAGCTGGCGTTCAATTCATTTGGGTTAAAATTTGAATTTAAAAACCTTTTATAAGGAAAACTTACAAAATGTTAATATGATAATAAAGTTTAGTTTCTTAAAAGGAAAAACAATTACTTTTGAGTTGCTTTTATGTTACTTTTTCTAATTTTTCTTTTAGAAACTAAAATGAGGTCAAATGGTTGGGTTGAAAGCATAAAATATTTTTAATGGTGTAAATTTGCCTGCAGCTATTTAACCCCACAATAATAGTAAATTCAATGTAAATGGGGGGCAGGTCGACATAAACGAACGGTATTTAACTATTTTTTTCTTTTCAACTTCCAACGATATCTTCGTTCGACATAAACGAACGGTATTTAACTATTTTTTTCTTTTCAACTTCCAACGATATCTTCGTTTATTTAGTCTGAATTTACAGGTTGCATCTTTTGATGCTCAACTTCTTTTCAATTCCCTTTTGAAGTTGCCAATACGATCACACGCAGCAATCGGTTTCAATATTTTTCGGTTCAAAACAACAAACATTTTATTCACAGCGAATAAAAGAGAAGAAGAAACGAAAAAATTTACATGCAGCCATTTTAGTGCATATACCAACGAATCAAAACACAAAGCGTACTGACCGAGTACAAGCATCTCCATACCAACCCCTTTTCTTCTACCTTCTCTCTCCATAAACACAAGAGTTGAGCATCAAAAGATGAAACGTGTGAAAGCAGACTTATGAATGAACTAAGATTCATATTGTGGATCACGTGATTCGAATTATACACTCAAACTGCTACCAGCGTGTGTTGGTTGCGTTCACACTCGGAGGCTGTGGGTAAACGCATTGTTTGTCACTCAGTGGTAATACATCATGGAGGGCTCCCATACATACATATGTGCTTTAATTCCAAAAATCACTTTCGCTGTTTTATATGATCATCACACCGCATACTGATGTTGAAGTCTTTATTAAAAACTCATTTGCTCACTTATAAACGCTTTTTCTTAAAATGTTTAACATTCCTTCTATCCAACTAAAGATGCCTGTTCTTTTCCCACGCCGTTTGCCCAACACCCTGCACAATCAAAGCAAAAAAAAAAAATAATGCACATTTCAATTAACCAACGAACCAAAGCAGTTTTTATTTTGTTGCCAGGTAAAAAGGCTATTAAACTCTTCACAACAATGTACGTGGAAACGAATTTGCCTTCCACCCCCTGCCCCTGTATGAAGAATAAATTTTTAAAGCTGGTCTTTTACACCCGGCATTTGCCAACACCGACCCACCTTTAAAAGAAATGCAACCAAATGTCCTGTGCCACCAGGTTATGCACCTTAATGTTGCGTGTTTTACAATAAACTTTCAAAACTGGTCAAAACAACATGTTAAGGGTTGAAATGAGCACATATGTAAAAGGCCAAATGGCTTCGAAAGGAATATTTGCACAGAAAGTTGTTTGTTTAGAAGCCCTAAATACTCGAACAATGTTGACAAATGTGGCTGGAAGGAAAAGGAAATTGCTAAAAAGGGAAATATTTCAACTGATTTTGAAGTCTTCTAGTAAACGAATTTAAACAATTTAATTGTAACATTTTGAAAGTAAAACAAGATAAAAAGGGTAAATATAGGTAATCACAAATCGATAATTATTTTAATTTGTATAATCATCCAAGTTCCTAAGTGGAACATGGAGCCACAACAAAGTTTTTCCAATCACTCCTACTTAATGCTAAATGTTTTGCCTCGAGCCTCGTTATTTTAGCCTTGATAAGTTCGTCTTGAACACGTTATCTCTATGTTAAGGCTGGGGTTCCTCTGCGGCGGATTCTATTCTAGGGTTTTCTTGGCAATATTTCTCTCAGATTTCTCAGCGTGTGCCCTATTCATCTCCACTTCCTGATTTTGATTTCGGCACACGAAGGTATTTGCTAATATCTCTCGTAAAGTTCTCGGTTCAATAATATATTCGGCCAGCGCTGAAGGCATCTGTTGACGAATGCTTGGATTCTTCAAACAATTCTTCTAGAGTTATTTCATGTTTCTCATCCATAAAGAAAAACTGTCTTTACATTCAAATTAAATATTCGAATACTGATGTTTCGTTATATCTTCCATACATTCTTTAGGGCTCCAAATGCTTGCCCAGCTCTATTAATTGGGTTAGTTATGTTTACTTCAGCCAGACGCAGTTAGTATGCTACTGATAAAGTTGAAATCACTCACTTCTTCAAGTGGTGTTTTTTTAGGGTTGTTGGGATAGTATTGCCAGAGTTCATGCGCATAGGTTTATCCTTGTGGTATTTATAACAAGCCCAGGTCTTTCGGCATACTCCTAAGCCTTGTTAAGTTTGTTCTGCATGCCTGAATGTTTATGGGTTAACAGATATATATCATCTGGTGGTGGCGTGGTGTGGTGGTTAAAATGCTCCCTACAAAGAAAAGAACCCCAGGTTCAATCCCTTGCAGAGGATAAAAAAATCTTCAACATGGTTTTCGAGTTTTAAAAAATTAAGTGGCTTAAGCCCTTCTCCAAAAAATTCATCCAAAAAGCCACCAGAACTTCCCAGGAGGGCGTTGTTCCTAGGCAACGATAGATGGTAGCCCCATTATCCTTGGACCTACTACAGCAGACCAATCACCTACTTAATTGGAACAGTAACCGATTAACAGAACTGATACAAGGCAAAATAACAATACTGAACGTATTTTCCAAGAACAAGGACAGTAAAATCTTTCATGAGAAGATGCAAACACAACTACAACAAATCATGTAAGATAGAGATGCTTTCTGGAGGTGATATGCTCCTTTAGGGGGTAATGGAGACAAAAAACCCATTTGCATAGTCAAGGTCCTCTAGATGACTATTGAAGCCCCAAGTGATACCGTTTGTTTCTCAGGTCGCTGCCATCATGATTATAACTAGTGCAATGTTAAAGAGCAGCGGAGGTTATACACAGCCTTGTCTTACGCCCGTACGGATTTTGATTTCATGACTAGTCAGGTCATCGTGCAAGATACGACAGTAAGAGTCATATCTTAATCAAATCACCAAATCAGCATTTTTAAAACGAATAAACAGGGCCTTATAAAATTCTTACTCACGAATATTCAGAGCTTTGCCATTGACACGCAAAGTCGTGAGTATTCGAGATTATATTTTAAATTTGGGACATAAACATACTAGAGATTAATCACAATCGCCTTTAAAGTAACACTTCCCGAGCATAAACTTAAATCAAAACTCTCTAATTTCTTCTTCTAATTTTTCGTGCCATTTAAATAATTTTACTAAATGAGAAATCAGCTAAAGAAATAAATAATTAACTTTTTTAAGAGCATGCAAATTTGTTATGTCCTTTAGGGCTTTTAAAAGTCGTTTTTTCTCTTTTAATAATATGTTTAAGTTAATTCATCTAAAATGTCATTGTTTTAGCATTTAATTAGTTTGAGCAAAACCTAAACATGGACAAATTACATGCAACTATTTATGTCATTGTTTTTTTTTTTAATTCTCTGCGCGCAAAATTTCTTTCCTTGTCAGTTAAAGCGGCACTTAACACAATATTGTTTGAGTAATTGTTTTAAAATAAAAAAAGTTTAAATTCTTTAAGAGTTTATTATTTATTTATTTAAAGTCTATGGAATAATCCCTGCAGACTAATTAAAATATACATATTACAAAAGAAATTGAACAGTACAAACATATAATTTAAGACTATCTATTTACTTATTTATTTAAATGTAATATAATATCTCTTCTTACAATGTCCAAACTTTTATTAAAATCAATGAACGCATATAGTTTATTAAATTCATCACAAATTCTACGAAATGGATCAAAGTTGGCATAATTACTGCAATAATATTTGATACTCAATAAACAGTGTTGGGCAAAATACATGGCTTGCGGTATTTAAAATACAAAATACAAAATACTTGCTGGTCATGTATTTAAAATACAAAATACAAAATACTTTCAGGTTATGTATTTAAAATACAAAATACAAAATACTTACACATCCTGTATGTATTTAAAATACAAAATACAAAATACTTACACATCCTGTATGTATTTAAAATACAAAATACAAAATACTTCCATTTATTATACGTATTTCAAATACAAAATACAAAATACTTCCACGTCATGTACATTAAGGTTATAACTTTTTTTTAATGCAAAATACCACTCCAGCGCCATGTGGGGAATTTTGTTCTGATAATAAAAAACTGTTTTTTAAGCTGATTCGGTGAAAAAAGTTTCCGCACCGTAAGCGATTCCTAAAACTCAATATTATGTGTAAATTCTATTTTTGGAAATTGAAAACCTTTTGATTTTGCATTAGACTTATGAAAAATGGTTTAATGTTGAAGATTATATATGAATTTAAACAAAAACAAACTTATTTAAGACAAGAGCCACTGATTTAATGATGAAAATAAAAAATAAAAACAAAACTTCAACGCTTTCGGTGCGGAAACTTTTTTCACGAAAAATGAAAAGTGACATCATATTTTTTTATATTTTGGTAGATTAAAATGCAATCAACCATCAATAAACTGACAGAATATATTTTGTAAACTATGTTTTTAAAATACAAAATACTCCAATTTTTTATGTATTTAAAATACAAAATACAAACTACTTATATTTATCGTATGTATTTAAAATACAAAATACAAAATACTTGCTGGATATGTATTTAAAATACAAAATACAAAATACTTGCGCGTCATGTATTTAAAATACAAATACAAAATACGTATTTGTATTTTAAATACGTATTTCAAATACATGTATTTCAAATACTGCCCAGCCCTGTCAATAAATCATAATATCTTAGTGACCGATATGGTATATTAATGTAAATTTTACTGAGAAGAAATTCTGAACTGAGGCTACCATTCATCAGTTTCAAGAGGAATGAAACATTTAACATATGTCTGCGGCTTTTCAATGTAGGAAGCTAAATGAGAGCAAGACGATTCTCGTATGATGGCAACTTTTTATTTGGATCCCAACCCAAACCACGTAGACAAAATAGCAAAAATTGAACTTGAACTGATTCAATTTTGTTAGAGTGTACGTGATATTTAGATCCCATACTACAGATCCATATTCAAGAATTGGTCTAACCAGTGTAATAAACAACTGTTTTGTTGTGTACGGATCTGTGAAACAAATTCTTTTAAATTCTTTTGAACAATTTCCTTAAACTTTTTTGAATCTTTGGTAACGCCCAACAAACAGTGTGCGGCAGAAATATTTAGATATTTTAATATAAGTCTATATCTTTTTAATTTTGAAAAAAGGATCGATCACTTATTTTAATAGAGCCAGTTTTTCTCTATTCCATCTATCTGGCACTATATGCATTCCACGTCAAAAGACCTGCATTTTTTTTAAAGCTAAAAAGGAATAAAGCCAATTGGGGATAGCCCGTTCTGAAGTGAAGGGTGCTGCAGTGAGTGCTTACGATCGATGCAGATCGTAATAAATGGCTGTCAGGCATAGAAAAGGTTGTACTAAATGCAGATGAGAAAAAAAATTCAAATAATGGGTTTCATTATGTGACCGACCGCTGTCATGATGTTTTATTATGGCTTAATGTATTGTCGCATATAACACAATTTATTCGTTTAGATTACATAACTTTATAATAGACGGAACCCTTCTGGAGCATTAACTTGCAGCCTTGGATATTCGACTTTGGCATTGATTCGGTTAGCCTCAAAAGAGCACTGAACTTGTGTAGTGAGTGTATGACTGGCATAAGGGAGAATAAATAAAAGATTCTTACCACCTGAAAATTCAATATAAGTATTTAAAGACACAAACAAATTCTAATAGATACTTCACCTGTTGTAAATGCCGCTTGCTACGTTGCACAATGGAGGAGGAAACTGCAAAGCATGTCTCGAGCTAGGCTTACTTTTAAGGTATTTTCATCCGAGAGCGTTATTCGGGTCTCAATTTTTATGTAACTAAGTTCATAAATAAAAAACGGCCAGCCTGTTTAGTGTACCCTAAAGCAAAAAAAAAAACAGAGGAAAAAGGAGGCAACATGTAATTTGAAATTTAAGTGATAATAACAGCAAATTTCGAACCACTAGTACTACTGGTTAAAGATTTATGTTTGACTGTTGGCTAACGGACACCGCAGTGGTTCAGTGGGTAGAACACAAAGATCTTCTGACGATAGAAAGTGGTGTTTCTTGAAACATGTAAAGATCAACCCGGGTTCAAATCCCAGCTCAGCCAAGAAAAATAATCAATAAATTTTAATAAAAATTCCAAGTTGTAAAATTCCTTCCCTCAGTGAAAATAATTTAATGAAAATTAAATTTGATGAACTCAAGCCTAATTAAAGAATATCAAAAAGCAAAAAAAAATTGTAATGTCTAAATTGGGCCTAAAGGACTAATTTTATTTCCCGTCCTAATCCCCAGGGACTGTTAGACAAATCAAAACATTAAAATCTTTTTTTTTTTCTTTGAAAAAAAAAACACACACACACACGAACGCAATTGTCTGTTTAAAATAAAAACAAAAGCCATGTATTTTTAAATTAATTTTTCTTGTTTGTTTTCCATTTGTAAACATTGCAATGAAATTAAAAATCAGAGTACCGAAACGTTCACTCATTTTTCAGTCATGAGCGAGCGGGAAAAATAAAAAATTTTACTGCTTTTTCATCCTCATGAGGGTGAGGAAAAAAACTAATTTGAATTTCTTCATTCATGAAAAATGAGCAAACGAAAAAATTCATAAGTGAATTTGTCAGATATGAAAAATTTAAAAAAATTCACAATCAAATTCCTCATAATGAAAAAAACGCAACCATTAACAGCAGGAACATGAAGCAGTAAAGAGGCCTTATAGAAGGCCTCTTTGCCGATATAAAGTTTTCTAATTTATACAGTGTGTTATTGGAGACCAAAACCCTGACTTCTTGCATCTACTTTAAAGGCCTTCTTAAAATAATAAAGAATAAAGCTTTATTCCAGTGTAATTGTATATGCTAATAATGCAAAGTGAATAAATTAATAATTAAACTTGGTACATATTCCAACATAACTATGTATTAATAAAACGATTTCGATCTTAGAATAGAAAATTTAAATTTGTAAAATATTTTATAAGAACCCTTCTAAAAGAACTTTTAAAATAAGGCAGAGTGGAATAAGTAAAAGTTTATTAAAAATACAGCTGTAAACCTTCTTTAAGGCCTAAAAAGTGAAAGCGCGGGCAATTTTTCCCACTGGACAACACGACAGCATGTGTGTGTATTTGTTTGTGTAAAATATTTTTGGTAAAGGCAACCAGCCAAAGTGTCTGTTGGATTTTTTGTAGGAAACAATTATTGAAAAAAAATTAAAAGAACTGCACATATCGTCATCTTAAATGCAGAATAATGTAACATCACATTAATAAGTTTACATGCAAGGCATAAAACTTTGTAATATGTTAATTATTTGAAATTTAAAAGAATTTTAAATATTTCAGCTAAAAATGCGATAACCGATATATTTTTGAGGAAAAAATATTATATTTATTGTTATTTTTGAAGTTGTGTGTGTTACGTTAAATTAATTTGTAATTTTCAGAAATAAAAAGACGTACCATCAAAAAATGTATATAAGTATTAAGTGAAACAAACATTTAAAATAATTAAATATTTTTTGTTAAATTACCGGAAAAATAGAATATATATATGATAACCACACGAATATTTATATTATTATAGATATTATGATATACCTATTATGTATAATTTTTTATTGATTTTAATTACTAATAAGTAGTGGTTTAAACTAAAAATTGTACCTATTAAATTTAGCTATGAATTAATTTAAAAAGCTATCTTTTTCATTCTAATTTAAAAGTATTTTGATCTTCTTAAAATGATTTTCTTTTTTACAACGAACAAATTTAGCAAATAAATATTTGACCTATTTGTCTCCATATAACGAATTATTTTAAATGAACTCTGCATCGCATACTTACAAAGATCCACTTGGAAGAATGCAATCCTTACAAAAAAAAACAGATTTTTTTAAATAAGCTAATAAAAAATATTTCTTTTGTATTATAAACTTTTTATATGATGAAGAAATTTTGTGGTCCAATACAGATTCATTATAGGGAAGTTCGACTGCATTTAAATTTATTAAAAAGGACATACATACATATATTAACTCAAAAATCTAAGGACCTGCAGATGTTGCCATTTATTCTTGGAAATTCTTAGCGTTTGGGAGTGCAATGAGGTAGGCTGCAAAATTTCAAAATTACTAACGGTTAGGTTCTTTTAATTTTAAAGCACTTTTTTATTTTTTCTTATGCAATACTGAAAATTATTATTATAAATCATTATCTGTTCACTAATTTCACTAACACCGTAGTGACAGTTATAAAACAGATTACCCAGTTTTGATGTTTAAAAATATTAATGTGCTCTTATAAAAAGAATTAAAAACTCTGCTAATTTTTTTCTTGAGTGGAATTATACATTATGTTGTTAAAAAAATTATATATGTATTTAATGATACGTCATTTTTAATTTTGTAAATAACTTGGTTATTTTTTAAGATAGAAGTTTAAAATGTTATAAAAATATGTAACGTGAATCGTAATCAACAAAAAAAGTCAACTTCAAATGTTCCAATAATAGGTCTGTCTGCGTACTTTTCCAGTAGCAAATACTCAGTAAATTTTTTTGGGAGAGTAAGACCAATTTTACTCTGTCGGCTGAAAATATCTCAAAAAGTACGCAGACAGAATTCAGTGAAATCTTGCAAGAAAACAGCTGATCGGTGTGTAGGCAATTGAAATGACAAAGCAAAATTTAGCAAAATAGCGACTTTTGGGAATTTAAGAACCGGGAAACAAAAATACCCAAAAAATGGGATTTACCGAATGAAATCAAAAAGTTAGCGTCGAATTTAGGAATTTAAAAGGGGAAGTATAAATATTCAATATTTTTAACAAAAATACAAAAAATAGTTAAAAAAAAATTAACTTTTTGGAACAAAAAGAGCGATGCGTGCAAAAAATCGTTCGTTCCGTTCCCGAGATTTCTGGGTTCGATTTTTTGCAGAATATATACAGTTTGGCTGAGTTCCAAAACATTAATATACTTTGCAGCACAAGTCAAAAATGTATATTCAAGTTTAATAATGCACAGCTTTTGTATTATGTTCTCATTAAATACTTTTTTGGTGCACATTGGGACAAATAGAATTGTAATAACCTACACGGTTGCATTGTAGCATGCATTAAAAAAAGATAGTTGCTTTGCAACCGACGTTTTGGAACTCAGCCTTTATACCGTGCAAAAGCTTGTGTTCCAAGGGATAAATCAGTAAAGCTTTGTACTGACCATTTTGGATGCACCCAAATATCTCGGGAACTAACCGAATGATTTTTTGCACGCATTGCTTATTTTGTTCCTAAATGTGTATTTATTTTATTTGTGCTAACTATTTTTTGTATTTTTATTAAAAATATTAGTTATTTTACTTCCCCATTTTAAATTCCCAAATTCGACGCTAACTTTTTTTTACTTTTGGAAATCCCCCTAAATTCCTAAATTCGACGCTAACTTTTTGTTGTTATTCTGCAAAATACCATAATTTGGGTATTTTGTTTTCCCGGTTTTTATATTCCCAAATTCGACGCTATTTCGTCGACGCTATCTTGGCACACGTAATAAAAACAGCTGTTCAAACTATTTGCAAAATCTTGCAAGAGGAAATTTCTCCAGTAACATTTTGTAAGTTCTCTAACTTCCAACTGTCAAAAAATTCTCTTTTTGGCTCTCACGCTGCAAGAGATTTGGAGTACACAGACAACATTTTGTAATATTTTGCAACATTTTTCACAAAATGATGCAAAATATGTGTACGCAGACAGACCTAATATCTCCTTTGTTTTGCATTTATGCTAACGATATGTGTTTTGTTCGTAAAAAAAATTCGTTGATGCCTTTAAAAGGTCCCTGTTTCTTTCGTCAAAAAGACGTACCTAAAGGCAGCAATTATTAAGAAAAAAAAATAGCCACAAGAATTTGTTGGTATTTTGTGCTTGTAAAAATATTTTGGTTTTTGTACCAGTCGCGTCGGTGGTTTTTTTTTCTTTGAAAACACTTTTCTTAAGTAAGTAAAAATATTTGAAAAAAAAAAATTAAAAAGGTCTTATTTTGCTACAATTTATGTGTAAGTAACCAATATACATAAAAGCAAATGTGACAGTATCAAAAAATCTGTTTTGTTAATTGTAGTGTTTAACTTTATTGTTTTTTTTATTTTTTTTTTGCAATCAGGGACATCATCACTATCACTTTCATTATCACTTTTGATGTCCTGCCGATGAACAAGTTTATAATGACTTTTCATGTTCGATTTTATCTTTCCACAAAGTTCTTTTTTGCATGATGTTATTAAACAAGTGCTTTTGTTTGAAGATGCTTTATACGACACAAATTTTTTTATGTTGAACTGTTTTTTGGCATTGTTAAACTTTTGAACTTAGACACACACTCCACGTCAATTACCTATTAAGAACTGCTTTCAGTAAAAACTATCTATATGAATATATGTAAATATTTTGCATTGCCAGTGCAAAATGTTTTGCAGTTATTGCCTGTCACAATGATAAAAAGGTAACCACAATACTTAGAAAAATGTACAATAAGAAAAGGCAACAGGACAATTAATTCAAACATCTGTGCATACATTTTAATTCTACCTAATGGTATATCATAACTTTTTACAAAATACCAAATGCGCACTTGTGTTTGCCTGCAAAAATGTAGAAAGTCATTATAACAGGTCAAATTTACGTTAAATAAATTACCATAAAATGGTAAGGTTAACTCTTTGGGCTCGGTTATATAATTGTAGCATAAAAAAGTAAGAAATAAATTTAGTGCGAAACAATAAAGTTTCATTAATACATCAATAAAACACATCTTCTTTTGCAAAAATTCTACCTAGTGTCACATTTGCTTTTATGTATATTGGTTACTTACACAAATTGTAGCAAAACAAGACCTTTTTAATTTTCAAAGAAAAAAAAACCACCGGCGCGATTTGTACAGAAACCAAAATATTTTTACAAGCACAAAATACCAACAAATTCTTGTGGCTATTTTTTTTTCTTAATAATTGCTGCCTTTAGGTACGTCTTTTTGACGAAAGAAACAGGGACCTTTTAAAGGCATCAACGAATTTTTTTTACAAACAAAACACATATCGTTAGCGTAAATGCAAAACTATGTAGATATTATTGGAACATTTGAAGTTGACTTTTTTTGTTGATTACGATTCACGTTACATATTTTTATAACATTTTAAACTTCTATCTTAAAAAATAACCAAGTTATTTACAAAATTAAAAATGACGTATCATTAAATACATATATAATTTTTTTAACAACATAATGTATAATCACACTCAAGGCGAATTCATAGAAGGTGGTCTTGGCTTGCTACGTAAGCAACAGCTGATTACTAACCTTATGTGAAAATGATATGCCGTTACTTTTTTTGGTATTTATATTTAAATGGTTTTCTGTTATTGGAATTCAAATTAAAGTGCAAGATTTTTTTTTTATAAATTATAAATTAAAAAGCTTAAGTCAATTTAAGTTATATAGTTATATAATGCATCCATAGGAATATATAAAAACAAGTTAGAAAGGATAGTCGGTCAAGCCCGACCATATGATACCCAACATCACAGTATGTTAAAACAATTTTTGCTACTATACTATATTTTGGACCCATGGGCAATTATGGACCCGTCTAAACAAAATTATGTAATGATGTTAAGATTCATGTAAGAGTTCTTTGTGCCGATTATTCAGATATCTTCATATATATGAGATTTTAGGATGTGGGCTTAAATGGGACCTATGATTAATTTTGGACCCACCAGCACAACATTTTTTCATGACATATAAGCTATCGAAAAACTCATTGTCGACAATTTTTATGTAAATAATAATATTTACAAGGAATTATGGCATTAAAAATTTTAGGGAGTAGTATTTGTATGAAAGCTATGGTAAAATATGGACCGATTCCAATAAAATTTGGTAAAATGATTTAAACTGTAATCCAATAAGTTTGGACCAAATTTTATCTAAATACCAATATAATAAGATCGGTCAATTTCACAAAGACCTTTATTTTCCACAAATCAGCTTGTATGAGGGCAATGTGAAATTATGGAACGATTCGCCCCATAGTCTTGGTCGTTATGCCAGTTATAACCTTGTACTTTGCGCACAAGATTTATGTGGATAGCAACCAGCCTGTCAGCCAGCCGGACGGACATCGTTAATTCGACTCAGAAACTGACTATGAGCCGAACGGTATACTTAAATATTTTCTAGTGTTACAAACATCAGCACAAATGCATTCTCCTTTCCGCTATTGTGGTGTGGGTATATATACTATGTATATTGTTGCAGATGGAAGTTTCACGGGTATAATCTTGGCAGCGGCTTTAAAATCTTGATTTGTATTTTTACTTTGGCCACACCCATAAGCAAACAGCTAAAAAAAGAACTTAGAAATACCAATAAAACCAAAAATTTATTATTATTATTTACAAGGAACATCAAATAAGACAAAAAGATTTTTTTCCTCTTCAAAGTGCTGGCAAAGTTTTAACCGTTTAGTAATAAAACTTCATTATTCCTATACTTCCCAGGGTTTTTCTGGTGGTCGTTATGGCACTGGTGGTTCGTTTGATAATTTTCACTTAGAATTATGAAACTTTTAAACGTTTTTAAATTATAACACATAATTTATAATTAAAAACAAAATAATATGTGACAGCAAATATTTTTGACACACAGCTAATTTGTTTACTACAGTGTTGTATAATTTTGACACAACGTTAAAGTATTTTACAGAGTTGTATCGGTTTTTAAAATAAGACCACCTTGTATGAATTCGCCTTGATCACACTCAAGAAAAAAATTAGCAGAGTTTTTAATTCTTTTTATAAGAGCACATTAATATTTTTAAACATCAAAACTGGGTAATCTGTTTTATAACTGTCACTACGGTGTTAGTGAAATTAGTGAACAGATAATGATTTATAATAATAATTTTCAGTATTGCATAAGAAAAAATAAAAAAGTGCTTTAAAATTAAAAGAACCTAACCGTTAGTAATTTTGAAATTTTGCAGCCTACCTCATTGCACTCCCAAACGCTAAGAATTTCCAAGAATAAATGGCAACATCTGCAGGTCCTTAGATTTTTGAGTTAATATATGTATGTATGTCCTTTTTAATAAATTTAAATGCAGTCGAACTTCCCTATAATGAATCTGTATTGGACCACAAAATTTCTTCATCATATAAAAAGTTTATAATACAAAAGAAATATTTTTTATTAGCTTATTTAAAAAAATCTGTTTTTTTTTTTGTAAGGATTGCATTCTTCCAAGTGGATCTTTGTAAGTATGCGATGCAGAGTTCATTTAAAATAATTCGTTATATGGAGACAAATAGGTCAAATATTTATTTGCTAAATTTGTTCGTTGTAAAAAAGAAAATCATTTTAAGAAGATCAAAATACTTTTAAATTAGAATGAAAAAGATAGCTTTTTAAATTAATTCATAGCTAAATTTAATAGGTACAATTTTTAGTTTAAACCACTACTTATTAGTAATTAAAATCAATAAAAAATTATACATAATAGGTATATCATAATATCTATAATAATATAAATATTCGTGTGGTTATCATATATATATTCTATTTTTCCGGTAATTTAACAAAAAATATTTAATTATTTTAAATGTTTGTTTCACTTAATACTTATATACATTTTTTGATGGTACGTCTTTTTATTTCTGAAAATTACAAATTAATTTAACGTAACACACACAACTTCAAAAATAACAATAAATATAATATTTTTTCCTCAAAAATATATCGGTTATCGCATTTTTAGCTGAAATATTTAAAATTCTTTTAAATTTCAAATAATTAACATATTACAAAGTTTTATGCCTTGCATGTAAACTTATTAATGTGATGTTACATTATTCTGCATTTAAGATGACGATATGTGCAGTTCTTTTAATTTTTTTTCAATAATTGTTTCCTACAAAAAATCCAACAGACACTTTGGCTGGTTGCCTTTACCAAAAATATTTTACACAAACAAATACACACACAGGCATTTCGAGCTGTGGTCATGCAAACTGTCGAGCAACAACAACATTACTAGTGAGGATCGTTTCTAAAAATTTTTTTTTCCTCATTCCTCATGACTGAAGAAAGGCAAAAAGGTATTTTTCCTCAAAAACATAAATGAATTTGGCGAAATATTAACAATTCAGTTATGACTGTGAAAAAAGTTACATATTTTACATTTTTCATTTATGAAAAAAATTCAAGAATGGTTGAATATGAGTGATCACATATGAATTTCTCTGAACTCTGTTAAAAATTGAGAAAAACTTACAGCAGCCCAGCGCCGTATGTTTTTTTATGACGATGATGGTGGTGATGACTTTAATTATTAAAATGATCATTAAAGCCTTCATCATGATCGTTATTATGACAATCACCATTCGCTGAGGTCTCAAAAGTTTGTAGATTAAATTTTTGGATTTGCTGATTTTATCTGAATATTTTCAATTTGAATAAAAAGAAAACATTTAAAATGCTTTAAATAATAAAAATTATGAGGTGCCATTGATTTTAGCAAGATTATGGGTGTTTTTGGGATGTTTTTATTTTATTTATTTATTTTTTTTATTGCCAGTGGATTAGTGGTGGCGATTAAGGTATGGTTGTGTTGAATTATTAGGGGTGTTCAGTAGAGAATTACTAACAAATAAGTTTTTGTTACGGAACGCAATATTAGCTAAAAAAAAAATGTATATCTTTTTAAATATTTTAAAAACGTAATAGCTTTTATATTGCGTTTACTTAATAGGTGATAAAGATTTCGCCTTCATCGCAAAAAATTGTTAAAATAAAAAAGTCAAATTTAATATAAGCAAGAACTAAAAATTACAAACCAATTTAAATATTGCAGCAAAATTCTGCAAAGATTAAAAAAAAAATCGCCGAAACTCAAAAGTTTCTTAAATTAAATAACAAATTAAGACTTATTTCAAAATTTATTGCAACAAAAAAACTCTCTCTACTTGTGGCAAGACTCAATTAAAAAAATTGTTAAAAAAAAATTCAGAACTAATTAAGAAATTAATAGAAAATTTGTTTGAAAAAGTTTTCCTAAGAACAAACAAAACAAATATAACTGAAAAAAAAAATAAATAAAATAAAACAAATGTCTTAGATAAAAAATCACAAATAATCACCGTATAGAACACTTTCTCTAAAATATCCCCAATTAAATTCCGAGAAAAGGCCTAAACCCAGAAAGCTTGTTTACACCGACGAATTACGATTTTCTTAAAAAATCGCTAAAACAGAAAAAATTTAAAACAGGTAAAAAAAAAATCACAGAAGCTCAAGAACTATTAAATAAATTCGTTCTAAAAAAAAAAATATTTAAGTGATACAAAATATGCCGTAAAATTGATAAAAAGAAATGGATTAGAAATTTATAGCAGTTTTAAAATAATATATTTCAAAAAAATGCATTTAAGGTTTTATATGCACTAAAAAATCACTGTAATTTCTTAGCACAAAATATAATTCGGATTAATTAATATATAGAGCCTTTACGGGATAAAATAGCTTAAGCGACATCCTTTTTAATTCTCGATTTTTTAATAAATGAATTAATTGCCAACACTTGCATCATCTCCTCAAATGTCATGGTCACATAAGGTCCCGTTACGATTTTATTGCAAAAACCATTTTAGCTTAAGCGCCAAATTCATACACATTTTTTATGAAATATAATAAAAAAAAAACTTTTCCTCTAATATTGTCTTTTTGTTGCTTAAGCTTTTTTTTTGCGGTAAGGGCTTGATATAATGCGGTTATTATAAATTAGTAGAAAAAAACACGCATTTGTATACATATATCCAAATCTCCTATTCAGCTTTAAGTGATCACCCCTACTATGACGACCAACCTGTTTCATTTAAAGGTGGGCGGTAGATTTAAATATTTTTATTCAAAAATATTTGTCAAGAAAATCCAATTCTAATTTCCTCGTTTTTTTGCTGTATTTTCTCCAATAAGAATTTTAAGAACAACATAAACATAAAGAACAAGAAAAATCGTAATAAAAAGGAAAAATAAAATAAAATAATTAAAGCAAAATATTAATTTTATGAGATCGTTAAAAACACATGCTTTCACCAAAACAAATTCCCAATTAAGAAAAAAAAAAAACGGAATAACACGAAGGTGTAGGAGACTTTGGAGGAGGTGGACAATTGTGGAGAATAGAATACCTACCACTTTTCCCAACACCAGGAGCCCCAACAACCGCAATTTTTAGTTCGGTCAATGTGGATTTCTTACGTCGAATGCCCCTGGTAGTCATGGCGAGAGTGGAAGTGGACAAGATTTATTTTATTTATTTATTTTTTCTTTTCTTTTGTTTTTGTTATAATTTTTTGGAATGTTGTTGTGTATGCAAAATATTTGTTAAATATTTATTTATCTTTTTGTTGTAATTGTTGTTATTTCTTTTTTAGACGAATTTTAAATAATAAACGACTGCAAAACACGCACTTTTAAAAAAAAGATTTCAATTTCTACATTGAAATTAGAAAACACACGTTTAATATATCTATGTATATTTTTTTATGTTTTTAATTAATATTTCTTTTTTTGTCTAAATACTTCTGAATTATTTAGAGTCTTTAAAAAAAGTTATTTTCAAACCTTTTTAAATTTTTTTTATCCAAAAATTTTTATTTTGGTTTAAACGTTTATTATGGTTTAAAAACCATTTAAACAATTTCAAACTGTTTTTAATAAAAAAATAGCAAATTAAATGCCCGCAACAACAATTAACTTTTTTTAAATCTTATTTATTTTTGTATTTGTTTTACTTTTTTTTTTTTTTGTTTTTTTTAGACGAAAAAGAATTTCAATGTCAAAAAATTGTCTAAAAAATCTTCTTCAAATTTCGCATAACAAAATAAAAACAAATCTTGTTAATTGTGTATATAATTTCACTTAAAATTCTTTCAATATTGTTGTAAAACAATCAATTTTTTTTTTAATTCTATTTTAATAAATATTTTTAAACGTTTTTTAATGAGTTTTTTGTTCTGTTTTTAAAATAAAATTTTCGTGAACAATTTTTTTTTATTTTTCTTAAATTCCATTTTTCTTCATTAAAAGTATAAAAAAAACCAACGATTTGCTTAGTTTAACGCTTAATTTTGTACTAAATGTGATCGTGTCGGGATTTTTTTTTGTAAATTTCAAATAAAATCGAAGAAATTTTTTTTTATCTTTAAGATACAAGCAAAACGAAGAAAAACTTTTCTTGTGTTGTTTTTCTTTAGTTTGAATAAATAAAGTAAATTAAAAATAGATTTTAATTTAAGAGAATTTTTTTTGCTGGTTCAGAACAAAATTGTTTACTCTCAAAAAAAAAAAAAAAAAAAACAAAATTGCAAAATATTTTAATATTTTGATATTAGCTATAATTTGTGTAATAAATTAAAAAAAAAGCTTAATGATAAAAATTACCGTAGAAATTTATTTATTTATTTCTCTTAAAATCATGTATTTAATATTGAAAATGGTTTATTCTGAAAGTGCCGGTTCACACACGTCAAGTTTGACTCGTCAAGTCTTGAGCTTTTAGAGGAGAAGGGAAAAGAGAATGCCATTTCTTTTTCACTCTCTTCTAAAAACTTAAGAACTTAAGAGTCAAACTTGACGTGTGTGAATTGGCACGTAAAACACATGTTTGTATGTCTATATACGACGATGTGCCACAATATTACCAGACTTTTTAAACCAAAAATCGCCAAGTCATAAAATAAAAAAAAATCTTTTTAAAATTCATGGCTTTATTATCTTGAAATATCAGTAGAATCAAAGAAGGCTCTCGGAGGATAAAGGAAAGGCATTATCATTTGAAAGGAAACAACAAGGTTACAAAGGCAAAACAGCCATTTCAGCTAACAACAAAGAAATGTTAAAAGACGCAAAAAAAAACCCAAACAAGTCAAATCATAATCACAATAAAAGCAAACAGATCATTACATTTTTCTAGTAACACCCAAATGACGAAGATTTTACTGGGTCAGATAAAACTGGTCTATAAATTTGGAAAAAAAATTGACTGCAGAAACAAACGAAGCATGTTTTTTAACTAATCTGGGTGCGCTGAATTCTAATCTGGCATAAAAATTGGCCTATTACGTCTTGTGTATTTTGTATCGCATGCTGGCAATACTGTTAATCAGTCAATACTGACACTACAATTTCACAATTATTGATTTGACAGAAGCCCACATTCATTCTAAAGGCCCATCTATAATATGCTTAAGTCGGCTTAAGCAATTGTGCGAAAACATGTGATTCATATCTGTCGAACCATATTGAACTTAAGAAAACTTTTTGTTAAATTTAATGAAACTGTCATTTGCTTAAGCAAAGTGTTTTTCTTTTTCAATGCATTTGAGAGGCTTTTTGTTAATTTTTTACAGTAAGCTTATGCATATTATAGTTGGGCCTTAAATCTTCATAATAGTAGCGTTTAAGCATGTCAGGGAGCTCGTGCGTTACTAATTCAAGCTATTTTGGCTTTGTGTGTGGTGAATATTTGGTTGCAAAAAAAAAGGATATGCAAAATCGGAATCATTGAATTTACATTATGTTGGTTTTGCAGTCAGAAACTTGGACAAACCGTGGACGCCGACAATATTTTGCAAACTCTTCATTCGCATTAAGATTAAAAAAAAAAAAAAAACTAGGTGCAGTTGGCGCGAACAAGGGAAGCGTGCTCGACAAGATTTAATAAAAATTGAAAGAAATTATCAAGGATTTTGAGACAAAAGCACTGTCCTTTAACGCGAGTGGCCGAAAGAGGATCCGCTATTTTCGATGAATTGTATAATATCTCTGTCATTGAACTAGAACGCAATTTGGAAGGAAGGAAATTTTTAGTAGCTAATGAAATTGTTGGGTTTTTTAAAAAATGGTCATATGCATTTCACCATATGGCAGTACCATCTGGATGGATATTTGTAAGCGAAGTACATAAATGTCTTTGGTAAGGCTAAACTAGTTTTCAAAAGTCTGGCAGACTTGTTAAGTTTTAAAGAGAGCAAATCCACGCAAGGTGAGAATAATGAACGTAAAACGGTTGCAGAAGGCTACTATAATTTTTTAATTGCTCAAAGTAAAAATAACATTGGACTTATTTTCAAGTGATACAATAAACTAAGACGACTATTGTTTATTAAAATGAAAAAAATAATCTTTACAGAGTTGGGTTCTTATAGGGAAATTTAAGAAATTTTTAAATTTGGACCCTAGGATGCTCCCAGACGGGTCAAATGTATGACCAACCCAAATTTATTTTTAATTCTCCTTATTAGTTTCTGACATACCTACCCGCTGTCTCCATTCCTTAAGGGGCTTTCATACAAAATGTTCAATACATTTTCAAGAAAAAGTCCCATAACTCCCAAAAATGTATGACCGGCCTTCATTAGTTTTTCGTCCTAAGCTTTTTTTCAAAACATACTTGCCCTTTATCACCACTTCTTAGGGGTGTTCCCATACAAAAATTGCACTTAGGAAAGTCTTAGATTTAATTAAAATATTTCGTCTTTTGTAAATAAAATCAAAAGTTGTAAACAGATTTTTATCATTTATGGCTTGTTTTGTTTGCGATTTCGTTTTTTATACATATGTCTGAAAAATTAGATGCATATTTGCTAAAATTTTTTTTCTTTTGACAAAAGAAATTCAGCGTATCCGAATTAGTTTGAAGACTTGTCTTATAGTGTAATACGGCCTTTAAGAAATACAAATGAGACTTCTTTAACATCAAATTGCTTAAAGATGTTCAAACGAATTTAAACAAAAAAGAGATTTCAGCTTCTTTCCATCGAATATTTTTTTAACATCTGGCATCTTTTATAAGAATTGCAAGCATTATTAAAATTCTTTACACAGCCCTACAAGAAATGCACAACCAAAACTAAAAAAAAAAAAAATTACTAACACACTTGCAACAATTTTATATTAGTTGTTAGACCCCTTGCGCAAGTTACTTGCCGACAACAACAAAGTATGTACAAAATTTTTTTTTCTTTACCCCGACCTTGCCGCTAACGTCTACAAACCAAGAGATGCGCAAGAGACTTGCGCAAGTAACTTGCCTAGTGTGAAAGGGGTCTTACACTCTAACAGATATATTAAAGTGGGACAACTAACATTTCATAAATAAAACCATTTTTTTAATATATGGGTAATTCCAAAGTGTTGAACGTGACAGTCGTACGCATCAAAAATGCAACAACATTTTAAACAACAAATATTTTTACGTTCTTTTAACCCTTAAATTATAGCACTAAGAAAGCACTATTATCTATGCTAAAGTTTATGGGGGCGCGATTCTAGGTCAAAGATAATGGCAAAAGAAGTAGCGGTTCGAACGTGAAAAAAATAGAAGTAGTTTTTGTGGCCATGTATAAAAAGTTGTAGTTCAGCAAAACCTGGCACAATTTTTTAGTCAAACTACTTTCAGAATTTTACATAGCAATGTAACATTAAAATGTCTTTGGTTTGGTTCCAAAATCGTCTGTACTATTTTTTGTTTAAGCTAAAATCTGGTTCGATACGTGACAATTCGAACGTGAAATTTTTTCCACAATAATTTAACTGAATAATGATTAATACAAAATAAAAATTTACCGTTAATTCGAATAACATATTTCTCTTCGAACTCTTCCTTAGATTACAGACCATGTAAGAAATTTTTTTTGGAATAATTTTCATCAAATATCACCTCTTTTAAGGAAGATAATATTAAAGAAAATATACAATAAAACATACTCACAAATAAGAAAGTACGTTTGCACAACTTTGCAGTCTGATTGTTCATCTAAGTGAACAAATTTATGGGTAAATTTATAAAATTAGTAAAATCTAAATATTTCTTCATAACAATTTCGTAAAATAATCAGATTTTAATAACTTTTAAATTTTCGGTCACGGTGGACCATTTGGCGGAAATGCCCATATGTATTTTTGTCAAACGCTTATAAAAATTTGTGAATCAATTAATTTACTTCTATAATTTGAATATTAAAGTAGAGCTAAAAAAAATTGCTAAAATGTTTGTGGTAAGGTACTGATGGCGGCTTTAGAGGACGTGGTGGTAGATGCTCTGGAACCAACAGGTAGCGGTCATGCGGGTGGTGGCTTTGATCAGGATAATCGTTTAAGATTTGCCGGTGGTAATAAAAAAACAAATATTATTTAAAATCCTGATGACTTTTCAAGTATGTATTTGATTTTTCGCCAAGGCTGCGTTTTATCACCACTGCTCTTTAACTGTGTCCTCGATGTAGTAATGAAAAAGGCCACAAGTCATAGACGAGGCATAACGTGGGGTCTGCAAGGTCGCTTAGAGGATCTGGATTACGCAGATGACATCTGTTTGCTGACACATTCATTTTCGGATATGCAGTCAAAGTTAACAACTATCTATGAAACCGCACTATCCGTAGGCCTAAAGATAAACATGGGCAAAACAAAAACAATGCGCATGAATGTTAACAACGAGCAAAGGTTTACAATACAATCCCATCAACTTGATGATGTGGAATCTTTCTGCTACCTTGGTAGCATATTCGACAGGAGTGGTGGTTCTGGCGCAGATATCTCCAGCCGAATAAATAAAGCTCGTCAATCATTTGGGCAACTAAATCCTGTGTGGAACTCGTCATACATGTCACGTCGTACAAAGCTAAGCCTGTTCAATTCAAATGTAAAATCCATCTTGTTATACGGATGCGAGACGTGGAATGCAGCAACTCGATACATACAAGCCATACAAGTTTTCATAAATAAATGTCTACGCAAGATTCTGCGGGTATACTGGCCCTCAACAATTTCCAATACACGACTGTGGTCAGAAACCAACCAACAACCGATTCAAAATGAAATCCGCAAGCGAAAATGGACCTGGATAGGGCATACTTTGCGAAAACCACCAGAAGATCTAGCAAAACAAGCCTTAGAGTGGAACCCACAAGGCAGTCGCCGTTCAGGACGTCCATCGCATACCTGGAAACGCCAGATAACAATTGAGATGTCCAAACTAAACCTAAACTGGAATGAACTTAAACAGCGAGCATCTGATCGAGAATATTGGAAGCAACTTGTTTTGGCCCTATGCTCCTTGTAGGAGTTTAAAGGAACTAATATATATATATATATATTTGATTTTTTGGTCGCAATTAATTGGTCACACGTTCGTGGTATATACCTTCGTGACTATGAATTTAATTATAATTTTTTCAATAAAAAATTGAATTAAAAATGAAAATTAAAAATATGTATTATGTATTTTATAAAGGTTAGTACTAACCAATATTCACGTTATGAACAACTAGTTAGTGCTTACCAATATTTACGTTATGACTAACTAGTTAGCGTTAACTGTAATTTAGGTTATCATTGACTAATAAAAAGCAGCAGAGTAAGCAGTACAGATATAAATTCTGTAGTCGAGTGGAATTAATTAGCTAGAGAGAGTGGCAAAATCACATGTACACAAGAGTTTCGGTTAGTTTTTTCATTTTGCTCTTAATAAACTACCCTACAGGAAGACTACCGGTCATTTTACTAGTTATATAACCGGTAGTGTTGACCAATATATTGGTTAAAGTTTCTATTGGTTTATTAAGAGCAAAATGAAAAAACTAACCGAAACTCTTGTGTACATGTGATTTTGCCTCTCTTTCTAACTAACGAATTCCACTCGACTACGGAACATATATCTGTACTGCTTACTCTGCTGCTTTTAATTAGTCAATGATAACCTAAATAGTGGTTAACACTAACTAGTTAGTCTTAACGTAAATATTGGTTAGCACTAACTTGTTATTCATAACGTAAAAATTGGTTAGTACTAACCTTCATAAAATACATTACATTTTTTCTAATTTTCATTTTTAATTAAATATTTTATTGAACAAATTATAATCAAATTCATAGAAAATTAGACTTGAGAAAAGTATGTACCACGTATCGTTATTTCTGTGGCTGCGTTATGACGTTCCACTTCTTGCATGGGTCTGGAAATGGAGGTAAACGTACGTGTAACCAATTAACTGTGACCAAAAAATTAAATACATACTTCAAAAGTTATCAGGGTTTTTAATAACATTATTTGTTCACTTATTACCACCGGCAAATCCTCAACGATTATCCTGGTCAAATCCACCATCCGCAAATCCTCAACGATTATCCTGGTCAAACCCACCATCCGCATGGCGGCTACCTGTTGGACGACCACTCCTTTCAATGACCTATGTTGTTTCCTTAGAATCCACCACCACGTCCTATGAAGCCACCATCAGTACGACCTCCTTTACCACTAGCATTCTGATTACAGCTATTCGGCGGTGTCACTTTTTTTATAGAAATTTTTACACGCGTATGACAAAAATATATTAAAATATTGGCATTATTTGGAAAATGATCGTTGTACCATTCTTACATATATGTAGAGTGGAACAGCTAATGCAAAATTGTTGCAAGTGTGTTAGTAATTTTTTTAGTTTTGGTTATGCATTTCTTGTAGGGTATATAATAGAAACTTCAACCAGTATATCGGTCACCTATACCGGTCATATAACTAGCAAAATGACCGGTAGTCTTCTTGTAGGGATGTTTAATTGCAGGGCACGGAATTTTTTCATTCGATAAATTGTCAGCGTTGTCAACTTCGAAATTTCACAACGCACCAAAACGGAGGTCTTTAGCAAAGTTGTTGAGCATGAGCCGGCGAAGGTTTATAAGTTGATATGACCAATTTCAGACAGGTGGCGCCACTGAAAATGACTGGAAATGAGTTTAATCATAAACTTAAGAAAATCTTGAGCAGCGCCGGGACCAAACAGCTAGTATAACAATAAAACAGTATTTTACAATTCAGGGGCTTGAGAAAAAAAATAAAAAACTCAACAAAAATAAATAAACTAAACAATTAATTTGTAAAATTTAGAAAATTCCAAATAAAATTAAGAATTTCAATTTTAAATTGAGAAAATTTCAATTGAAATTGAGAATATCAACTTGAAATGGAGAAAATTTCAAACGAAATTGAGAAAATTCTGGTTGAAATTTAGAATTTTTATTTGAAATTGAAATTGAGAAAATTCCAAATGAAATTGAGGAAATTCCGGTTGAAATTGAGAATTTTTATTTGAAATTGAGAAAATTCCAAACGAAATTAAGAATATTAATTTAAAATTGAGAAAATTCCAAATGAAATTCCGAATTTGAAATTGATAAAATTGAATTATATAATTTTTATTACATTTATGTTAATTTGGAATTCTCTCAATTTCATCTGGAATTTTCTCGTTCTCAATGAAAAATGGTATAAATAAATAAATAAATAATCATCATTACATATTGTTCCTAAGGCTCAGTTAGCTGGGAGTAACTTAACCTTACCGTAAAAAAGGAAGACCAATATATATCTTACATAATAATCCGTAACAGCTTACTGCTAACTATAATCGTTCTAATTGCTTTACATATGATGAATTTCATTTAAAAATCGAGATAAAACTGAAATTTTGAACCCGACCCCCTCAGATATCGATGAAATTTTGTTCATAGCTAAATTTGATCAATACAAACAAACTCTCATTTTTAGAAATGACTGTTTTGCGATTTTTTGGGCGTGACACAGTGGGAACGTTTTCGAAAAAACGCGAAAATGGTCGAAAAGAGCTCCATTTAAACTACAATAACTCAGAATCGGCTAAACCGATTTCCATGATCTTGGCATCATTAAAAAGATATTTTAACAGGCTTTATGACACGTTTAAAAAAAAAAAAAAAGAAATACACTGTAAAAAAATTTATAACAAAAAAAATTTTAACTGACGAAAAAACCAAAAAGATCAAGGGTTTTTTTACAGTGTATTAATTTTTTAGAAAGGTTTATCCTTCATCTATACCATATCAAAAAATTAAAATGGGTTCTTTTTTAGTTTTTTTTATATAATTTTTTAAGTAGTGTCACTTCTAGTAATTGCCCTTATATTTTATAACAAAAAAAAATTTTAGGTAACGAAAAACCAAAAAAGATCAAGGATTTTTTACAGTGTATTACTATTTTAGAAAGGTCTTTCCTTCACCTATAACATATCCAAAAAGTAAAATGGGTTCTTTTTATTTTTTTTTTAAATAATTTTTTAAGTAGTGTCACTTCTAGTAATTGCCCTTATATTTTATAAAAAAAAAAAAAATTTAGGTTACGAAAAACCAAAAAAGATCAAGGATTTTTTACAGTGTATTACTTTTTTAGAAAGGTATTTCCTTCACCTATAACATATCCAAAAAGTAAAATGGGTTCTTTTTTATTCTTTTTAAATAATTTTTTAAGTAGTGTCACTACTAGTAATACGTACCGAAAGTCTTTTTTGAACTATTTCACGTAAGTTTCCTTGTTTAACAGTAATTGAATCTTGCGATCCAGGCATCATTCGGCTAATTTCATCATCTTCATAAAATAACTTGACTGTGCTTAGAGTTTCGGTTGGTAAACTACGTCTTCTCATTTTAAAAAGATTGATATCTGCAAACTTCGTTTTATTCCTTTGGATATCTTTACTTTTTTTGATACAATCGTGAGATATATCATCCCCAAAACGATCTTTAATTTCTGCGTGACTCACATTGATTGGTAAGAGAGATAAAAGTTTTTGCTTTTCCAATAGATTTGAGCTGTTCTCTATTTGATATTTGATGTTTTCCAAAATTTCTTCGTAAATGGCTTTGACGTTTTCAAGTTGCGCTGACAAATCAGATAATGGATCAGCTCCAAGTGAATCTGCTATATTTTCGAAAATTTGCAGTGATTGTTGGTAAATAATTTGAGACTTCATTCTGCTCCACGTTGGATTCATTACGACTGCGCGTTTTTCTCAGTGTATTTCGGCAAGTTTCGCAAATACGGCTACAATGAATGTTGGCGACAGCTGGAAAGTATTCAATTATATTTGCAGCCTCGTTTTCACTTATTTTACGAAGCGAAGCGCAACACTTATTAGATATTTTTATGCATCTGTACTTATTGTTTGAATTCATATTCACTCAAATTTTTAAAATATACGCGTAAAAATTGTAATGGGATATCTTGGCTTCTCGAAACTGTTTATAGTTACGAATTATGAATTTTTTGTTCTATATATATTTCTCTTTATTATGGGTAAAGTAATAAATGTTTATGACAAAATAGAAAATTATTATGAAGAATTACTAGAAGTGACACTACTTAAAAAATTATTTAAAAAAAAATAAAAAAGAACCCATTTTACTTTTTGGATATGTTATAGGTGAAGGAAATACCTGTCTAAAAAAGTAATACACTGTAAAAAATCCTTGATCTTTTTTGGTTTTTCGTTACCTAAATTTTTTTTTTTTTATAAAATATAAGGGCAATTACTAGAAGTGACACTACTTAAAAAATTATTTAAAAAAAAAATAAAAAAGAACCCATTTTACTTTTTGGATATGTTATAGGTGAAGGAAAGACCTTTCTAAAAAAGTAATACACTGTAAAAAATCCTTGATCTTTTTTGGTTTTTCGTTACCTAAATTTTTTTTTTTTTATAAAATATAAGGGCAATTACTAGAAGTGACACTACTTAAAAAATTATTTAAAAAAAAAATAAAAAAGAACCCATTTTACTTTTTGGATATGTTATAGGTGAAGGAAAGACCTTTCTAAAATAGTAATACACTGTAAAAAATCCTTGATCTTTTTTGGTTTTTCGTTACCTAAAATTTTTTTTTGTTATAAAATATAAGGGCAATTACTAGAAGTGACACTACTTAAAAAATTATATAAAAAAAACTAAAAAAGAACCCATTTTAATTTTTTGATATGGTATAGATGAAGGATAAACCTTTCTAAAAAATTAATACACTGTAAAAAAACCCTTGATCTTTTTGGTTTTTTCGTCAGTTAAAATTTTTTTTGTTATAAATTTTTTTACAGTGTATTTCTTTTTTTTTTTTTTTAAACGTGTCATAAAGCCTGTTAAAATATCTTTTTAATGATGCCAAGATCATGGAAATCGGTTTAGCCGATTCTGAGTTATTGTAGTTTAAATGGAGCTCTTTTCGACCATTTTCGCGTTTTTTCGAAAACGTTCCCACTGTGTCACGCCCAAAAAATCGCAAAACAGTCATTTCTAAAAATGAGAGTTTGTTTGTATTGATCAAATTTAGCTATGAACAAAATTTCATCGATATCTGAGGGGGTCGGGTTCAATGCATCTCGATTTTTACATGAAATTCATCATATTACAAAATAAAGCAGCTGATTAGTAATTTGGTCTGATTGTGGTCTGTTAAATTCTTTGTAAAAATTTCGCACTGTTGAATGAAATTGTATTGAAACATGTGTATTTTATTGTAAATAGATTTTTTTCTCATCCTGAAACAAAAAGTTATGTTGAATTTGCTTTGGTGCGACCAAAATTAAAAAACGCACCGAAATTTAAAAAACAGCGCACCACTCACCAACAAAGGAATTTTTCGCACACTAAATTAAAAAACGCACTCAAAATGGTGCGAAACAAACCGAGTTGACAACGCTGTAAATTGTAGAGTGAAATAAAATTTTTAGCAAAGAACTCTTTTATTTTCTCTCGAAAATCTGCAAATCATGAAAATTATTTAAGCATTTTCTTCACGTGTTGATTCTCTTGAATATCAAATATTGTACTCTTAAAACGATCCTTGAGTTAAATTATGAAATTAAGTGCTGCTGTTTTTATCTGATTTTTTGTATGAGGTGTAATAAAATGTAAATTAAAACTAAAACAATAATTTTTGGTTTTTATCAGCTGGATGGTTTTTATGTTGTTTTATGAGACATTTTTAAAGGTAAAGGTTCTTTCGTAAAGCGCTTGCTATACTGCTGAGATATCATCGCTATTTTGCATTCGTTGTAAAGGGTAGTGAACCACGCTGGTTCGCTAGGTCCGAAATTCGCATAAATTATGTTAAATTTTACCGACGGCATAAATTATGCTGGCCATGAGCGCCAATGCAGTATGTAACTTATTCACATGGACCTGCGACTTAAACGTCTGCATAAAAAAATAAAACTGGACTGAGTCCCAAGATTTCGGTCTCCAGTTCACGTCACCTCTACGTGAGATGACCCTGTCCGCAATTAAATACATAATATAAAAACTAAAATTTTTCGACTTTTTAGCAATTCTGAGGAAATAAATGCATTTTAAAGATATGGCCGTGAGAAAAATTAGGCCATAAAATCCGAACAACAGCTGAAACCCAAATGATGTTTGGGTTTTGCAGCCTAATATATTATGAAGACGATATTAAGACATTATTTGGCGTTATTTTAAAATTCGGCGTGAAAATAGAGAATTAAAGCATCACTCGACTATCTTTGTCAAAGCCAAGAAAACCCATGAGATTTGTATAAAGTTTTTATTTTAGCGTGCTGGAAAAAACACATGCATTTGCATATAAATCCTGCCCTTAATCTATATATATATATAAAAGAGTTGCGTGAGTGACTGACTTACTGACTCATTCATCATCGCCCAGCCCAGCTTGAAATTTGGACTAGCGATTGGTCACTCCCCAAATCGATCCACTAAGACGGGATTTTTCGAAATTCGAATGTTTAGGGGGTACAAATTAATAAAAACGGGAAAGTTCGGTAACCTTTTATCTCCAAAACTAAAAGAGATGCAAAATAAATGTAATACTTATCGTTGTTCTTTAGAAAAATAAGCGGACAGGTGTCTGGTACTTTTTTGAAATTCAGCCCTATTAGGGAGTAAACGGGTAAAATCTGAATTTTAGTACTTTTTTGCAACCCCATCTATCTTTTGAACCAATAAACATAGAAACAAAGTTAATACCACATTCGAAACTTATCAAAAAAAATACGTATTTAAATTTGGTACTTTTTCGAAATTCAAACATTTAAGGAGTGAAAATCGTAACTACTTTTGGTACGTTTTTTTAAAAAACCTTTTCCTCCATTCATTGACATATTCGTACTAAATTACGGGCTGCCACTACAATACTGAAATTTTTGATACTTTAATGGGGGGAAAATATAGTACCCAAAAAAGGAAATACGGGAAATTTTATATTTTTCTTTAGCTTTTTGGTTCTACTAAAGTAGCGGGTTAAATGCTAGAATTTAAACAAGTTTAAATAAACTTTGGCATACAAATATGTCCACGAAGAAAAAGGAGACGCTTACGAAGTAGCGGGTATATGCTAGTTATTATATATAACAAACTTTTTCTTTAAGGCTTAGTAAAGACCAAAGTTTGCGGGGACGGCCTGAAACAGCAATTGAAATCTCCCGTTATTCCCGAAAGACCCCTGCAGATAACGAGACTAGTCCATACATGTATAGAGTAGTCCATAAAGAAGTAGGAGTACTCCAAAACTACTCCAAATATATGGGTAAAAGGTGGTCCATTTAACACTACGATGTCCCAGGAGGGGACTATATAACCCACCCAAGTAGTCCCTAAACTACTCCATGGAGTACTAAAGTGGGTTAGTTTTAAAAGTACTCCATGCCACTACAGTATGGAGTACACTAAAGGGGTAGTTTAAGCATTTTTCATTTTTTACTAATCGCTATTTACGGCCCTGTAGTCTATTATTGCTATCATTAAATATAAGTACTTGATATTTTTAATTTGTTTACCTTTTTTTTTAAAAATTTCACAAACTTTCACTTTTAAATAAGCAATTAATAATGGACACCATCAGGGCTACCAATGTGTAATACTGTAAACTATAGAAAAGTATACATCATGCAGTTGTTGGCAGCACTGCATGTTAATTTCTTATAACATGGTCCATATTACAGTAGATTGGACCATGTTGTAAGTAGTCCATTTAAGCCACAATGGACCACGTAGTCCAATATTATCTGTAGGGACTAAACTGAACCGAACAATTGAAATGCCTAATAGATGTATCAGTCAACTGAATACGAATTTAAAAATTAGATTAAATTTTTTATTTTCCACTTACCATAAAATTAAATGTTTTGAAACAAAGTACATGATTTGAACCGTGTGTAACACTTTTACTTATTTTACGATCATTTTTATTTTTCATAAATAATTTATAAACAATTTTTCTATTTCTATGATGAAATCGTGCGAATGATATAAAACTGATTTGTTTATTTTTTTATCTCTTTGATTTTGAGTTTTCAATATAGTTTTTAATTTTTTTTTTTTTTTTTCGAAATATAAAACACTTAAGGTAGGTTGGAATTCTTAAAGGCATTAAAAATTTTTTTTTTAGTTCAACTAAAAGGTGGAAAATTTAAAAAGAACTCTTGTCTTGTATGTGAAAATAATGGGAAAGCGATTGTGTTTGTTAAAACATAAATAAAATAACATGTTTTTTTATTTAAAATATTGTTAGGAAATTTAATTTTTTAGCTAATATTAGTGAGCTAGTCAATCATTGCGAGGTTTGCGGGTTTAATACCTGACATATACCCTGGACCGTTTCACTACAAAAAGAAAATAGCCCAAAAAAAGAAGACACAAATAGACAAAACAATATCAAAGTAATTTAAAATAAACCGCAAACGTCAATTTTACAAATTTTATTTATCAATTAACAACAAATTTATTAATATGATTAATGTAACGAAAACATTTTTTTTAACAAACAAAGCACGCCAAACAAAAACGAACAATGAAAACATTTTATCAATGAAACGAATTAAGCGGATATGAAAAGTGAATTAAAAAACACAGACCGACAGACATGTAATATATTCCAAATAAATAATTGAAGATGAATATTTAAACATTCTAATCGATTTCATTACTACGAGTTTTGTTTAAATTCTCAAGATTTTGTATAAAATTTTAAAATGTAAACAAAAAAAAAAAAAAAAGTTTTGTTGAATTTAAACAATTTTCAAAGCGAAACAAACAAAAAAATGATATTGAATTTTTCTCAATTAAATGAAAAAGAAATTATGGATTTTTTTTTATTGAAATTAAAAGTATTGAAACAGCTGTGTAGAAGAAAAATAATTAAAATAAAAAAATTTTAAAGTAATTATACTCGTCTGTATGACATTAATCTGGTTTGGGTCCCTGCGCATAGATACCGGAAGATAAACAGGCAAGCGTGTTAGCCAGAATGGGTTCTACTTTTAATGCCTCCAATGCGTTGTCTGCTGGGTTCCATTTAAAGTAGCGTATTCAGATAAGACCCTGATCGCGTCATTCGATTAAAAACGCACTAAGCAACCAATAACAAGCTGTTAAACGTATCTATTTATATATCAAGGTTACTGGCAGTATTAACGGACCATTGTATGCACGTCGGCTCGGGCTTCCCTTCCTTTAATTAGTAGAATCCATTATCGAATTGAAAACAATTCATTGTCAAAATAAGAACCATGCGTTCACAAAATAAGAACTTTTTGTAACAAAATGAGAACGAATTGTTTGAAAAAATTTTAAAGCAGAAAAAAAATATCGTTCTTAATTTGCTTTTGTTAACGAATGGTGTTATTTTCGTTCTATTTAGATTGAGGGTTTTCTCTAAAATTAAGACCTATTATAAAAAAAAATTTATTAACAAAAACCCTACGATTTTGAATAACGCCTAAAAATTAAAAAAAAAACACATTTTAAGAAGTAAAACGTTTAAAAAAGTGTGACCCTGTTTTTAGAGTGTAAGTTAAATGAACGAAATTTGCGCTCGTATTCTAAAAAGAGGCATTATGTACTTAATTTTTATAAAAGATCAAAAAAAAAAAATACATCAAGAATTTTATAAAGTATGCGATCACAGATTATCGCTTTGAGAAATATCGATTTTTATTATTTAAAGTATTTCCCTTATCAGGCTTAATTAACCAACCACAACAAAAAAGTTTACAATAATTGCATTTTCTTAATTAAAATTTGTCAATTTGTAAAATAAAAAAGAACTTTATTACAGTTGTATCTACATATATGTTTGCAGCTGTAAAAAGCGTCTGCTTAAACAAAAACAAGTGTTAAATTGTTTAAAATAAAATATAGACGGCCAGAACAAAAAGCAGCACAGATACAATTTTACTGCACAATAAGAGGTCAACAGAATGGTAGACCAGGGACGGAAGTTACGGTACATTTGTACTTTTTTCATATTACACTTTAAACTTTGTTGGTACCGTGGTACTAGCACAACATATTTTTTTTTTAATTCCCTAAGCTAATCCCGCAAAGCTCTACGCTTGTCTGCAGGACAGAAACCAGAGTCTCTGGCGGTAATCGAACCCGCAACCCCGGCGCTGTTAAAGTAGCTCACTACCAGCTAACCTACCGAGGCACTTTGCTACACTAGTAGAAAAGATTTATGTGTGGTATATAGAACACGAGCGCAAAACTCGTCAGTTTAACTTACATTTAAAACAAAAACAAAATTTCGAAATTGGTTTTTGTTTGAAATGTAAGTTGAACGGACGAGTTTTGCGCTCGTGTTCTATAAACCACACATTACTTGTGCACTTGACGTGTAACCTTAATGTGTTTACCAGCCTTCACTGTATGTGTGAGCATTCAACACACGCAGGAAGCAATTATAAACTCTCCCCTTGTTTAGGAGCTGGAGCCTTCTAACTTCTGCTGCTTTATTAATTCCGCAGACCGAAATCTCCCACAAGTGGTGAAATATCACCCCTTGAAAAGACTTTTTAGGATCTCCCATCAAGCGATCTTAGGCTTAACACACAACCCCCACTAATTTCGTACAATTTAAAATTTTGTACTTTTATTTGAATTTTGGAATATTTGAAGATTTAAAGTGGACTTTTATTAAATAACTGGGTATTCGGACAGCCGCGGTAACCAAACTCATTCAGCGTGACTTTTAAGATTTGCAAAGTTGGGGTTGGTTCGTAAATCAACCTGCTTCTTAGCCAGGTCTTAAAACTTCTTGAATTTACTGGCTGTTGTTTTAATTGAATTCAAACTTAAATAAAATTGTATTTCATTTAAATCGAAAATTAATATTCTTTTAATTCTACACATTCATACGTACACAAGAACAAAAGTGAGCTCACGCTATGAGCACATACTCTCTACTTAAGTTAAAGAGGAAACAAATTAGGGCAGTGATGTAAGAAGTAACTGAGCACTGGCTGGCACTGGCATGTTGTATGGGCCTAGAATTCAATGGGTACAGCAGGAGTTTTCATTACGAGGAGGAATAAAACACTGTGTTTTATTTTCTGACATTAGGGACAACTCCCTGGCAAAACCAGAAAGTTCATACATTTGTTAATTCTGTTTATTTTTTTTACATTCAATACATGCAACGCAAGTTTCGGAATAAGTTTTATAAAAATCAATTACATGTTGTACATTTGTTTCAATATATTGTGTTGGCTTAATAGGGTTGGGCAATTTTGAACTTATGTGGAAAATGCGTAACCTTTTTAGTACACACATTACGAAAAGGCCTTGAAATAAAATATTTTATATAAGTATGTACTATTCAATAAAAAAATAATTGTATATAAATTTAAAAAAAAAAAACCATTACAAGTTTTGAAAATAATAAGCAATAAAAACTGTTTTAGCAATTTTTACCCTAGAATACAGGATAAAGGTTTATTAGTACACTTGTTGAAATTAGTTTGAGAGAACTTATTCATGTAACTTTTTTTTTTAAATTAGAATTTTTGTACTAAATATATTAAAAAAAAGAAGACAATAAGGAATTTCTCGATGATGAAGTGTATAACAGGCTTTGGTGTGTATGCAAACGCTTTAAAAATTAAAAAAAAAGAAAAATATTTTAATTCGTTTTAGCTCGCTTTGCTTCAAAATATGTTTGAAATAATACCGTCATGGTCTTAAAAGTTAGTTTTATTTTGAAAGTTGGTACTAAAACATAAATGGCAATTCCCATCCCTGCAACAGACTGTTAAACTGGGTGAAAGAGGGAACTAACTGCAAAAGCTTATTTTCGAATCAGAGATGGCATTGAGAATTTTAAAATTGTACCAACAACCTTTAAAAATTGTTACTTTTACCTTAATTGTACTAAAAGTTTTAGTTTTTTATTCCGTGGATTAATTCATGGTAATCTGCCAAACAATAAGCTTAAAATTGAAGTGCAACAAAAGCTACATAAGTTCTTTCGCAGTATCACTTCTTCCATGGTGTATTTAATAAAAGTAGCTTCATTTCTACCACAAAACTATGTGTATTTTTTAAATGCAGTTTGACAATCATAATATATCACAGTTCATTATATACCGACGTCAATACACTTTATACGTCAACACATACAAGCAAATAATAAACAGCTGGCTTATCTAGGCCACCTTCTAATAATTACACCATCAATCTAGTCGCAAAGAAGGCAAATTCATAACAGGTACGCTCCCCCGGATGCGCTCTCAAATTTGTCAAAATAAATGTATTTATTTGTCAAAATAAAAATTAGATCAAAATGCGCGGAGCACAAATAGTAAGCTGATCTTTCGAGTTTACCTGCTATGAATTCGCCTTGAGTCGCAAAACCAAAAGTTTATAAATCGCTAACTTATGTACCAAAATTTTCGGAGAGATTAGAAAAATCTAATATTTATGATACGGAAAGGTATGCAATTGCGCATAAATCTTATAACATCTTATAACAGGTTATTCACTAATATGAAGGATAAAATAAATAAGTTGGAAATGTCGAATGTAGTTTATAAGATACCTTCTGGGGGAAATGTTAATGGACAATGTGGTAAAATATATGTTGGTACAACGAAGAATAAACTGAAAGCTAGGTTAGCAGGACATAAGTCAGATCAAAAATATAGACATATTTCATCCCAAAAAACGGCTTTATCAGCTCATTGTGCAAATTTAAACCATTAACCTGATTTTGAAAATACAACAGTTTTAAATACGGAAAATAATTATAAACGTAGGCTTATGTTAGAAATGTTACAAATTATAAATGTACCGACAATATCGAGAATTAATTTTAAGTGAGATACTGAAAGTTTAGCACAAAATTATAAGCATTTAGTTTATAAAAATATAAACGGAAGTTAAAAATTTATTTATAATGTAAAAGATTAGTTTTTGAATTGGCAAACTTTTTTTGTATTTAATTGAAAATTGTTTTTTGATTTTTTGTTATATATATTTAATTTGTTAAAATTTTTTAATTTTGTCAAAAATTCAAGAAAAAACCCTGAAGAAGGCACACAACGGAGTGCCGAAATATTGGTTTAATAAATTTAATATATTTTTAATATAAAAAAAGACCTCAAGCTTAATTAAAAAATAATAATAAATTTTGTAAAGGTCGAATAAAAGTCTATTTATAGGAAAAATTTAATAGAGAAAAGAAAAAACACATACTTCTATTTACACATGTATGTATGCATGCATGCACTTGCAGTAATGTGACTGAAATGATGAGTTGCCTCACGAAAATATTGAAACTGGGAAGATTTCTTTATTGGGCTAAATGAGCCATTGGTACATTTCGAGTTTAAATAGTACACACAAAAAATATTACAATTGTACCATTTTTGCCAACCCTGTACCGAATAAAAAAATTTACAAAATAATTTGAATGTATATGAAAACAATTGCATATATTCAGGGGTATTTCCATACTCAAACATTTGTTGTAGGATGGTGAATAAGTCATGCAGATGTAAATAAACATTGTTGTTGTTTTGTTTACAGATGTTGATGGTGTTGTGCAAAGTGTTTGCATACACTTGCACTTTTGTGTTTATACAGTGGGACTAAAAAGAAGAAAATTGAAAAAAAATTAATAAGAAAATACTAGAGTGTACGTATTAAAACAGTTAAATCTAACTGCCTGTTCAGTAATTTTTAACGCTTACGTTCGCATCAGAAAATTTCTATTAAAATCATTTAGTCTTAAAAATATTGTCCAAAGTCCTCATCCATATTACGAAGCATTTGCCGTAAAAACTTTCTTCAATTTCTTTTGAAACTGCATTCGTGTTCATAGAATAAAAAATTTGTTTAACAGCATTGAGTCATTTTCTATGCCTTCTATCTTTCTTTCAATAACAAACTTATAAAAACTGCTTGTACATGAAACAAATTACACTTTTCCATTCGTCTTTTCCCTTTCACCAACAAACTCAATGTTTTATAGTATGGATTGGGACAAAAAAAGGGATAGGAAAATATTTTAAATTAAAAAATCATCAATATAGAGATTTCTACACAATAAATTTACAAAAGTTTTCAGAAACTTCACATTTGATAAACAAAATATGGAAATTTATAATTTAATAAGAAATATTTTAACAACGAGAAATTATTTAACTGAATCACAAATTTACCGCAAAAATCAGAAAAATAAGACGTTAAAGAAAAAGAGTTTTTAAAAAAAATTTTAAAATTTATTCAAATTTAAGACACAAGTAATATTAAAAAAAAAATCGCTAAACTAAACTTAAAGCAAATTTTAAAACAATTCAAGAAATATCTTTCAAAATGAAAAAAAAAATATTTTAAAAATTGGAAAATGGTTTTTTAACAAATTAGACGAGACGTAAATTTCACGAGTAAATAACTTGTGATTGTGATCACTTAAAATATTAATAACGCGTAAGAGAGTGAGTTTTCTAGTAAAATATTTCGTGTAGTGAGTGTTATTGTAAATTTTTAGATATGATTCGTCAGTGAGCGTGCGTGATAATAAACATTTTGATCGTTAGCGTGCGTGATTGGGAGAATCAAAAATTTCATCGTGCGTGATTACATTTTCTATCTTTGTCAGCGTGTGTGATTTAAAGTCAAAAATCACCCACGCGCACATCACTGAAGACTATCATTTGATTTTCAGCCCAATCACGAATAAAAATTTCACAGGAAATCTTTCTCTTCCCCCATTCCTCCTCCTCCACCTATTGAAAAAAAAATTCTACAAGAAATTTCTCACTTTTTCCGAAAAAATCCCTTGCAAAGCAGAAGGGAGTTTATAAAAAACTGTAAGTAAAGTTTTTTGAGGGATGCTAAAAACCAGCTCCAAATAGTTGTGTTACTGAGTGTAATTTTTTTTTTGTTAGTAATTGATCAATCAAAAAAAAGTAAGTACGGAAAAAGGCAACCAAAAAAAGTATAAAGAAGGAACAAAATCATACCTCTACGTTGTGCTGTTCGTCTTATCGATAAACCTGTCACAAAAGGAGTTTTGAAATAAGAACCATAATATCCTTTTTAATTAAAAAAAAAAAAAAAAAAAAAATAAGTGCCGGTTTACACACGACAAGTTTGACTCGTCAAGTTTTTAGGAGAGAGGGGGAAAAATGGAATTCTCTTTTCTTTTTTATAAGCAAAAAAAAAAAAAAAACTTCGGTGATGCCACTTGTTATTTTTTTTTTTTGGTCCAGCGGAAGTTTAAATTGGAGGATTTTTTCTTAAGAAAAGTATTTTCCGTGAGAAAAAAATTTCTTGGGAATATTCGAGATTAAGCTGTTTATAAACGCCTTTAAAAATCATTAAAAGGAAAAGATTTAAGGAAGACCCTGGCATATATTATATATATATATTTTTGATACTTAAGATATTTCCCCAGTTACACATTGCAAGTTTGCTTCGGCAAGTGATGAAGAGGAAATAAAGGAATTATCTGTTCTCCTTTCTCATCTTTTCTGCAAACTTCAAAGTCAACTACTCGGTGTTATTAGTAAATATTTCTTTCTGTTTACTTTTTATCCAATTACTTCCACTGTTTCCCGAAAGTAGACATGAAAATATGTTAAATGAATTCTGTTGCATAGAAAATTTCACACTCTCATATATGAATATTTTTTTAGGCTAAAAATGTCCAACTTCCGCTTTTGTATTCATAATCATTCAGTGTACATATGTATAAGGCGGCAACGGTGAAAGTTTGAGTGAAAGTCTATAAAAATGTTTGAAAAGTGTGCAGTAGGGAGAGGATTAAAATAATGCCTTAAAAAGGGGTTGTATTTAATAGAAACATTATAAATCAGGTGCAAGTTGGGTGCGTACAAACAAAAACTCCCAAACATTTCGTTTTATGCCATTTCAAAAGTCTTACATCAAATGTGGTTGCACAGAAGTTGTATTCAAAATTGAGGGTTGAAATTATGCGTGAGTTGTTCAATTAATAGGATTTTATAAAAACTTTTTTGTTTGACAAGACTTACAACTGCGTGTACAATTTTATTGTTTAATATAACAGAGGAAAAAGTAATGAAAGTACATAAGTCCAACATGATTTATAAATGTCGTTTTGCGTAGTGGAAAACAACAAAAAAAAAAAGAATTGCTAGACTTGTTTTACAATGCCTCTTATCTATGATTTTGCATACGCTTGGCTGGAAACAATGGAATTTGAATATTTGGTGTGTTTGCTGATTTTCGGTATTTCTTTTTTAATTAAGTCTGTTTTTAAGATAGACATACAAAAAATTTGTGATTACAGGAAAAGTGGTAGGCAGGAAAGCTCAAACGGTCTTTTGTTGGATTAAACAACTTCTTTATACAAGTCAAACTGTTTTAAAATAACAGGATGGCAGACGGTTTACAATAAATTATCGAATAAAATACGATAAAAAAAGATAAGAACTAAAAAGATTTCATTGTGAACAAAAAAACATTTCTCATGTGGACGAAAATAACGATTGTGTTTTTATTAGGGTTCCAAATAAATACTTATAAATTTTTCTTCATTCCCGAGGAGTTATTGTAGAGAGTATGTAAAAAAAAAAGATAACATTTACGCAATTATTGAGAGTTATTAGAGTGGGTCTTTTTTCAGAGATGGATAGCTTGATATTGGCACTACTGTCTTCTATGATAACTGATTTGACAGTTCAATCATAATTCAATTCGACAAACTTAAATTGGGAAGGAAGCACAATTTATTAAACCAAAAGTTTTTATAAACAGAACTGCAGCATTTAGAGCTGTGGCAAAGATTTACACGGATACCTGCAATAGAGCCTACTTAATAGTGGATCTTAACCACTGGAGGACAATCTATGCGTTTACAAATTGCCAGAGTGTGAGCGCAATTACCACACCCAGGTTTCAATTTAAGTGCATAATCCGGCAAGATTATACCCTCACACCCTGTTTAGGAGCTGGATCTATCCACCTCTACTACTTTTGGAAAAATTCTAGCAGCATCTGTAGCAATAACACCTAAAAATAATCCTCTCTTATACCGAGCTCTTCAACACGTAATAAAAAATCAGCCCTTTAGTGAGATTTTCAGACTTTAGATTGTAATCCACAACCACCAAGTGATCCCTGACAATATCTTTTCAGCGCAAAAGCGAAACTTCAGCAAAGACAATCTTCCTAGAAGCATACTAACGGAGGCCTAAACCAATAGTCAGTTTAGTGCTGTACCACCGGTGACTATTGACTCCCCCGATACCAGATAAAAGCTTTGGCCAGCTGCGATCACAAGACATCGCAAAGATCTTCTGATATTTGTCAGTTCTGAATTTTTTGCCGAATTCCAGGCATTGACTGCAAATAATTTTCCCGGAGTATGTAGCACCAAAATGAAAATCCTTAAGATGGTCCCTAATAACTTTTTGGGCCATTGTGGAAATATTATTTCATCATCTATGAGACGGTGGAGTCATTGGTTCATATGTCTGCCAAATAAAAAATATTTATGTAACCGTAAAGTGTTGGTTGCTGTGTAGATTTTTTCAGTAAAAAGTCGCCATATTTCTGATTTTATTTAACAAAATGGATAAAGTTACGCGGAACAAAAATTGTACTTACTAGTTCCACGAGTAAAATTAAAGCCGAGTACATGTTAAAAACTTTTAGCTGTAGAGACATTGATATTAGTCTCTACTAAATACATCACAGCATCGTTACGAACACAAAAATATGCCCTAAACAGTGCTGCCACAACCAATACAATTTTTACAACCAAAATTTTTAAAAAAAATTACCAAATGTAAAGAAATATAACCAAATTTGAAATGCCTTTTATTATTTGAGAAAATCATTAAAACTTATTTCAAGTTGCATTGTAATACAGAGGTTGTTTGCACCTTATATGTAGTAAAATAATAATTGTAAATCAAGAAAACAAAACAAGAAAGGAAATTCTTTTACATATTAAAAAAATAACGAGAAACTTAATTAAAAGTTTTTATTTATTTGAGACTTTTTGCGTTAAATATTTTTTTTTTACAAGTTAATAAATTAAATATTTTTTAATATGCCAGTTATAAAAAACAAAAATGGGGAATTGTTTTCCGCTTTTTAGCTGTTATTGGCAGGACTGTCAAATGTGGCGATTTCTGACAAAAATTTTCGAGTTTTTTTTATATAGACTTTGACGTTTGGTATGACAAAAAATTGTCAGTTGAAGACGCTATGTAAATTTTATGTCGATGGAAATTTACGTATGATGATATGGCGATTATTTTGGCGAAATTTAAAACGATTACCGATATGGATTTTATGTAAATACTTTCTACAATTTTGGGGTAAACGAACGCAGCTAATGGAAAAAATCGTAGTATACACTACAAATTATTCGAGCTCGTAAATAATTGTATCAAGAAAAACATATTCGTACGTATAATTATTTTAGAAAAAAGTAACCAAAATGAAAAAAATATTCACATCTCCACATTGAAAAAAAATATAACCAATTTTGGTTAGAAATTACCAAAAACGGCAGCTCTGGCCCTAAAGCAAGAAAATTTGCTTCTGAGTAGAGACGGTAATTAGAGCAGATAAGAATTGCTTCTCGAGTGTCCCCTAACAGATGCCATGCCACGTTCTCTCCTTTCTCTTGATCAACGAAAAAAATAAAAGTACGGAACTAATCATATTTCCTTTTTTTAATTTACTTATGTATGTATTTTCATTTATTTGCCTTAACTTTCGACTTACATTTCGTTTGCCGATTTGTCAAAATGAAACTAACAAGAGTTGATTCGTATTAATGATAAATTTTGTATTCCCGTAAATAACTTTGATAAACATTTTTATTTCAGTTGTGTTGTCAACTAGCAATACATAATTAACACATAACTCTTTATTTATAACTATTTTGCATATAATCTTAATATAAAAAAAGAAGTTTCATCTAAAAAGCTAAAAGGATAAAAACATTTTAGCCTTTAAACCAAAAGTAGTCTTCATTTCTTTAAAATTTAATGAACTTCATTTAAAAACGAACTCTGTAAATTATGCTACACATTTTTCATACTTTTTAAGTCAAAAGTTTAAATTCACCAAATGTCTGCTTTAACAATACAAAATTCATAAATTGGCGCGTTTTTCTTTTGTTGTTTATAAGCAGTGTTGCCACGACCAAAAAAAAAAAATTGTAACCAAAATGTAAAATAAAGTAACCAAACGAAAATAAGTACCCAAAATATTTATTTATAATAATTACATACAATGTTATTTGCAGCTTAGTTAAAATATTTTATATGTAGGTATATGTATATAGACACTTAAACCTCTGGATCTATTTTTTAAAAATTTTTACAGTATGTTTTAGTGGAATTGGCACCTTCCAAGGTTAGGTTCCATTGGCAGCCGTGATCAAGCACAGCTCACGTGGGTCCATTAATTAGTTCCCGTTGTGTTAGGCACGTTCCAAACAAAGCAAACATTTATTTTCGTCCATTTGCAAAACTGTATTAGTTAGAGTTTTTAAAATAAAAAAAGAATCAGCAGACTATAAATCTATGTACATTACTAGGTTTCATATTGCCTCGATGGAGTAAAGAAAAGGATACCCCAGATAGAGGTTATTTACGTTTCAGTGTATAAATAGCTTATATGGCTTACATATGAAATCGTTATAAAGTGAATGAAAAAGAGTTTAATTGTTGAATGAACTAAATATGTTCAGAAAAGCAGCCATACGATCAAGTCTTGCTTTCAAGTTTTTTACACATACTGCTAGTCAAAATTCACAAAAATTTAAAGCTGTGACGTCGACTGCACGCAATTTTTAAGCAGTAAATTTTCAAGATGTCATCATGAAAACAATTCATAAAGACAATCGAAAAAGGTGCTCATTAAATTAGTAACCAGCTGTTTTAATGACCGTTAATTGAACCACTTAACTTTAAAGAGTAACTGAAAGCGAATTCGTTTCAATTTTAAAAGGTGTAAGTGAATTGGTCAAAAAAAAATTGAAGGTATTAAAACTAGAAATGTAAAACTTGACCATCTCACCACCAAATAAAGCAAAAAATTGGTTATTTTTCAGTTGAAAAAAGGAACCAAAAGAGTACATAAGTACACATGGAGCGAAACAAATTGGCAATTTGGGTTAAAAGTCACCAAAAATTTAAAAGATTTTGTTATTCGTGCTTAATTCCCAGTTTTTATTCTTGATAAAAACACTTGAAATTTATTGTTGATGGGATAAGGCCAGATCATCAGGAAACTTCATCCATAAAGATTTCGGAAAAACTAAAGATATTAAACCAAATAAAACAAAATGCAAAAAAACAACTTGCAAAAGCATGTAGTAGTTTTTCAGGCCGTGCACTTGCCAGTTTATTATCAAAAGTAATTTTTGGGTATACAAAATTTTAATTAAAAAGATTTAGTTATTCGTTCTTATTGTGTGTGTTAAGCAGTGCTACCAGTACTGAACTGAAAAGTAACAAGGACGTTTGCTTAAAATTTTTCAACAACAACAACAAAAATAACGTTTTTTTTTTTTTGAAATTCTGCACTGGATCGTTTCTGTATTTCTCGCATCGTAAAACTTTCCGCATAAAACGAGTGCATTAGAACAAAAACATTGTAAAATGAAACAAAAACTGGGTTTATTTATTTATTTATTTATTTATTTATTTCATCGATTTTCTAATACAACAAGACAAAAATATCTTATAAATTACAGTATTAGAATAAGACAAGTTACGTATACAAATGATAACAATGTGACAAATTATTTATATATCAAAAAAGAAAATACTAATACTAATACTTTAAGTTCTATTTAAGGTACTCAAAAAGTAATCTCCTAAATTTCATTGCGTTGTCGGTGCACTGTATATAATTTGGGAGTTGATTCCAGAGACGTATGCTTGAAATAAAGAATTGACATTCAGAAAAATGAGTGCGGTGTCGCAATTGTATGATATATCTCCCCCTTCTTGATCTTGCAAATCCTAAACGCTCATACAGATACCCTGGTTCTTTTGTGACAATGATTTTGTGAAGAAAAATTAAACTTCTCAACTTTAAAATGTTAATAAAAGAAATGCAAGTAAACCGACGAGAATATGATGATATTCTGTCAAACCTCCTTAGGCTATAAGTATAACGGACAATGTTATTGTAAGTTGTTTTAAGTTTTCTTACATCGTGGGAATTACAGGCACCAAAAACTTCCGATGCATATAATAGTGTTGGTAGAAGATATGCCTTAGCCAGACGAATTCTTATATTTAGTGGTGTTAAATGCTGTGTTGGCCATAAAGCGCGCAGCATACCATAAACTCTGCCACAAGTCTGATTTATATGATCAGTCCAAGTTAAGGTGCTATTAAACGTCACTCCAAGATTTCTAGCTGTATTCACGATTTCAATTCTTGAGCCACCAATAACAACATTTACATCTGTCTCAACTCTTACACTTTTCCTGGATATAATTAAACATTTTGATTTACTTGGGTTGATTCTCAAACCATTAGCAGATGCCCAGGAAAAGATTTGATTTAAGTCAAAGTTTATGTGAGCTAATCCTGTTTGTAATACGTCCCTTGTGCAACTAAGGTATAACTGAACATCATCAGCATACATTTGTACACAAGAGTGACGCAGTTGCTGGGGAAGATCATTCGCATACATTGAGTATAACAAGGGTCCAAGAACTGACCCCTGTGGAACCCCTCTATTTACTGTTAACGGACGAGAAGTTAATCCATTATTCACCACAGATTGACTTCTATCAGATAAATAGGACTGAATCAAACTAGCTGCAAGTGCCGAAAACCCAAAAAATTTCATCAGTTTCAAGCAAAGAATGGAAAGATGAACGCTGTCGAATGCCTTAGAATGGTCCAATAGAACCAATATAGAAATTCTGCTATCATCCAAATTGCCACGAATTTCTTCTACAACATCAGTGAGTGCGGTTATGCAACCGCGCTTTGGTCTGAAACCAGATTGGCGATCAGTAAACAGTCTGTTGTCATTCACATGTTTATATAATTGTTTATGTAATAAACGTTCAAAAACTTTACTAAAATATGATATAATAGCTATCGGACGATATTCGTTATTGGTTTTTGGTATTGGAATAATTTTAGCATCTTTCCAGATTGTTGGAAATATATTGGTAATAATATATTTTGTCTTTACTTTGCATCTGTTAACCGGCATGTTGTTCGCTTTGTTTAACAACATTAATTATCCGTATTTTAAACTTCTTTATCCTTGATTCACTTTTTTACCTGTATTAACCGTGCTTTACCTCTATTATCAGTGCAGTAAATATAAGTTTGCATTGTCTTCCAATCAATAACACATAAGCATAACTAAAATTCAATGATTTCCATTTTAGTTAAGTACTCACGTTTGCATTTCATACAAATGCATATGAAGTAGCTTAAAATGCAGTCGAATTTCCATAAGTAGAATCACCGTTATACCAAAAAATAACCTCTGTGCTATAGAGACTTTAACAAAACAAGTAACATGTAAGTATTTGGGTCGAGCCTTGTACTCTGTTCCAATTTGTTAAAAATGTTGAGCAACATTGATTATTTTTTAACACGAAAATTTTGACATGTATCAATGGTTTGACGTTTTTATGCCGTCAAAGTATGCGACATTGTTTTGCGTATGTAAACAAACCTCACAAGTATTTAACAAAATTTTTTTTTAATAAGAATTAAAGTAAATATGGATAAAAAACTGTTACCGGTTGTGCTATTTTAATTTTTTATTTCTTAATGTATAATAAGTTCATACTATTTTGCTTAAAATTCCACGTGAAATAACTGCAGCTTACATTATTTTACAGTTGTAAAAAATGTTGCCAGAAACTTTTCGGAACTTTTTCACAAAATGAACAGAGTGTAACTCTATCAACATTATTTCCTATTTTTCATATGTGTTTTGACAGCGTCTCATGTTTAACACTCTGGGTTTATAGTGAAGTTCAAGTAACGGAAGGAGAATTGTATGTTGTTTATTCTCTTAGAGCTACTGCTCCGGTAGGCCAGCTAGTAGTGGGCTAGTCTATCAGCACCGCGGTTGACGGTTTGATTCTCACCACCTTTTTATAAAAAGCTCTTACAAGTAAAACATTTAAAGTCTTGCTGTGCGTTATAGTATCTAAGTGCTAATTTGACCTAAATTATGCGGTAGATCTTTTATATCGTCGCCTAAAATACAAGACAACGTATCATCAAAAAAATTCAAAATTGACTTTTTGATTGATTTTGGTTCGTTTTATTAAACTACATGTTCACAAAAAATATATGCTTTTTGCCCGGTGGACATATATGGGATCGGATGGGATCGGAAAGGCCGTTGACCTTATCGTTTATCTAGAAAAGTTTTTTAGTTTGACTTATGTAGCATTAAGAATAGCAGATAATGACCATCTACACTTCAAAGTATATACCTTATATGGTTAAGTTGATAGTCTGTTAAAAATTAAGCTACTAAAAAAATAATTTTCAAGTAGATAAAAAAAGTATTGCCTTTAGTTACACACACACAATCTTTAAGGTAAAAAAAAGCGGAGTGGGTAGTTCTGGTTCCTATTGGTTATTCAAACCAAATAAGAAAAAAAGTACACAGTTACACATTGGAAAAAGTAGCTAATTTTGGTAAAAGTAACCAAAACGGCAACGCTGGACGTGATAGCCCAATTTGTATTCCAGATTCGAATTCAGCGCACACAGGTTAGTTAAAAAAACATGCTTCGTTTCTGCAGTCAATTTTGTGTTAGTGCTTAGTTTAAAAATTATAAACTAATTTTAAATAATAAAGATATTGAAAAATTATTCTAAAGTGGCAGCGCTGGTTAAGTTAAAAACTGAGAGATAGAGAGAGAACTTGTGGTGATTTTAGCAAGCAGCTACAAAACATAAACCAAAGATGGCGCCATACAAACCAGAATAGTGGTAAGCTTACGCACTAACACAATTAAACACCTTAAACAACAAAACCAAACACACACACACAGTGTGTTTGAAGACTTTTCTACAAAAGAAAAAAATTAATTCAGTTGAATTTTGAATGTGGCGTATGATGGACGTGCGATTTATATAAAAAAAATTGATAAATAACGATTTGAAATTATTATTTAAAATAATAAATAAAGTATTAACTAAAACGCGTGTTGATTCTTGTAAAATAAGAATCTAAAATAAAAAGGTGAATAAATAGTGTTGAAAAATATAAAAATAAAATGAAACAAAAAATATATTATTAGGAATTTTGAAAATAAATTAAATTTAGAAATCTATTGAATATACAAAAAGAACGTGTGAAATATTGAAATTGTTCTATTAAATTTTATGTAGAAGAAATATTTTTTAACAAGTCAAATTAAAAGAAAAAATGTGTAAATAAATAAAATAGTTTTGCAATTGTTCTATTTTTGTCATTTACATTTAAACTAAAAAATTAAATAAAAAGAAGAATAAATGAAAACAAAATACACACAAGTGGGCATTTAGTTTTTGTTTCTCTGAAAATCGAAAGTGAATTAGGATTTATTGTGGTGGCCTTCAATTTTCTTTTAAACAAAGAAAATAGAAATAAAGATTTCAAAACATCTAACACCAACGAGAAAAAAAATACAAACTTAAGTTTAAGCAAAAAAAAAAAAAAAAGATTTTTTTTAAATAAACCAACAACATTAACCAGGAAAAAGTATTTGAAATATGATATAGAGTAGCAAGCAACACATGTTGCATGCAAACAATTACAAAAAAAATTTTGTAAAAAAAAATTCTGAAAAAAAATTTATGTATTAAATTCAAGACTATTTAAAAACACAATTTTGTTACAAAAAAAATGTTGTTTTAAAAGTTTTCAAATTATTAAAAAAAAAAAAATTTTTTTTATTTTTACCACAAACATTGTAAAACTGTGCCAAATTTTGTATAAAGAACAAACTTAATGACTCATTCCAATTTGTAAACAGCACCAGAAAAAGTGATTTAAATTTACCAAAATTCTGTAAAAAGTATGTGTGTGTAAGTGTGCGTGTGTTAATGTTGCAAGCAGCACTCTTACTTTATTGCAGCATGTTGTCATCACAAATTCAATTTAAAAATAAATTTTTTTTCTTAAAAAAATTTGCGACTTTTTGTCTTCATAAAAGGACCCTGCTCTTGTTTATTCCGCATACAACAAAATGAAGTCATGCATTTTATTCGTTCATTTTCTGTTTTAAAATCTGTTGCATTTTTTTAAATTACATCATTTTTTTTTCTTTTTTATTCGTACAACTGCACTAAAATATTCTTTTGTACACTTTTGACAGCTACAAGAACAACTTCCTTTAAAACTTAATGAGAAAAAAAATACATTGATTTTATTTTTTTGCAGCTTTTTCTTTTACCCCAAAACCAAATTAATGGGTGAGTGAGATCATTAAAATGAATTGATGAAATCATAACTGGGTTAGACTTTTAACAGCGACTGTAAATTTAAAAAAAGCAGAAATAATAAAAATCGGTAATTAAATTTGCCTTAAACATTGTTTAATTGATAACAAGGTCACAAATGTTGACTTAACTGCAATAAAAGAAGGAATTAGAAAAAAAATTCTAAAAATATTACATGAAAACTTTAAAACTTAGTTCTTATAAAAACCAGTATTTTTTGGAGTTTTCCTAAATGTATCGAAAATTATATTTAAAGATTTTTTAGAAAATACACAAGAAAAATCATTAAAAAAATTTTAAAAACCAGTATACCTTTTTTAAACCATTATTTTTTAAACACATTATTTTTTCTATTAACCTTTAATCCCTTAATGTGAATCTCCAACTTATTTTAATATGCGAATTTTCTAGGATAAGCTAATGCACAAGTATTTACCAGTATTTTAAAAAATAAAGAAACTTACCGAAAACTCTCGACTAGTTACCAAACTGGCCTTTTGCGGTATATTTAATATCAATAGAAGTTTTACTCTCACCAAGATTACTAGAGATTAAAAACTAAGAATAAAAACTAAATTAAAAATTTTGCGACTAGATACCAAACTGGGGCCAAATAATGGTATTCGATATCTATCGAAATTTCCATTTAATTTGTATTATTATGATTTGGCCCCAGGGGTCTTTTGCTTTTTATTTAGTCTCAATAAAAGTTTTTAGACGTTTAGGTATAGCAAAACCGAGAGACAAGACTGTCTTACCTATAGATTACCAGGGAATAAATGAAGTAATCAAGCTGCCGACAAGCTACCAAAATGATCTTTTGTACTCTCAGTATTTAAAAAAATTACCAACATTTTTGGAAATGTTACATTTGCAATATTATTGTTAAATAATGGATACTGTTTTAATAAATTGGCTGTGTTTATAGCATAATAGTCGGTGGCACAATATATTAGATAATATCGAAAGTCTGCGCAAAAATAAATATTTGTTAATGAATTGACAAGATTGTACAATACACACATGTGTGCGATGGTTTTGTTTACTTTTCCATGTATTCAATTAAAAATTGCGCCATATATATTGTTTTTTTGCCCGACTTATTGAATAATGTTGCGCAAATCGACAATGGCAACACCAACAAAGTACTCAATAGTATTGAAAATGTATAGGTACGTTAAGTGTTTTTACTTTAGTAATCGAAATTTCCATTCAAATTGTATTGTAATTTCGATCGATATCGAAGGCCGTAATTTCACCCAGTATTTAAAAAAATAACAGTTTTTTGCTATAGTACCAGTATTTTTATTATTATTATTTAATTAAGCTTGAGGTCTTTTTTTATATAAAAAATATATTAAATTTATTAAACCAATATTTCGGCACTCCGTTGTGTGCCTTCTTCAGGGTTTTTCTTGAATTTTTGACAAAATTAAATAATAATAATAAATTTTGTAAAGGTCGAATAAAAGTCTATTTGTACCAGTATTTTTTTATTTTGAAATGTTCTTTTTAATAATAAAATAATATTTAAAAAAGTTTACTTGAAATTTTTTTTAAACCAATATTTTGTAACAAATAAAACAGTATTTTTCTTTCAAAATTTTTTACACAATTTATATAAAAACCTTACAGTATTTATAAATTTTTAAAAAATAAACAAAATTTTTTTTATTTCCCTAAAAATTTGATTCATTTTCCACTAAAAACAAAACAACTTAAAAATTTCCCAATAATCTATTATTTTTTACAACCATTTCCCTTCTAATTTGGGTTAAATGTAAAAAAAATATAAATCGTTCAACAAAATTACTATAAAACAAATTTATTTTTAAATTCAAATCATTAAAAAAATAAAAATCAAATTACAAAAGTTCAAATTTTACCAAAATATCGGTAAAAAAAGGCGGCAGAAACAGACACGATTTTGATCCCATCAAACATTTTATAACAATTATGATTTTGTAATGCACAACAAATAACAGAGAGTGTGGTTAATTTATTTAAACAACAAAAACAATAATCAACAAACCAAAACACTCCTCTTAATAAACATTAAAAAACCACACACACACACTTTTTGGGCACGAGTGTATATTTTTTCACCAGCAGCACTTTTAAAACGTGTGTGCAGCAGGGAAAATTTATATTTTCTTTAAAGGGGCACAAAACTCTTAAAAAAACTTTAATCAAAATAAAGAAAATTTTTTATTTTCCAAAACATAAAAGTGGCCAATCTAAGAAAAATTTTGGTTTTATTAATAAATCAACATCTACGAAAATAAAAAAAAAAAACATTCTAATTAAATTTTTGAAATAGATACAATTTTTGGTTTTTTATTTTGAAATGTTGTTTATTTTGATTTTGTACAGGCATGATCGAATTATTGAATGAATGAGTGAATGTATGCATTTGTAAGGCATGCAGTCAGTCAATCTGACATACATACATATGAACGCGTCTAGTTAAATACTAAAGAGACTTTTTAAAAGAAAAATAATGAAAATTCAATTTGATAAATTTACATCTAAATTGTTTGGTAAAATTAGAATATAATTTAAAAAATTTTTAAATATATAGGTTTTTTGTGGTAATGTGAATTAAAAATTGCTTTTATTTTTAGTTACTTACTAACTTACTTTCTCACTTATCTCAGAGCTCTGTTTACTTTCAAAGTTTGCTCCTTTCTACTCGATTTTGCGCTCTTGTTCTGGCTGAACAAGGGTCTATTTTACGCTCATCAAGCTTCTGTTGACTGTTTCTTGCCATGTTACTCTCCTTCTATCACGATGTCTTCTGCCCATCGGTTTGGCTTCAAGCACTCGGCCAGCATTTATCCGATACTCTGGCAACATGTCAAAACAATCTTAATCGGTTTCTTTCTATGCTGTCATTAAGTGAATCCAAGAATAGGTTAGACCATAAGCAAGGCGAATGCCAACAACAACACGGAGCTTTTACAATTAAAAAGTGACTAGAATCTTCTGTTTTGAACTTTTTAACTCCATAATTCTTTAATGGCGTTTTCTTTTCTAAATAAAAAGTGTTACATGTGACTTGGCAACATTTCTAAATGTACCTAATTTTTAAGAAGTATTTCATATTTTACGTTTACAAAAGAACACAAATTTCGGCATTAAACAATAAAGTGCAATTAGCGCAAAGTAAATTCAAATACAGGTGGTGGCAAAACTAAAACAATCCAAAGCCAACAGAAACAACAGATGTTTTTTGTATTGCATTGTTAGTGCTTACGGCTCGAAACTTGCCACCACCTTGTACTGAATTCGCCTTGATCTAGTGCTGCACTCATGCCCCTTTAATTAAAATAAGTGTTGAGCATGTAGCATTTTTTTTGATTTTCAGAAAAGAACATAACAAAATGTAAAAGGCAGAATAAATGCAGAATTTTGCTCAGAAAAGAAAACGCCATAGTATCTTGTGGACACTAGTGCTGTCAAAGTATTGAGTACTGGGTGCCGAGTATTTGCACTTTTTTATGAGTAGTTAATAATCAAAAGTAGCTACTCAAGACTTGCAGAGTTGTATTTAAAAATAAAATACTGGACAGTACATCTTTTAAAATTAAGCCAACAGTCAAAAAAAAACTAATTAACAATAAAAAATTAACGAAACTAAAGAAAAATTAAAAAGGATTTTAAGTTTGTAAAAAAAAATTTTACAAAAGACATTTAAATGTTTACCAAAACCCGGGTTTGGCTTCGAAACGTTTCTTGAAAACTTAAAAAAACCCAGATTAAGTGTTGAGTACCCAAATAAAATGCATTAAGTAATGAAAAGTAGTAAAACTTACCAGCACTACTAGACACTGATTTTGCAGATGCGTTTTATAGGACACCACTGGCCGCTACTCATGGTGCTCAGCACTCTATAAAACTGTCACCGAATTACGTGCGTAAATTTTGTAATTTGTTTTTTTTTTCAAATTATGTACAATGTGTATTTTACGTTTTTTTTTTTGTGTTTTTAATTTGCATCTGTAAACAAACAACTTTGTAACTTTAATAAATTGTTCATTTTGTGTGTTTGTGTGTGTGAATGTGTGTTTTTCAATAAAATTTTCTTTTATTGTTGTTAGTTTGTTTTATGTTGGCCATTAAAAAATGGCAATAGTTAATTTAAATATTCACTATAGAACACACCCGCATGACCTAATCACTGATTAAATGAGTGAACGCATAAATACAAAATGAAAAACTTTTTTTTTTAATTTGTTGATATTTGTAAATTGTAACCATTTGTCTAGAATCTAAACTCTTAATGAATGTATTGTAAAAGAAAAAAAATGCGAATTTGTATTGTAGTCATATTAAAAATGTAGTTCAAAATTAAGTTAAATTTAAAATGCTCAATTAATAGGGCCACATTTCAAGTACCTTAATTCAATAAAAAAATTGTTGTTCTTTTGAAAACTTTTCTGCTCTAATTCTTATGTCTCGGTTTTTGTGCTCTCCCTTTTGAGGTTAATTGATGATCGCAACAAATGTGAAAAATATTTACGTGAATTTCTACCTCACAAACTACTCTACTGTGAATCTCATCCACTTGGCTGACAAGCTATGAGTAAACCAAACAACCAATACAAACAGGTAGCATTTGGAGAGTATAATCTGACAGAAATATACCTTCGCCTCTTGCTTAGGAGCAGGAACTATCTTATCCCCGCTGCATTTAATAATCGGCATTAAATAATTAGCGAACGCAATAGCAACAGTGATGATCCGTTCCCACAATTCGGACTTTCACAAGTGAAAGCTCCCATGTAGTCCAGGAACCGTAAACAGTTGCAAATTGCAAATATTTAAAATGCATAAAATCCATAAAACCCTTTTTTTAAATGACAAAATAATAAAGAAAAACGCTAATTTAAACATTAAAATAATTGCAAATTCAAATTTTATTACTTTTTCCAAAAAATTTATGACTTTTATGGAGTACGATTTGCAGTGTTGACAACTCTTCAAAACCAAATATGTCTTTATTTCACGCAAAAAATTGCTTTGTTATAGAAACTTACAAAATTCTGTTTTTTTTTTTGCACTGAAATGCACACAAGAGATTATTTTTGGGGTCATTTGGAAGAGTAGATTAAGTCGACATAAGACAAAATTGAGTAATTGCAATTAAAAAGGTATAAATCTTTATAATTTACAAAATTGTTGTTTCAACATTTACTTGTAGCCTCTATTAAAGTTGTTATTAATAAAATAACTTAAAGACTTAAAGCAAAAAAAAACTCCCCCAGTGAAACTTCAACAAAACTGAATAAAAAATAGCTTAGTTTCGAGATATCATCAGTTTTGTTGAAGTTGTATTCGAGGATTTTGTGGCTTTAACTCTGTATATTGTCGTATTGGTAACAACTTTAGTAAAGGATAAAGATAAATGTTTAAAACAAAACTTTATTAAAAATAAAAGATTTAACACCCTTTCTACTTGTAATAACTCAATTTTGTGTTATCTCGACTTAAGCTACTCTTAGTTAGGCTTAATTAGCATCACTAACGATATGTACAGGAATATTTTTACACTTTCTTTTTTAATAATTATTCTTTTAAAACGCAAAATGAATTCCTTTAGTTGAATTCCTTTAAATGAACGAATTTAAATGCTTTAAAAATTCTTTAACTTTTCACTTTAGCAACAAAGGGGGGATATACTTAATGCCATTTAAAGGAATTCCCTGGATAAATAAACAAAACAGAACAAATGATTCTACGTGATAAACATTAAAAAGCGGAAGTTTACCGGGTGCTTCTTTTTTCGTTCTTTTTATCAAAGGGAAACAAACAACCACCCTTCAATGTGGCCAAATAAAAAAGCAACCCTTAGCTGGCTGAACTTTAATAAGAACTTAAGTGTAATAATTTATGGGATAAAGGAGCGCCCAATCTAACCAAAAAAAGCCGGCACAAAAAGAAAAAGCAACTTAGAAAACAACCCCTGTTTGGAAAAACACAAAACAAATTAAAGCTGACTTTTTGTTTAGTAATTTTTTGGTTTTTTTTTCAAATCACCTTTAAATTTTGAAATAAAAACACATTCTTATACTCAAATAACAATGTTTGAAGGCAAAAACTTTAATTTTGTTTCTTTTTTTATATATTAATTAGTTTTTGTTACTGCCTTCTAAATTATAAAGCTAAAAAAAAATAAATTAGCTTCATTTTTTAAACCAAAAAAAAAAAAAAAAAATAAAAATATTTCTGGTTTCTATTTTCAAAAAAATTTAAAAAAAAACCAAGAAATAAAAGCCAGATACTCAACGAACCATAATTATGTCTTAGTGTAATATGGCAGCAGCGAAACTTTATGGATGGATGGATGGACGTATAGATGGTGCTATGGGTATGACATCATCCGCGTCATCAACCATTCATTCTTATAGACTGACACCTCCAACATTTTATTACGACAGAAACGCCAAATTCAAAAAAAAAAAAACTAAAAAAACACACCAACCAAACAACCAACCAACGAAGCGATTTTAACAATAACAAATTTATTAAAAACCAAAACTAAACAACAAAACATTAACTATTAGACATTAATAATAAAATACACATATAAAAATAACAATAAAAACAACCATATTCATCACATTTAAATTATAAATAAGTTTGAAAAAAAAATACTGGCAAAACTGCCAACACAAAAACGTTCAAAAGGAAACAACAAAAAAAAATCTTATAAGAATCATTATTGTGTCTTTATGCCAGTAGTACGATCGCTGCCAACAACACAAATTTAACAAAATTAACAAAAATCATTTCGAATAAACTCTTAAATTTGAGAACTTAAAAAAATACTAAAACTATTTTTAACCAAAAATTTAATTACAGACGGTATATTTTTTTTTAAATAAAACGAGACAGACATTTAAGAAAATAAAAGTAATAAACAAAATCTATTGCTAATTTATCTCCCAAAACCAAAACTCTCGGGACAAATGCTAACACAACGTGAAAATTTCTAATAAACGGCAAGAAAGTGGATCATGTTGAGTCCTTCTTCGAGGGAGTATACTCGGTAAATCCGGTGATTCATCAGCAGATGTTGCCAGTCTTATTAGTAAGGAGCGAATTGCATTCGCCCAACTAACATATCGATACGAATAAAATTAATATTTTCAATTTCAACGTGAAATCAATATAACTGTTCGGTTGCGAGACGTGGAATATGGCACCGCGCGGTGCCCAGTCTCTCCTGGTGTTTGTTAATAAATTTCCTCTTAGCATTTATATCCAATGCCCTACTCTGGTCAGAAACAAACCGGCAACTGATTAAGATGGAAATACAAGAAAACGCAAATGGGACTGGCTTTGACACACTCTCCGCAAGCAACCAGATGAGTGCCTCGGTTGGCTAGCTGGTAGTGAGCTAGTCGATTAGCACCGGGGTTGAGGGATCGATTCCCGCCAGAGACTCAAGTTTATTTCCTGCAGACAAGCATTGAGCTTCGCGGGATTAGAAAAAAAATAAAGGCATATACTTAAACTCTTAGGGAATCAGGCGTATTGGACGACCATCACACACCTGGAAACGCCAAATCACAACCAAACTACCCAAACAACGACTACAGTGGAACGAAGTCAAACATCGTGCTGATAATCGAGATCATTGGAATTAATTTGTTGGGGTCCTATACTCCTCAGCGATTCTACAAAAAACACTCGAACATTAAAAGATGAATCACCTAATTAAAATAACAATTCACCTGATTTCAAGTAACGTTTTATTTTTTTTCAAAGTTTTGTGTTTTTCAACAAATTTATTTAAAGAATATAAATATTTGTCATACTACAGGATATCCAGTGACCATTTTCTGCTTTTCATACACGTGGTCTTTTTAACATATTTTTCATAGTTTTCCTTAAATGTTGGGTGTTAAGGCCATTATTTCTTTTCTCTTTCCTTCAATTATCCCAGAAGAAAACTGCCTGTAGATGTTTAAGTCGGTACATGTGAAAGCCAGTTAAAAAAGCTGATACGTAAAGTAATACATGTGGCTAATATGTATGACCCTTACCAAAGCCATTGAGTCAGCTGCAGTACGTCCTGTGACTCCATCTTGTTGGAACCATAAGGTTTTTTCGATAGCACATACATATAAGTTTTGAGCAATCGATAGTTCTGAGCAACCAACATATGAAAAGCAAGGGGTCTCTAAATATTCCATCCACTGGACCATTTGTAGTCTATATACCAATTTTATCAAAATGAAAAAGTACCAATTTTTTTAGTTTTTACATCATAAAAAGTACTCTATTTTTTATATTTTATACTTTTTCGCGAAGAAAAAAAGTATTTAAGGTGAAAGAGTACCAGCTTTTCCTCAGCTTAGGTTCTAAGAAAGTACACTGTATTTTATTATACGCTTTAATCTATATGTATACCAAATTAATTTTAAAGAGAAAAACTACCAATTTTATCCGGTTTTATCCCTTAAAAAGTATCCTATATTTGAACCTGGACCATATCCAAATTCGTTAAGCGATTTTCGCGTAATTATGCCGCAAACTTACAAAGATCTAAAGATACATGCCTGAGTTCATAAAAAATTTTTAAATTTAATAAAGGTTTAAAGAACAAATTTACTGTGAAAATGATCCTTAACAAACGTTTGTTAAATTTAATAATTGTTTATGAATAATTTTTCAACATGAGCTTTGTTTTTAAATTGTGGCAACACCAACAACATGATACAGTCAAATCCCGATAATTCGTACCCCGATAAATCGTTATTCCCGATAATTCGTAATAAACTGTCGGTCCCATGAAAAAATTTCGTTAATTCGTAAAATTTCATACATTTTGGTCCCCTCGCTAATTCGAAATTTTTTTTTTCAAATAAAATCTTCTTTACCTCTTATAAATCGTAATTGTTTGCTAACTACCACTTATAATTCGTAATAAAAACAACAGAAACATGGAAAGAATGATTTGTTGTTTACCGCTATTTTTTGCGTGGGTTTTTGCTTGTGTGTGTGTTTATTTTCTTAAGATCAGTTTGTTACATGAATAATTTTTATGTATAATTTTTATATATTTTATTTTTAACAATTGTCTGTTATGTTTTTTTTATCGTTTTAGTAAATAAATTGAAAAACCCCGTTAATTCGTATTTATTTTATTTTAGCCCCGTTAAATCGAAACCCCGCTAAATCGAAAACCCCTATAATTCGTAAGAAATGGCCGGTCCCTTGCAACTACGAATTATCGGGATTTTACTGTAGTTTTGACCTTTATTTTTTTGACGTATTCGTAGTAGATGCATTTGCAATTGTTTCAATGAATTCAATTTCTCTATGAAAATGGTGGTTCTGTTAAAGTTTCATTTCGTTAACTTCGACAGGCTCGATACAAAATGTGCCGACACCAACAGGACGGTGCTACCTGTCACACAGCCAACGAAACGATCAATTTATTGCAAATCAAATTTCCCGATCGCATAATTTCACGAACGTCAGCTGTTAAGTGGCCAGCCAGATCGTGTGATTTAACACCACTGGATTATTCTTTGTGGGGCTATGTAAAGGACAGAGTCTTTACGGAGCCAATCGAATCGATTGCAGACTTAAAACTCAAAATTCGTGTTGTGATTAACGAAATGCACCCGCCATTTTGCCAAAAAGTGATAAAAAACTTTGATGAAAGATTCGAAATCTGTCAGCGTGCCCTTAGTGGACATTTGCCAGATAAAATTTTTCATTCATAATTGCCGATTTTTTCTCTTCGTAATGCAATAAGAATTTGAATCATCTTCAATTTTTTGTTTTAGAACACAAAGTTCTTGTTGAAAACCCATTTAGTAGAAGGATAAATTTATTAAAAAACAAGCACGAAACGTCAGAAGAAACTAATAATTAATATGGAATTTTTTTTTTGTTAGATTTTCGATAAATAGTCGACATCGACACAATATTCCAAAAAAATACAATATACCTAAACGTCAAAGTGATTTAGACGTCGACTTGATGTGATAGCAACTTAAAATTGACGTCGACATCGACAACGAATTATAAAATATAGGTTATAATCTTTATTTCTTATCGTTTAAAGGCCCAACTATAATATGCTTAAGTTGGCTTAACCAATTGTGCGAATACATGTGATTTATATGTGTCAAACCATATTGAACTAAAGAAAACTTTTTGGTTAATTTTATGAAACTGGCATTTGCTTAAGCAAGGTGCGAAACAGATCGCACTTTCCGTACGGAACAAAATATTTTTTTTATTTTATTTCTGTTTTTTTAAATACTTTTTTAATTTTTTTTGTTAATTTTTGACAGTAAATTAAGCCAGTTTATGCATTATAGTTGAGCCTTTAGTCTTATTTTGATAGATTGTTTATAAGGTGGTCACGTAATTACCATAAAGCTATTTTTATTACAGATAAAATAATTTCATTACACAGAAAAAATTAAAAACCAACTTCAATTAACGTATTTGTTGAAAATATTAACGATTAATTAAATTCCGTACTGATTTTCCGCCTGTTAAAAATTGATCATATCGATTAACACATTTATAAGTTTGAGCTTTTCTTGCTGTTTAGTTTCAATCAATTGTTTCAAACGTAAACACAAATCAAAATATTTTTTTCAATCAGCTGCTACTTATTTCTGCAAAAAATAAGTCCTTTGTATGTGGACAATTGCATTTCCTTTGTAGTGTAAAACCATATGAAATCTCTCACATAAAAAAAATTAACTATACAACTTTTTTAAAGCTCTTTATCTATGTACAAATATTGTTTAGCAATTCATAACAAACTTTCTGGAATTTTCGTTTTTATTGTTGTTTTAAATACAGAATTATTCCTGTTTGTGTTGAGTCAGTGTCTCCTTTCAATAACTCCTTTACAATTTTGTATTTTTTTAAAACTTCTTAGAAATTAACACATTTAACACATACTCTAGACAAACTTCTCATATATAAATTATTTTTCTTTCTTTTCTAATTTGGTTTTTATCTTTCGAATAACTAATAAAATTTATCCTTCAACTATTCATTCATATTCTGACATTTATTCATTTATTATCTTACCCCTTCTCCGCTTTCCAATGAAAAACTGCGTCTGTTTGTCTTAATTTAATTTCGTTGAAGATTTTTTTTTATTCCCAATAAATTTGTTGTTATTTTTAGTGTGTCAGCAGAGTAAAAATTATCTTTTATTTCATTTTGACTCACAGATACAATAAAAATAAAAAAAAATTTGTACAATATAATAGAAACTACTGAAACTAGGACAAATGTGTTTATATTTTTTGCAAGGAAAATAAAAATGTAATTTTGCTCTGACTCACCCTGAAGAGTGAACTTTTAACCACCACTTTGATAGAGTAGTTTTGCCTTGGTGGAACGCAACAACATAAAAAAGTGATAGCGAAACTGGTAAATAGGTCATCAGGAAGTTGGTGTGTGTATATTTAAGACGCAATAAATTTTATTACTACTGTATCAATAACGTTTTACGTTGGAAACCTGCCCCCATTAGCAGGACTTTTAATATACATGTTCTTACAGCTACACTTACTTCTTGATAAATGGCTTCAGTAAGAATGTTGTAGATATTCGTAAGAAGGATCTAAAGTTTTTAAAATTATAATTTGCGACGTATTTGGTCAAGGTTTTTTTTGTGAGGATATCGTACATAATTTTTCTCATTTTAATTTCTTTTGTTAAACACATTTCCTGGACCCTGTTTCTCAAAACTACAAGTTACAAATCTACAAGTAAATTAAGTTAAAAAAGCAACAATTTTACAATTTTTGTTTTTGTTTCAAACATATTTTACTTGTAGATTTGTAACCTGTATTTTTGAGAAACAGCGCCCTGATCTAAAACAAAGGACTTAAAAATAAATAATTTAAATTTTTATTTTCGCCGGAAAGCCATAATAAGCAGTGATGCCAGGAGAAATTTCCACAATTCCCTACGTGTCTAAGAAAAAATCTCTTTTTTTCTCTACAACTAAAAAAGTTTCCCTTCACTTTTCCCTACACAGAAAAAAAATAAAAATTGATTTCAATTAAAAAATTTGTGATATTAATTAAGAAATTAATTAAATTTGCACCAGTAAACAAATTAATAGTATCAATTAAACCAGTTAATAGTATTAATTAAACGTTTAATTCACTTGATTAAACGTTTAATTCACTTGATTACATTTTTAATTAAAACTGATTATATTTTTGATTAATGCTTTAATTGGTGAACAATTTTGGAAAATTTTTTCTGTGTACGTTAAAAATTTATTGTTTTAAGCAACATTAACATTTTATAAATACATACTAAATATATAAAAAGCATTTATTAAAAACCAAAATAAATATGTAAACGCCATATACGCACATATAAAAGTTCAATTTCAAAAATAATAGTCAGTTGAGAAATTTTTTATTCCCATCTAGAATTAACCAAATTTTTCTTTCTGTGCTACAATCTGGTTGCTTTTGGTAAAATCATTTGAATAAAACCAAAAATATGCTTTTTTAACCAAAAATTTACATAACAAGCCCTAACCGCGAAAATAACGTAAGCGACATAATTTTAAATTTTCGTTTTATTTAATAAATGACTTAATTGGCAACACTTGCATCATCTCCTAAAATGTCATGGTCACTTAAGTACCGTTACAGTTTTATAACAAGAACAGTTTTATCGTAAGCGACAAATTTATGTGAAATAAAATAAAAAAGCTCTCTCCTGTAAAATTGGATTTTTGGCCCTTGCGTTATTTTCGAGGTTATGGCTCGATAATATGCGAATTTATAGGTATCTTGAACATTCTATGCATTAACGATCAAATGTTCAAAAATATGCCTAAACAATTCGATGTAATTTGATTCCGATAAATAACTTATTCACTTAGTATTTTAAAGCTCGAGATAAAAACATGCAATTTCACACGGGCTTATTATAATATACTCTTTTATCCAAGCTGTTAAGTTTTATATTATTTATGAAAAATTATCAACGGACTCAAAATAATTATCGATAGCAAATGGAAACAAACACTTACCATGCGGTTGGCAAGAAAGTTCAGCTTAAGACTGGAGCACTTTGGTAATGCTAAACTCGATATTTATTCAATACGTAAAATTCTAAAAACAAATTTATAAAATTAAGCCCCTACCTGAAATTCAACACTTCAAATTTTTCCCTATAATCCCTTTTAACTAAAACAAACAATAGTTTTCGAAATAACCACAACAAAAAGTTCATCAACTATGATGTCATACATGAGAGAGAGGCTTTATCTTAAAGTTTTCACAATTTAAAGTTCAATCCTTCCAAAATACAAAATGTGTTTGTGAGTTTTAGCAAAAAATGGCACTACAACAATCCGGTTCTGCTTGAAATGTTTGTTCTTTTCGTTATTTCCCCTATTTAGGCTACCCAAGACCAATACAATTCTTCTAAGATAATTTAAAATAAAATCTATTTAATGCCATAAACAGCCTTTGGCCTTAATAACAAACCCAGACTGACTTATTTGTGGCCTGTGTTTCTTTTTTGTCATGTATAGACAAGAAGTCAGGCTGTGTGTTTTTATTATTTTTTTAAGCATTTTTTTTTGTATTCGTTGGGGCTAAAGTTTTTTTTTTTATTCAACGTTGTTTTCAAGTTTAAGTTCAAAATCACTAAAGAACAATGAACAAAAATAGAAACAAAACAAACCAAAATAAAATAAAAACGAAAATAACAAAAAACATTTTTAGTTGTTTAATTTTGGTCTCATAATCTCATAAAAGACAAAATAAAACAGATAAACAGACATAAGGACGGACACAGAGACAGACAAATCCCAGTTTGTTAAATGTATGTGTGCTGAAAAAAGCCTTCAATTCCGCTGGCTTAGCAAATACTAACAGCAATAACAGAACCAACAATGAGACAGCATCACTCCAAACTCAAACTCACAATAATGACAAAAACTGGTTAAATCCATATTAGATGGTAAAGGAAATACTCGTCTTATGTTGTGCTTGTGATGAACTGGGAGTACTTTGGGGGATAAAAAAAGAAAGAAAAATTGTCAAGTAGTTTTTCAGAGATCCAAGCCAATTTTCCTTTATTTCTCAGAGTTAGGGGCCAAAAATTTTTAATAGTTGCTTGTTGATCGAAAGAAAAAAATTATAAAAATTTGCTTGCCTTGTACTTTGCCAGTGTTAAACTAACGGGTTATCCATTTTTCGGTTTCCAAAGTAAAGTTAACTGCCTGTTTAACGATTTCGAACGTCAACGTTTGCATAGAAAATTGCATTTAAAACAAAAATAAATTTTAGAATTTAGCTAACGTTCGAAATCGTTCAAAAAGCTATGATTTGGATAAAACATTTAATTCATTACAATGCTTGGACCTTGCCATTACGTACGAAATAGAATATCATTTAAATGACCACCTCTAGATTAGCTGAAACCTTTTGAGGCAGCTTTCGACCACTTTTTCGCACATTTCGGGTAGTATTTCGGCGATAACTTGGGAATTGTGGTTTTCAAATGCTCCAAAGCTAGGGAAGTATTCGCGTAGACACGGTCTTTGACGTAGCCCTACAAAACAGCCTTAGTGCGTCAAATCGCGTGATCTTAGTTGCCAATTGATATTCTGGAAACTAAAATAGTCGGTTGTATATTGTTTACCAAGATGTGTGTACCTAATTTGTAAACTTTGACTCTGTCGTTCTCCAGATATATAGAAAAAAGAAATAAAAAAACAACAACATGGGATGTAGGGATAAAATTAGAGATAGTCGTGCTTTTTTGCTCATATCTCAGCCATATGGCTAAATTTCAATAGCTAAAAATATGTGCCGGAAATATACACAGAAAAAATTTTCACCAAAATTTTTTTCAATTAATTCAATAATGCTGTTTTAAACAATTTTTTTAATTGTTCCAATTAATTTGCCTTAATTGAAAACAAAAATTATAATGTTTGTGTGTATATTTCCAAATATGAAAACATACACACAAACTTCAAAATATTTTAAATTCTCAAACAATTTTTTAATTGTTTCAATTAACTGTGTTGATTGAAAAAAAGATTTTGATTTGTTTTTACGTTTTATATAGTCTCTTTTACTGGTGCTTAAATTTCAATTAAACCTATTGATTGAAACTGAACAGCAAGAAAAGCTCAAACTTACAAATGCGTTAATTGATATGATCAATTTGTTTGCAGGCGGAAAATCAGTAAAAAATTTAATTAACAGTACAAATTTCTAACAAATGCGTTAATTGAAGTTGGTGTTTTATTTTTTCTGTGTACATAACAACCAAGTCCACATCATATCTGGGGTCCTCGGAAAACTCATTTCAACACACAGACGGACATCGTAAAATTAACATCGCTACTTATAAGGACTTTATAGTGTCTAAGATCAATATTGTAGAAAATTACAAACGGAATGACAAACTTATATATTGTTTTGCCTTCGCTTATGGGTATTGTTATCAGCTTCAAGTTATGTAAACTTACACAATATATATCCTTACCTTTACACCTAAAAATTCTTAAAAAATAACCTTTTTTTTTTGCCAAAAAGTACCAACTCTATCTCCCATAAAGTAATAATGCACCTATAATTATAAAGTGGCAAAGAACCATAACGTCTATTGTTATTGTTTTGTTTTCATGATGATCATCATCATCGCCATCAACACAATGCTGACGATGACGACAAAAGCCAATGTTGATGTTTTTGATGTGTGATGTCAAAAAGAAAAAAATTAAAGCAAAATATGCAACTACGACGTAATAAAAGAAATAAAACAATTGAAATCTCTTATAGCAATTTAATATTTGTATGCAATGATGATGATGATAGTAATGATAATGACAATAATGTTGAAGATTTATTAATGAGCTGACAGCCAGTTCATTCAAAGAACATAAATATTTTTCTGCAATTATTTCCCATTTTTCTTTTGCTTTTCTAAAACCAGTTTTTTTTCAGTCATTTAATTGAGGCAAATAATTATTTACAAGAAACCAAAATGTTTTTGTTCTTGTGGTAGGCTTAAAATGATTTAATGGAAATGAATACATACTTCCAATAGCAGGACTTGGGAATTTTGTTACAACTTTGAAATGAAAATGTTTTTTTTTTGAATTTTAGAAAACTACAATATCAAAAATAGTTACAGGTTTATAATCAGACCTGGTAATTAAAATTTAGAATCAAAATTCTAAACAAAACTCAAAATCTCATGATATACACACTAAAGGTCAAAGGTCACAAATTTTTAATAATTTCTTAGATATTTTAAATATCTTTTGAAAATTTTCAAATCAAAAAGTTTCTTGGACGGTCTAATTGGCTTTTCGATGTCTCACTGTAAAACTCTCATTACACGTGAATCGTACAATCGTACAAGTGTAACTATGAAGTACATTAGCACGTGTAATATGGCCTAATCTCATCCATCTCATCTGATTCATTTATGCATTTACCAAGTGCCCATGTTAGGATAACATTCTCACACAGGTCGAAGTTTGAGAATTATACGCTTGCCCCCTGTTTAGGAGCAGGAGTTTTTTAAACTCCATTGCTTTTAATTTTTGAATAGTAATAGCACCTAGGGAAGAACCTCCACAGGCCGAACTTTCCCAAAAGTTTAAAAAATCGGCTCTCTATATGGAAGAAAGTATCGCTTCGCCAAAAAAGATGTTCTTTGTTGAACCCTTCAGGGAGTTCGCAAAAATGTACTCCCTCATCGGACAGCAAAAAACTTACACAAAAGCAACGTTTCATCTGAAAATTAAGGCTTTCCCAACGAAAATCGTTCTGAAAGACATGATGCATTTCTCTCAAAAAAAAAACATAATAACGAAGGTCTTAAATACCCTGAACTCAAGAAATCCGAAAACTTCATGAGCTCTGTCATTTGGATGTTTTTGCGCATCCCTGGTTGCTTGCACTCGTTAGTTTCCCCTGTAGATATAACATCAAGAGGTCAAAGTCCTCAAGAAGATCTTAGGGTATCACAAAGGGACCGCAATAACGACCCAAGTGAGCCGTCTTCGTATCGGTTGCCCGTTGAACCTAAGCTTACTTTAAATACATATTTTCGTATTATTTTTAAATAAACTAACGATTTATGTATTTTTAAATTAAAACATAGAACATTTTAAAAATAAAAATTCGAGTTGAGTTTAAATTGTTATTTATTCTGTAAATCTGTAACCAATATTTATATAACTTTACTTATTTAAATTGTTTTTTTATTTAAAAATAAGGTTTTGAACGAATTTAATTTGAGGTTAGGTTGAATTATGTTTTTTTTATAAATTATATATTTAAAATTAAAATTAATTATTATTATTTAATTAAAATTAAAATTTTTAGGCTATGTAGAATTTTTTGTTTTTCATTCGTTTCAGTCTTTATTTACTAAGTTTGAAAATTTTATTTAATTTGGGTATAATTAAGTAATATATGATTTTGTACTCAAACCTTAACAAATTAAAAGTTCGAAAAATTAAAATTTGAGGTTGGGCTGAATTGGTTTTTTTTCTATTAATTTCTTAAATTATTTATTAAAATCAATGATATTGTTAAGTTTGTAAATAATTCTACTATTGCTACTTGTTTTTATAGTTATTATTAAAAAAATAGTTTTTAAAGTTTTTAAATTTTGAGGTTAGTGTGAATCTTTTTTAATAATTTGCTAAATTCTTAACACAATCAAGATAACTTTTTTGAATTTATAAAAAAAAGGCTAATTAATTTATGTTTGGTTTTTTTTAAACTAAACAATTAAGCTATGAAGTAAAATAAATCTTGAGGTTCAATTGAATTTTTTGATATAATTTGTTAAATACTTTCTTTAGTCTCAAAATATTGTGGATATTGTAAGTAAACCGACAATTATTAAATGATTTTAATGTAAAAATTAAAAAAATTCTGACATTTTATAAAATAAAATTTTAAGGTTAAGTTGAAGTTTTTTTTTTTGCTAACTGAAATCTTAAACTATTATTGAAATTGGAAATATTTTACATAATATTAAATGAGTTTTATTTCAAAATGAAAAAATATTAATATTTTATAAAATTTAATTTTGAGGTTATGTTAAATTTTTACCAATAATTTGTTGGGAATAATCAAATAATGCTGTTAAAATAAGAATTCTGTAAGCATAACTTCTTATTATTTTATTACATTAAATAAAAAAAAAATTAAAAGAAGGATTTCAAGCAAAAGTGGTACTTCTTCTCAGATTTTTTTAAATTATTTTCATAAAAACACATTTGTTACGGTTGTGCTAACACATTTTCTCAATTTGAATTCAATTTTTAATATTTGAGGTCTTTGTTAACAACTTGTTAATAAATTTAGATTATTAAAAAAAACTATTTATATATCTTGTTTCTTGTTTGATTTTAAAAAAATATTTTTTTTTTTTTACATTACTTCATATTTTATCCTAAAAATAAATATCTGATTTGTTTTATGAGTTTAAAAACTAATAAATAATAATGAAAAACTAAAAGAAATTTTAAACATATAGCGAAGAGTTTTTACAAAAAAATAAAAACTAAAAAAAAGCAGGATTTATCTTAGAAAAACAACAAAAATATTTCTCAACATTTAATTTGTATTTTTTGGATTGCTTGTGTTCACATTGTTTCAATATTGTTAAAAGAGTTTTGCTTCACTGTAGTTTCTTAATAGTTAAAAAATCTCGTAATATAATTAAATATTTTCTAAGGCCTCAAGAGCTTGTGTAGTTTTAAATTAAATAAAAAAAAAAAAGTTTAACAGACTAAAAAGAAGAAAAAAAAACGTTTGTTGAAATTAATGAAAATTTAAACAAAGTCTTAAAATTATATTAAAATCAATAAAAATTTAGTGCCGATTCACACACGTCAAGTTCGACTAGTCAAGTCTTGAGTTTTTAGGAAAGAGGGTAAATCGGCACTTACTATTATTTATTTATTTATTTATTTATTTATTTATTTATACCAAAAAACGAAAGATTTAATTCAAAGAATCTGGAAAAAAAATACAATCGAAATTGCAAACATTTCTATCAGAATGTGGGACAGGCCTGAATAATCCTTTACTAACCAAAACAACGATTTTGGTTATTTACAATATTGTAGAATTTAATTAAGACTTTTGTGACTTATTTATTAAAATAGCTTAAAAAACATTAAAAAGTTCTATGCTCAGATATTTTTGTTTTTATAGTTTCCAATTCCGTCAATTCTACTGAACTTTTTGTTTTTAGTAAATTAACAGTCTGGTATTGAAGGTCGTTAAATATTTAAATATATTTTGTATGTCTACTTTTATCACAATTTTTTCTTTGTCTTTCTAAAACAATTTGTTTAATTTATTATAGAACAAATATTTTACATTAAATTAAGAATATGTACATGCACTACATCAGAAACTAGCAGTGTTTTCTTTGCGTCAACATGCTTTGAGTTTCTTTAATTTAATTAAGAAATATTCCAAATTATGCAATTCTTTTTTAACATCTTTTTTTATTTAAAAAAATAAAACGCATCCGAAAAGTATATTTTTCAAAAACATTTACTGCTTGTCCCTTAACCTTCATTAAAAACAAAAACAATCAGGTTTATAACGAGTGTCGTTGTCGTGGTAAAAGTCATAGTTGTTTGAGTTTTTTTCGATATCATTTTAAATTCGCGTCAACGACAATGAAAAACACATAGAAAGTTTGTCGTATTTGTGTCGCGTAATACAAGAAAAATAATAAAAACTCTTAAAAACGACTGGTTTTCGACTTTGACAACGACACTCATAATAAGGCCTTTATGAAGTTTTTGTTCGAAATCGAGGGACAGGCAGTAAATTTGGTACTGATCTGCCGTAAGAATCCGGCTGAATTTTTTATTAACGTTAAAGGCCATCATCGATTGCTACTTATATTCTCTTTCTCTCTCTCTCTTTGATGCACATATTTTATAATGAAACCCGCAGCTGTCATCTTTGGCCTGCTCATATAAGAAAACCCTGTATGGGGTTCTCAAACATTAAAACAGATTATGATATCTTTTCTTTAATTTTGACTCTAAATATAATTATAGTGCTCCCATAATTCCACTAAAGAAAATATTTAACTCGTACAGCCATAACTTTTTCAACACATCACAACAAACACTGGCCTGGGGACAAATTATGGCAGTCGTGATCGAATACTTTTTCGATTCGAAAGCAATTTTATTTCAGTCGATACTGAACGAATCGTTATTATTTTTTCAGTGTTGTGAAAAACGTTTGAAAATTATATGAAATTTATTTGAAACTCATAGCATTCTCAACAAAAAGGGAAAATTAATTTGAAATTGAGAAATGCATTTATTTTCAACATGCTTTCAAACGTTATTCTCAAATGTGGATTGTAAAACAATATGGAACATAAATGAAAAATATTATGTTTTTTTAATTTAAATTACAACTTTAACTGCCATTTTGAAATGATTATATTTATTTTTCGCTTTAGTGTAGCCAAGTTTATTTTTGATTTGACAACAACACTTGATAACAATTTGACATCAAATTGATAAAACCTTCAGACATTTTCTGGAAATCAAAATCCAGTGAAATTAAAATCGATGGAGATTTCCAGTTAAATTTTTTTTAATTACTGTAGTTTTTGCTGGTTTTAAGGGTAGTTCTGATGAAGATAAGCTGTAATTATAGTATGAAGCATATAAAACGGAATATTTTGATGAACTAAATCCACTGGAACTTTCTCAAAGGTTTTTAGATTTGAATTTCATTCGAATTCGATTTCCAGTACATGGCTGATGGTATGTCAAATGTTTATATGCAAATCATTATCAATTTGAATTCAAATTCTAAAATCAAATCATTGGAAATAATTTGATAATTGTGCTTGATATCAAATGATAAAATCATTTCATATCAAAGGTTTGATTTCGTGTTTGTTGGGATGCCAACCAACCAGTCTCTACTGTGGCAGTTGCAATTGCAACTACACTTGTTCATGTGTTGTTTACATGGTACAATTGTTGTTTTTGCTTTGTTTTTAACAGACAATTGTTGCTTATTTTTCTATTTATTTATAGTGATTTTTCAATTCTTTTTGTTTAAAATTCTTTTTTTATTATTATTATTTTAATGAAAAATTAACATAAATTGTTTATGAAAGATCTATAGAGACACTGGTTAACAATTTGTTGTTGCTATTATTGTTTCATTTTGTTTAATATTTTTTTTGAATTTATTTTAAATAATATAGCCGGCTTTTGTTAATGACATCATAGTTTTTGTTTGTATATTGAATTAGGTTTAAAGCAGTGTTGGCAATTAAGCCATCTAGTTTTTAAATTTAATTGTTTAAAAACATGATGTTGTCAGTTTTCTGATTAATATTGACACGTTTTTAAAAAAAAAAATCTTATTTAGATAATTTTTGCTTAAAATTAAGTTGTGAAGATCTGGCAGCGTTGGTTTAAAACATCGTACATATTTTGTATCATTTGAAAATATTGTATACATTAACGTGTATAATATGATTTAATAAAATTAGCTAACAACCGGTTTACTTGCTAAATTACCGGCATTTTTAATATTATATTTATATTAAACAATAAAAAAAAGATATTTTATTGAAGAAAATAATATTACCTATATATAGGAATATTGAATTACAAATATACATATACAATTTAAATGATGAAAACTAGCAAACTAAAATGGCATTTTCAGTAACTTGAATTGTTTAAATAATTTCCTTTAAATAGTTTTTAATGCAAGTAATAATAACAACAACATTTTTAAATTTAATATGAAAAATATTTCTCTATGACGTGCTTAATTCCCGATTTGTATTTTTGATAAATACACTAAAAAATTTAATATTTTTTAAATTGCTTTCTATTGTTTGCATAAAAATTTCATGCCTTGTAAATTATTTATATAAAATTTAAAAAACCTAAAATTGTTTCAAGGCGAATTTACACCAGGTGAACTTATCTTGCTACGTAAGCAACAGCTGATAACTAACCTTGTGTCAAAATGGTATATCGTTTTCGTGGTTCTGGGGAATCTTTACTAAATTCTATAATTTCCGCTTAAAATTATGAAATTTAAAACTTTTTTAAGTTATCACATTTCAAAACACACAATTTAAAATTAAAAAAAAATTAAATATTTGCTTAAATTTTTGACACAACGTTAAAATATTTTACAGTGTTGTAAACGTTTACAAAATAAGACCACCTTGTATGAATTCGCCTTGAACTGGTTTGTTTAAAGTTTTAAAAAATTTATGTTAAAAAAATTTAAGTTTAGGTTACGCAGAAATTTAAAATAATTAAATAAATAATATATTTTACGATCAAAGTGATTTCATACAGGTGACTGCATTAGAGAGAGAGAGAGAGAGAGTTATGCTAGCTGTCCTTTTTTGTGTAAAGGTATATGTACAAATTCTAAATGTCAAACTCCACAGAAAAAATGGACAGCCAACATAACGCTTTTTGCATAGCTCTGCGGTCACCTGTATAAATTCGCCTTGTTTAAGATACAATAACTTTCATATTTATGTCATGTTCAAAACTGAAATAATAATTTCGAAAAAAATCTTTTCTTTAAAGCTAAGTTTCTGATTATATTAAACAATTGTCTTTTCTTAAATTTGTTATAACATGCACTTATAGGACTAATAAAAACAGTTTCCAGGAAGACTAAACCGTTAATGACAGTCCATGGCCGCCTTAAGCTTTTAAATAATTTTTAAGATTAATGTCTGAATTCATAAAAATTTTTTTAATTTAATAAAGGTTTACAGAACAAATTTACTATGAAATTTGTCCTTAATAAAGGTTTGTTAAGTTTAATAAGCGTTTATGAATACGGGGTAAGCCTCTAAGGCCGATTTTTCCGGCGCAATGTGATTTTTTTATTATTTTATTAAATACTAACCGACTAAGAATAATTCGATTAATCGATCAAACAAAACCAAACCCTTGCTCGAATAATTTTAAAACGACGGTTTTCGAATAAGGAATAAATTGATTAATTAATGTCGATTAATCGAACAATTTTTTTTTTATTAAAAAATAAATTTAATAAAAGCTTAGAATTTTATTTATTCTCAACCGTTTTTAGTAATTTTATACAAAATGTGGGAAAGCTAAAAAATATTGTTGCCATAGCCCTGGTTGTAATGTAATCTAATGTTTAGTAAGCAAAAACCGTGTTGAGTACTCATTGTATTTCAAAAATGTATTTTATGTTCTTATTAAACAACTCTTAATAAAAAATTAAAAATACGAGATGACACTTGATTCTAACAGTTCTTTTGGCGCTATATGAGAAGAAATATACTAATTGTATCAATGCATGTCTTCTTCCATGTTTTTAGCACGGACATGCATCGATGACATGATCTCGTATTTTTAATTTTGTACCGAACGAGTTTTACAACTCACCTTCTCAATTGTATCAGCTGTTTAATTTTTAAATCAAACGTTAAAAAAATTTCAAAAAAGGTGATTTTTAAATTTCGGGTGAAAAATTTTGAAATAAACAAAAACTTAAAAATAAAGAATTGATTTACATAAATAATATCTTGAAAGAAGAAAATTTTGTTATTGCGTTATATTTTTTTTTTTAAATTATAAATGTAAGTACATATATCTTTATCATTTGCGTAAGTGTCCAATGGAAAAATGCATTAAGAGAGACAGCGGCTGTTCTACACAGAAAAAAATAAAAATTGATTTTAATTAAAAAATTTGGGATATTAATTAAAAAATTAATTAAATTTGCACCAGTAAACAAATTAATAGTATCAATTAAACCAGTTAATAGTATTAATTAAGCGTTTAATTGACTTGATCAAAAGTTTAATTCACTTGATTAAATTTTTAATTAAAACTGATTATATTTTTGATTAATGCTTTAATTGGTGAAAAATTTTGGAGAATTTTTCTGTGTATAGAAGAAATTGTATTCAGAAGTTTGGCTGAAGATGGAAGGTCTGCCAACACCTTTCGAAAATCCAAAGTAATATCGGATTATTAAATAATTTAGGGTTTTAAGTGATACAACGATATGGAATTAATAGAAAAATGTTATGCATCAAAAAATAAAGAAGGCATAGCGGATGAAATGGAAGATTTTCCATAGTAATATTTTTGTAACAATAATTTTTTTATTCGTTTTTCTCATTGATTAATCTAATAATTTTTTAGATTTAATCGTTTGATCGAACGAACAAAATTGAAAAAGTTGAAAGGCGAATAATTGACAACTCTATTAAATACCAACATTTTAAGCGAGACTAAGCTGTTCCGTCAAAATTTTGAATACAAACTTGGTAAATGCGGCACAAATCTGTTTTCAGATTAAGTAAACCTAGTTTAACTGAGATCTCAAAAACCCAGTATGATTTCTTATTAAACCTTAGACTTATTATAATCGGTTTTCTAATAATACCAGACCGAAACTGTGTTGTGTTGACCCAATTTGGCACAAACGATTCGCTAACAAGTTATTAGTCTTTAACTCGATCGTTTTAAAAACCGATTTTGATCGCTTTCACTTTCAGTATTTTTTAAAGCATTCTTAAGTTGAGAGTAAGCAAAATAAAATTTGTAGATTATTAGAAGGCTTCAAAAAGGAAAGCTTCATTTGTAAAAATTAGAGATTTATACAAATTCGTGGATAGTCGTAGTTTTTTGGTCACTTCACAAAAAAAAATAAATATTGATTTCAATTAAAAAATGTGTGACATTCATTAAAAAATAAATCAAATTTGCACCTGTTAATAAATTAATAGTATTAACTAAATATTTTTTGATATTAACAAAGTTAATAATGTTGTTGATATAAGTAAGCCTCTAATTCACTTGATTAAATTTTAAATTAAAACTGGTTTTATTTTTGATTAATGATTTAATTGAAAAAAAATTGGCGAGAATTTTTTCTGTAATTACACAGAAAAAAATAAAAATTGATTTCAATTAAAAAATTTGTAATATTAATTAAAAAATTAATTAAATTTGCACCTGTGACCAAATTAATAAATCAATATCAATAAATTTTTTTTTTTTTATTTAGTTCAATCACTTGATGAAACTTTTAATTAAAACTGATTTTATTTTTGATTAATGGTTTAATTAAAAAAAATTGGAAAGAAATTGTTATGTTTTGATAAAAAAAAATACTATATAATTATTTGCGGTAAAAAAATATTAATGTTATTATTATTGACCATAACATTTAGCTTAATATTTCTTGGTATCACACACGGAACTAGACACTTAATTTCCCCATATTCACAACTTGTGGTGTAGGGTATACTCACATAAATATCCGATTAAATTAAATATTAGGAAACGCTATTTTACTAGTAGCAATAGTTTTTTTTTTTTTTGTTAATTGATTCTAAAGAAATACTTGAAGAAATATTTATCTCTAAATTCATTTAAACTTTTAATTAAAACAAATTTCTCACATTTATCTAAAGAAACTTAATTAATACTAGAGATAAGATCTTTTAAATGTTATTTAAACACTACAATAATGAAGATCATCATTATCTAGCACAGAACATCTTAATAATTAAAACAATTAAAGTTTTTTGTTTCTAATTTCTAAAAAGTCAGAAATATGTGCATTGTCTTGTAAGTGAAGTGTTAAACAAAAATATTTTAAATAAATATTTTACGAATTTGCTAGCAACTGAACCGAAATTGAGCAATTAATTAAAGAGCAATTAACAATAAATTGTTAATTCTAAGAGCATTTTGTTAATGTTTTCCAGTTGTTTTTTTTTTATTTCTAAATTTATTTACTTTTTTTTTTTTTGCTGTAGTTTTTTACAGTTTCCCAAAATGGTTAAACTACTAAATAAATTGTTTAACTTAAATTTCGAGTGTTTGGTGAATGGGCTAACATATTTTTTGTATTTTTTTAATTTTTTATAGCATTTTTTTTTTTTTTTGTAAGGGGGGAGGTATTAAATATTTATTACTTTTTATGAGTTTTATTAATGAAATTAAAAGTCATAAAATTAAGCCTTTTTTGTTTCAGGCACGTAACGAAAGTACTGAACCAAAAAGAGTATGAAGAACATTCAAAATTACAATTGAGGGCGGCTTAAAACTTTTGATTTTCGTTAAAATTTAATTAAAATTTTAATCATTTATGTTTATATTATTATTTAAAAAAATTAAATATGGTCAAGTCAATAACGTTGTTATTATTATTTTTAAAATTGATTTATTGTTTTTAAAAAAAGGTTGGTCAAAACAAACAAATACATGCGTACATGAATTGTTTATGTCGCAAAATTAAATTAAATTGAAGGAAAAGCCTTCAAATTTAATTTAAATGATTTAAATAAAAGTAAAAATCTGTGTTTCCAACTATTCATGAAAACTGATTTAATTATAATATGATTGCAGTTGATATGGTTAAGGTAACAATAATATGTTTGAAATTTCTCTAAAAATAATAGTTTTGCTTGTCGTGACCATAGAGCAAAAAAAAGGGTTTTCTAAACCTTTAGAATATTTAAAGAAATTCACATGTACTTATTTATATTTTTTTCTGAAAAAAAAATCTCAAATGTTCACATTAAGAGGGTATTAACTCAACATTTAAAAACTTTCAGTAGAAGAAAGCAATTTTTAATATTAAATTAAAGGCATATTAAGGGCCATTATTACAACTTGAAGTTAGCTAAAGTTAGGATTAAGTTGACAGATAGTAATGTGTTATCTGTCAAAAAGTATCTGTCATCTGACGGATAGCAGCTAACGCCAAGTTGTAATAATGACCCTAAGAAGATTTTTAATACCGTTCATAACCAGAAAGTAGACAAGGAAGCAAGATATTTTTAAACCGGATAGATATGATTATTACGTGTCGATTTATTTTCTAAAAATTAAAAAAAATGCAATTTTTAAGTTAATACCCTCTTTACGATCAAGTGCGATATGTATGTTTTATAATCAGGGAAATCATAAATATGCAATTGCATGTTTATCCTTGTGCAACTAATGAAGGCAGAAAAATATATTTATCCGTGTTAGAGCTTTTTATGAATTTTGGCATCGATTTGTTAGTGCATATTTTTGCATATTTTACTGCTTGCAGCATTTTTTGCATAATTTAGTTAAAAGAGCCTTGTTGCATGCAGCAAATTAAAAAATTTTTTTTTAGGAAATTATGGCTTTTCTGTTTTAAATATCAATCTGTCCCTAAAATCCATTTAAGACAAAAAATCTCATTTGGATGTTAATATCTAGATAATATTCGGCACAATTAACTGTTATATGAATTTTAACCTCTTAGCATAACTTTGTTTTCGTGAGCACATGACTGCCCATCGTTTCCAAATAGGGTAACATTTCGAAAGTTTGTCTTTAAATACTATGGTGTTTAGGCTTTACCGATTATAATTTGAGGATTGTTTATATTGAATGGAACTGCTATGAAATTGTTGAATATTTTGTTTAAAAATTGGAAATTTTTGAATTTTTTTGTGGCATATTTTTAACAATTTTCAGGGATATATATATTTAATGCGCATAAAACGCATTTTTAGAGCATATTTCTGGTTTCCCTGTTTATAATTATTCAACATTTTTTCTATGTGTTGTAATTTTATTTTCCAAAAATCTTTCTTTACATTTTCCAAAAATAATTAATAAAGCTAGATCATTTATATTTTTAAAGAATATGTATGTATGTATTCATACTTATGTATTTATTAGTGATGTTACGAATACTAATTTTTCACATTCGCGAATACGCATACGAATATCTGCAGCAATATTCGCATAATACAAATACGAATATCCAAGCTGAATTTAAGCGCTACTTGATATTTCAAACTAAATGGAAAAAAATCTCTTGTTTGCAAACAAACAAACCCAAAAGGCGCTTGTTAGTTTCGGTAAGTTCATCGAGAAATTCGACACGAGAAGAAGTTTGTATTTATGTTATGCACTGTGTAAGCAGAACGAAAAGATCTTTCCGAGTTTCTTTAAATGTCTCATGCCTTTTAGTTATATTCCATCCACCGCAGCGAACGCATTTCCGATTTGTATAATGGGATGGGAATTATCTTGATATTTAATTGACCCATACCAGTTGTCGATTCTTACCATAATTGTGCAATTGCTTCAAATTATTGTACATATATCTAGAAATGCATAACATCAACTTGAGTAATTCTCGTTTGTTACTTTACTAAAAGAAAATTGTATATTGCGTCAAAGACGAAAGTTTTTTTTTAATAAAAATTATAAAAAAATTAATATTATTTGTTTACTTTTATATATTTTTTAACACTCTTGTATTTTTTTTCTACTTTAGAATGTTCCTACTAACAAAATAATTGCGAAATATTCTCTTGAATTTATCGCATACGAAAGCGGAAAGCGGAATATTCGGAATGTCGAATACCAATTTTTGTAACATCACTAGTATGTATTTATCTTCAATTAAATTGCCAAAAAAAATGTCATGTTTATTTTCTCAAAAGAAAAAGATTTTGTATATTTATTTTGAATTTACTATTCCTCTTTGAATCTGTTCGAAACGTCAAGAAACTAATGACTTAAGTTTTTTTGAAAACTTTGTTTTTGTGTCAAATATAAAAATTTATTTGATTATTTTTGGCAAATTTAAGCAAAATAAAGATTTTCCAAAAAAGATTTTTCAGAAGATGCGATAATGACGACTAGCGGCGACCGACCCACATGTGTGTGTTTACCAATCGTCTTAAAAATAAATTTAAAGTCATAAATTTTATTAGTTTTTTTTTTTTGTTTGTTTTCGAAATATTGAAAAATAAAATATGTATGTATGTTTGTAGTTAATTTTTTTTTTTTTTTTTGAATTGTGCAAAATATAGAAAACTTTAATATTTAGAGCAAAAAATTTAAGACAAATTAACAGAAATTGTTGTAAAATTTTATGCTTTATATTCAATACTAATTTAGTAGCAAATTTAAAATGGATTTTAAAATAAGTACTTAGCTTAATGGTGTTTTCTTTTCTACAAAAAATGTGACATTTTATTTAAAAAAAATGCTTGTTTTATTCTAAAAAACTCATCCTTTTCTGGAGCAAAATTTTTAAGAAACAGACACCAAATTGCATTTTTTTTAAATAAAATGTCACTTTTTTTGTAAAAAATAAAACGCCATAAATTATAAAGGGGTAGAATAGCACAAAAATCAATAAATTTTAATTCATTTTCAAATTCCTTTTCTCATGAAAATAATATCATAAGAATTTAATTTGATGACCTAAAGTCTGATTTAAAAAAATTAAAAATTTCAATAGAACCATGCACAGTTTAATAACCCACAGTCTAATTTTTATAAAAAATTTAGCACTTTATGCGATTATATCGTAAGCGGCAATTTATCGAAATTTGTTTTTTTTTCTTTCTTGCAAATAGGTTATAAGTACTCGTTACAACGACGAACAAATTCAAAGACCTTGAATTTGTACCGTTGCGGAGAAAAAGCCATTCTAAATTTAAATAAAGCATAGCATTGCTAAAGAAAAACAAAATAGTACAAACCCTTTTCTCTTAAAATTTGCTTTTTTCGCTTACGATAAAAAAGCAAATATGGCTCGAAATGTTTCTAAATTCGAAAGATCATCCCTAGCATTTAAATTTAAAAAAAGGGATTTCGGGTATTCGAGTATGTTGTTAACGAAGTGCATTCTGGACATATAATCTTGGGTTTTTTTTTTTGAGCATTGTTTACGGAAAATACGTACAATGTTCAAGATCAATTTTATCTTATCTAATCCAATGGTCTTACCAGTTTGTAAGTCGCATATTTCTGGGTGTAATGAAGTCTGTAGGGTCTGTTCTGGATTAGTCTCAGTTCATATAAGGCAATTTTGTTTATAAAAAAACCCGCTTCGCCAATTATGAGCCCCTTCGCTGAACATTGCGATTACGCATCGTCTTTAAGTGGCGCGAATCGATGACTAATTTTAAAAGTAAATTTGTATAATTTGGTAGTGTTGTTTTAGTGTAAAGGCCCAACCATACTGAGCTTAAGTTGGCTTAAGCGAATGTACGAATACATGTAAATCATATGAGGCAAACTTAGTCTGGGTTCACACTATGAAAGTTTTCTTTCAGAAAGTCTGAGTTTATGGGTGAGAGAGGAGAGAAAAAAGCATGTTCTCTTCCCCTCTCGCCAATAAACTCAGACTTTCTGAAAGAAAACTTTCATAGTCTGAACCCAGACTAAAGGAAACTTTTTGTTAAATTTTATGAAGCTGTCATTTGAATTCCGTACGGAATCAAATGTTTGTTGATTTTTTTTTGTTTTTTTAAATACATTTGAGAGACTTTTTGTTTGTTTTTGACAGTAGGTTAAGCAAGGCTTTGCGTATTAAGGTTGGGCCTTAAATCTATTTGTTGTAAATTGGCAGAGTATACTGATCATAAATGTTAAAAGTAAGCTTAGTATAACAGTAAGTTTGACAGCGTACCCTTACGTAAGTTCTATCGGACTTAAAAAAAAACACCTTTATTAAGCGTACTAAAAAATAACGGAATGTTTTAATTGTTTTTTTTTTTTTTTTTTTGTTTAATAGTTTGCTTTTAGAAAAAAGAACCTTTAAATAAACTTAGTTTGAGAGAGTACCCTTTTAAAAAGTAGTACAGTAGTTTTGACTTAGCTGCCTTTTATTTACGTGCACTTTTGACTTAACTGCACAAAATTAATAATTTTTGGCATTATTCTTTATAATCCCATACAAATTCCTTTTTTAAGTGCACTTTCTGTACCTGCACATTTTAGATAAGTGCCCAAAATTTTTGTAATTTTAAAATTATTTTCATACAAAAAATCCAAGTTAGCTGCACTTTGACTTAACTGCCCAAATTACATATTTTCTGTAATTATTCTTCAAAATCCTTCTTTACGTGCATTTTGTATACTTGCACATTTTTCATATATTTGGGCAGCTTTACAATATTTTCATATAAAACATCAAAGTTAGCTGCACACATGAAAAAATATGGTGGCCACTTTTTCACATAAATATCCATTATAAAAACAAAAATCGCAAACAAGTCAAGTTGTTTGCATGTACCTACATTTATGCATATGGGGTGTAGTTACAGCAACTTTACCATGATTAAATGAAAGGAATAGCAAATCTTATGTCTGGAACAGAATAAAGTAGTTGTAGTAGTATTTGAAGCTGACAAATGCTCTGTAGCGCAACAAAGTTCAAAATTTCGATTTTTACGCTTCAACGGCAACGACTACTACAACTACGTATTCCGTTGACACTACTTTGAAACTGCCGTGTTTAACTTTTGACGGCTTGCAGCGCTATTCTTAACGTTGTACTACAGCGACTTTTCTGTCCCACACTTTATTATTACCAATTTGGTTATCTCGTTCCGTCTAAAAATGCATAAGAAATGACTACAGATTGTTTGAACGTAATTGTTATTATCAATTTATTAATAAAAACGTTGTTACTCCTCTTTCAAACACTTTACTTTAGCTGCACTTTTATTCAGGTAACCACAATTGCGTACCTGCACATTAAGGCAGCTAAATACATTTAAGATAGCTGCATTTTTGATTTACCTGCACAAAAAATCATGCAAAGGAGATTGTGCAGCTAAGTCAAAATTACTGTAGCAGAAAATTAATAAAATTAGTCATCTTGAAATTTTTATATTCTGTCATCGAAAAAACCTTAAAATAGTTTTTTTCTATAGAATTTCTTTTTATACAGGGGTTTCAACAAGAACTTTGTTTATAAAAAATAATGAAAATCATAAATTTTTTTTTTTAAATGCCATTAGTCTGGGTTCACACTATGAAAGTTTTCTTTTATACAGTTTGAGTTTATTTGTGAGAGAGAATGTAAGTGACTATGTAAGTTTTCTTTCAGAAAGTATGAGCTTATTGGTGAGAGGGGAAGAGAACATAATATTCTATTCTCGCTCTCACCAATAAACTTACAGCCATACCTTAACAAGGGCGAAAAACTTTTTCTAGTTGTCAAAAATTCTCATGCCCATACAATTTGTATGAAGCATACCGAAATAGCGCGGCAGCAACGATTTGCAATTGGAAAATCCGATTTTGACAGCGCGTTTAATAGTGAAGTTGGCCGCTATTGTTAATAAATAATGGCAATTTAGCGGTTTTATCTCCATGTTTTGTTTCTATTATGTGGGTTTTATTAAACATGAAAGGTAACACTACTGTTTTTGACTCAACTTTGACGCTTTTATTTAGGTATGGCATTTCAGCGTAAGGGCAAAGCGGAAGAAAACGTTCCGCCTTCCGCTTTTATTTAGGTATGGCTGTTAGACTTTCTGAAAGAAAGCGTTCATAGTGTGAACCCATACTCAATAGTATTGGAGTAAGCTTTGTTGGCAATGCTGAGATTTATTTCAAGGAAATATCAAATCTTACACAACCCGCATGAATTTCAGACATGCTTAGCGCTAAGCAACTTCCAAGCGATTTCATTTTCTTGCGACTTCCAGAACATGCACAGTTATGTTGACAAAAATCTCACAAATTTAACGAAATGTACCTTTGTTTTGAAATTTAACGACTAATTAATTTTTAAACATGTTAAATGTTAAAACTTTCTATTATTTCAATATGACTCTGTTGTAAAAAAAAGTTCTTTTCGAAAAACCCGCTAAATCTCAAAACAATGATTTCATGTTATTAATCATGCTTAAACAATTAAATTACATATATATTTATTAACTGTAAAAATGTCATGTGCACAACAAAATTTTTTTTATTATGCTAAACAAGACATAATTTTATTTATTTGTTAGTGTTTTGTTTTTGTTTGCAAGCCATGACGCCATTTACTTACTGTATTTAAAAAACTTTATTCAATAATTTATTAAGAAAAATCTGTAATAACAATATTAACAATTATTAATAAAAAAAAAACCAAAAACAGAACAACAAAAAATCACGTACAATTCGATAATCTTCATTTGGCTGTCATCAGAGCAGTCAGCCATTAAAATGGCAACAAACAAAAAGTTATGGGAGATTTAATCTGAAAGGTGGGGAAAAAATTAAATCTTGGATTTTAAATATTTTGAAGAAAACTTTAAAACTCTTTTATAGACTTTTTACAGGCATTGTTGTTTTTGTTTTTCCAAGATGTCACTCTTTTAATATACTGTCATTTGGGTAAAGCATCAATGAATGTTGTTTAATTTATAAACATTATTCAAAAGAAATATTTATTTAAAATACCTAAATATAATTTTTTTTTTTATAAACAAATGTTTCTGTTTGTTAAACGGATTCACACTTCTTTATATGTCAAGGAATTGCGGAAAATCGCAAACATTTGTTTATTGATTTCATAAAAAAAACATTTAAAAATACTTTCAAAATTTATTTGCTTAATAAAATTTATAATTATAATTATTTGTGTTTAATATAGTATTTATGAGATCATGTTAACTGAAAAGAAAAGATAAACCGAATCTTTTTACCCTCAAATTTTTGAAAAGCCCGCTTTTTTAAAATCAAAATATGTCTAGGGAGAATGGGGCTTCAACACACATCTCTATCTTACTCTATTCACAGTAACAACTTTTATTTCTTCCCATGTCTTATGAATATTTTGTAGCTAATCGCCATGTGTTCCTGGGTCTGCCATTTGAGTTCCACTCTAGGCTTGACTGTTTATGCCGATTTCTGGCTTGCTCAGTGTTTGCCCTATTCAATTCTATTTCTTTCTGGCGATTTTATTGCATATTAGCTTTTCATCTGCTCGACTCCATAGCTCGGCGTTGCTTAGTCGCAATTTACACTATGGACATTTCTTGCCAGACAGAAAAAGTTTGTTGGCGAGAGAGGCAAGAAGTAAAGAGTGTCAAGCATACAGCGTCGCCCTCTTACCAACAAACTTTTTCTGTCCGGCAAGAAATGTCCATAGTGTAAATTGCGACTTATAGTAACAGGCAAGAATATTGGGCATATGTTTCGTAAACAGTTTTTGCATTAATGAATTTGCTATCAGTCAGGTTGCACTCCCATAAAGAATTTGACACAGGCATTAAACATGCGAATTTTGGTTTAAGGCAGAGTATCGAAACTAGGGATGCCAATCGGGACTGGTTTTCGCAAATCCCGGGATTCGGGATTTCAAAAAATCAAATTGTTTTCGAGATCCCGGTATTTTACGGGATCCTGGGATTTTTCGGAATATCGGGATTTTTCGGGATTCGGGGTTTTTAAAAATTAGAAGATAAATGCTTTTTATAGATATTTACTAAAAAAAAACGTCTTTAAAAGCGGTTTACAAGCCAACGTTTTATATTGATTTGTTATTTTAAAGTTAAATATAATGTTATTTAATTATTAACATTTGAAAATATTGAATTTTGTGAATTTTCTTAATTAATGAATGATTTAATTAAAAATATGATAAAAAAAAAACAACGTACGATTTCTAACAATGTGTTAATTGATTCAACTAAAAAATAGTTACCATAAAATCTATATTTAATTCAATTACCTCAGTTGATTCAAACTAAATAAAAAAAGAATTAATATTGTAATTGAATAGAACAAACTTGTAATTAATTTATGTGTAAGATTCTATTCAAATTTTTACTAAGTAAATTAAGCTTCGTTCACAATCCCAAAAACATTATCGCTTGGTGTTCATAATAGAGCAACAATATTTTTCGCAAAATAATAATAAATTCATAATATTGTTGTGGCTAAAATTTGCAAACGGGTTCTTAATGCAAAATGTTTGTGGTTACAAAAGAAATTGTTGCTCTATTATGAACACCAAGTGAAAATGTTTTTTTGATTGTGAACGAAGCTTTAGAATGAATAATTCAAATTTGAACTCAAAATTAAATATCAAAACAAATTTGTTTAGTTAACCATAAAATCTCATTTTAACAAAAACACATTTTTATACCCATCACAATTTATGTTTGTCTCAATACCAACTTTCTTTGGAAGATGTGCCAGGTGATTTACTTTGCTTTCCTTAAATTAAAGTGTTTTATGTGATGTGTTAAACCCCAGGATATTCCCCTTTTGATATAAGTCAATTCTGTCATGACGTCGTCTCGAACACAGCGAAAATTAGATTCAATAAGTAGCAATTTCTTTCCCACCGGTATTTGTGTTAAAAGGAGCGCTGATTCTTTCATTGTGCTAGACTTGGTGGGAGCTAATGTCGTACATGTGTTTATAATTTTATCTAGTACATCTTTGCTTCTGAGGGCTTTCCATATTGCAGTTTGTTTTATTGTATTAAATTCTTTTAAGAACATTTGTGATTTAGTTGAACTGTTAATTTTTAATTTCAATATTTTTAGTTAGGCTTGAGTTCATCAAATTTAATTTTCATTAAATTATTTTTACTGAAGGAAGGAATTTTACAACATGAAATTTTTATTAAATTGTATTGATAATTTCCTTAGCTGAGATGGGGCTCGAACCTGGGTTGAATTTACATGTTTCAAGAATCACCACATTCTTTCATCAAATTTCCTTTGAGTTCTAACCCCTGCATTACTGCGGTGCCTGCCAGCCAACAGTCAAACATCAATCTTTAACCAGTGGTACTGGTGGTTCGAAATTTGCTGTAGTTATAATTTAAAATTGTATTTTACATGTTGCTTCCTTTCCTCTGTTTTTTCGTATTCTTTCTGTCAAGACTTTGTCTTAAAAACCTGAATACATTTGCTTATTATGTTTTATTATGCTTTTTTAAAATCTACGAATACATAGTGTGAAGGTGATCGCCCATATATAGATTGCGTATTGACTTGATCAACGCAGTTTTTATGTACTTCGCATAGTGACTCTTCAACGCAGCTTAGTAGTTTTTGAGTCACTATTGTCAGTATTTAATGTATGTATGTATTGTGTTAAGATCTCTCTCCAATTAAGATAGAACCTCAAATCGTCCATCTTCGGAAATTTTATAATTAGTCTTTTTGACAAGGTGCTAATTATTTCTATGCTAAATAAATTTTTTTTTTAAATATGTAGGTATTCCAAATTTTAAATGAGCTATATTTCTGCAAATTAAGCTTTGAAAAAACTAATTATTCTCTATTTTTTTTAACACAAAATTTCAATATTTTCAGTGCCAAGTTATTGTAACACTTTATTTAGTTTTGGTTGTTGTTCTATAACTCAAAACTACCCAAGTAACCAAATATTTGAAATACATTTTTTCATATTGTAAATATGTATATAACTATAGCTTCAATATTTTCTCACGACTTAAAGGAGCACAAGATTGTATTAAAAACATTAACTGCCTGGCCAACAATGTCGACAAGAACACTTCTTTCGTATATAAACATTAAAAACTAATTTAAGTTTTTTATTATTGTTTTCCATATAAATATACGAAAGAAATGTTCTTGTCGAAATTGTGCACCAGGCAGTAAAAAACACATTAATTTACAGAAAAATCCGTTAAGATTTCAAAAACCAAAAATGGCTGCCAAACAAAACTCATTTTACTCATTTTCGTTATTCGATGTACTAAAAAAACTATATTAAAAACGTCAATAAGTTCCTCTCGAGCGATGGACTGTATTCAGTGGTAGATTTGCACTTGGGGTTTGCTTCAAAAATAGCAACCAAAACTTGTAAAAGGAGAGAAAGATCAAAAAGAAAAGTGAATGTTTCCACAAAAAGCTGGTTTTCTAAATAAAAACACTTTCCTTATTCGTTTTAACACGTTATTAAACCTGATTTATTAAAACTTTTGAATTCAAAAATTTCCACGATAAAAAACTTTACTTTACTCTATGGCGGTTACACAATGAATAATATAAAAATTTGCCAGAACAACTTAATTTTCCTTAAAAATTACTACAAAAACTTAACGAAAATACATACAGATTCAAATAAGAACTTAATGTAAACTTCTTGATGACGGTGGCGCCGCAAGATGTCAAAGTTCAATCTAGTTATACCCCAGGGCTGGAAACACCGTTGCCTTCAGTTTAGACGTAAACAATATTCAATCTAAAAATTAAGTTCGGATAACTTTCGCAGGCTTTTTTGGAAATCGATTATATCAGCATCGCTTTTCAATGTTTTACCAAATTCACTCCATACATATTTTTTTTCTTCAACTTATTGTCATGTGGGTTATTTTAATCTGATTATAATTAATTTCTAGTTTAATTTTATTCTTAATGAAAAAAAGAAAACATATAAAAAAAGTAGAATAAAAATTAGAATGAAGTGCAATTTAAAGGCGCTTTTCGATTATTGCCATTTAGGTAAACAGTATTGCCAGATTAAAAGAATATGAGAGTATGTACTAAATTTTCGTTTTCCTTATTTTATAATGCTTTAAATAAAGATTTTTCCATTTCCTTAAAATTTTAAAAATTTAATGTTTTAACAAATAATTGTTTTTTCAACCGTATTCGCGATAACAAACATTTGCAACTTAATACCCGAGTTTGTGACTTAATATTTTCCAATTTCAAAAAACGTAAAGAGATCTTTGCAATTTAAGCTTAAGAACAGCAAAAGTTTTGCAAAGAAAAGCTCTAAAATTATAAAAACTTGTTAATATTTAAAAAAAGTTCTTAAAAAAAATAAATCGGAGAAAATCTCTTAAAACTTCAGCAGAAGCTTTTAAAATGCAATAAAGCTTTTTCATCTCAAGAAAAGCTTTCTTTCTTTATTTTAAAAATGTTAAAAATTCAAAAAAAAATTCTTGCAGTAATTTTCTAAAAATTATTTATTGAATAATTTGCAATAATAAAAATTTCCCAACGAAAAACCTCTTCTTCATTTTGCAATTTATTTATTTTTAAAATTTTCTAACATTTTAATTGTTTGTACATGATTTTTAACACCTGTCACTTAATTTGGAAAACAATTCACACGTATTTGTTTTGCTAATTTTATTTTCATATTTAGACTGAAAGTGAAGCCGGCTTCTAAATTTAATAATTAATTTAATAAATAAAATTTTTTGCGTACTCTAATAAATATGAATTAATTTTGTACGTGAGTTTTTTATTTAATTTAAGTTTTAAGATCAAAAATTTCGTAAAACGAATTTCATTTTAAAGCAGTTTTTTTTGTATTTGTATTTATAAAAAATAAAAAGGGAAAAAATTTGTGCAATTTCGAAGCAGAATTTTCAAAAACTGCAGCTACAAAAATTGCAAGTCTGAACAATGACTAATAAATTGGATTACTTAAAGGAATATTTATAAATCAAGTATTTTTTTACTAGAGATCATTTTGTGATTTTAGGAATTTCTGTGAGGTTTTTTATTGTTTATAATAGAAAAAGCTTTTCTTAATATTTTAGAGTTTTCAGCATTTTAAAAGCTTTTTCGTTAACTAATTTAACCATGAAATGGTTGCCTGTGACAATAATTTGGCTAAAGAAATCATTAGGAATGAGATTTTCATGCACTAAAAAATCGAAAATATGCACTAAAAACTCCAAAATATGCATTAAAAAAATAAAAAATATGCACTTAAAACTGGAAAATTTTCAATAAAAAAGCGTTTGGTTTTTTAATTTTATTTAAAACAAAAAAAAAATAAATAAATAAAAAATTCTATTGATGTTTTAATTCTTCTGTTATCCACAGAACTTGAAGAATACTTGAAGGATGCCAATTCATGTGGAGAATACTAATTTTCTAATTTAGCTCCCAGATTTAATTCAAGATCAAAAATAGTTGAAATTTGCTTTATTTTCTGAAATCCTATTCAAAACGTTTTGGACTTTTTTGTATTTGTCTTGCTATTCTTCCTTTCATATGCATAGTTAATTTTTCTTTCTGCCAATCAAATAGACCATTAAGTGAACTAAGTCTATCCAATTTAGTTTTAGTTTCACTAATATATCCGAAGTTAGAAAATACAAATGCTAATTGACTTTTTTTGTTATTTAAATTTAATATGTTTTTCTTTTACTTTTTTAATCGCATAAGCATCGGTAGCAACAAGTTCTTCAATAACATTCTTAAATGGCTCAAAGTTTTTTGAATAGTATTCTAAAGCAAATAGCCAGGTTCCCCTTCTTGTTAATACTGGCTCCGGTGGTAAAGGATACATTTCATTAAAAATTGCAACTCCTGAAGGAGTCTTTAAAAATATTTGTTTCCCGTATGAAACCAATAAATCAATTTTACCGAATAGGATTCTAATTTCGAATAGGATTCTAAGCTCGGTGTAACCCATGTGCCAATCAAGTAACATATTACAGTTTTGGATTACTTGCTTTAGGCCAATTGGCAGCCGTAACCATGTAAGATGCTGCATCGGTTAAAAATTTAAGGATTTTTTGACGAAATCTTAAAAAACCTTGTATTTTAAGCAGAGCTCCAAAAAATTTTTTAATTGATTTTAAAAACTTTTTAGAAAGATTTTTTTTTTATAAAACTTGGAAATTTTTTTAAAGAATTTTTTTTATAATTTGAAAATTTAAAAAAATATATCACTCAAAAATTTTAAAATAGGCAAAAATATGCATTTAAAACCAAAATATGCAAAAATATGCATTTTTACCAAAATATGCAAAAACAAATTGATGCCATTTTAACGTAAATTCAATGATTCGGAATAATTCGTCGAAATCGACAAAAAACATGCATTTGCATAGAAATCGCTTCCCTATTAATCATTATATGTTTCAAAAATATTCGTTTAAATGGTTTTTTGGAGGTGACATATAAAAAAATGTGTTTTCACTGCTTAAACACAGATTTTTTAGGAGTTATATCTTAAATTACTTTCAACCTCGTCAGAAAACTTTATTAAGGGAACTCTGCAGATTTGTTAAGAGATGCTAAGAAAACAATTGGCTCTCCAAATCTAATTTATTTACACTTCATCAATAAAAAAAAACAAGATTACGGATTGCGCAGGCCTGTTATTTTGTTGTGGGACGTAGACATAGAGTTTGTGTTGTAAACAAAGTACATTTCAGTATTCTCTCTCTCTCTCTCTCTCTTACATCTTTTACAACAAACACTCATTCACATTCTATGATGACGTAGATGTGCAGTAGATATTTTTTACGACAGTATGCGCAACCTTGTTTTTTGATTCATGTTCACACTTAATAATTTCGTTTCGTTTTGGATTAAAGTTCCGTTTTATAAGCATACTTCCCCCTTCTATTCAAACAACATCTGGCAGCATTAGTAGTGTAATTTTTTCAGTAATTAGGTTTATAGTATTTTATATGCCTCAGATGTTGTGAACTTCTGCTTCCAATTAATGTGATTTAATTATAGTGATGACAATAAATATTATTATTTAACTTATTTGCCATAAATAGCTATTTATTTAATCAAACATGTGTGTGTCTTTATAGCTGTGAATCAGCAATTGGGTTTGAAATTGTAATTCGAATCTTCTATGTAGACTTAAAGTTTTCAACACCTTGACTGATAGCGAAAAAAGGTATCATTAACACAATTTGTTTTGCTTTGGTCTAAGCTTAGCAGTAATTTTCTTTTCTTTTTTTTAAGTAAAATTTCTTTACTGCAAAGTAGATACTTTGCTTGTAACACTTTGTTTTCAATAATCAGTTGACATACATTAAGGCAAGTAAATATTGGTCGTATCAATAAGTTGTGCATACTTCTCAAATCATTTGAAAAGTTTAAATGATATTAGTGAATTTTTTAACCAGAGGTGTCTAAACATACTATAAAGTGGCACAACTTTTTAAACAATTAAAATATGATTCGAAGGACCATAAGAAATATTAGAATACTTAAATGGCGGGTATGTTCAACTAAGGAACAGGGATGATAATAATTATAATAATAATACTCTTTAAACGGCTAAACCTAGCCACTAAAAGTGTTAATTAGCATCACTGATAAAAACGCTATTCACAATTCTATGGTTTGCATGTGGTTCGCAGGACCATTAAAAAGAGCTATTTAAAATTTTTATCTCAAAAACTTTAGTTACCAGTTGGAGACTCCCTGTTATTTTAAAACACCCTTCGTTACTAAATAATATTTATGCTTTAAATACTTAAAGCACTAAATAAAAACTATTTTTGTTCATTGCCTCATGCGTTAATTAAATGACACGCACACTCTAGCAAAACATAAATTATTACCCAAGAAGTGGGGGGCAGACAATTATAATGGCTCCCCTTTCTTTGATGTGAATCATTACAAAAGAAAAAACAAAAACGCATTCTATTACAAACCATAAATTAATTGAATACTAACAAAAAAAAACTAAACACAACGACTAGTAGCAAGTTCAATTTGCATAATACTTTAAACAAAAAACAAATACGCAACATTGTGTAATTGAGAATAGAAGTGGATCTAATGAACTTTATTAATTAATCGGTGCAAGTAAATCGGGTCAATGTTGTTCATTGTTGTTATTCAATACGAATAAATGAATGAATATTGAATACTGTCAGTTTATTACATGTCAATGGAATATCAACTAAAGTTTCAATTTCATAGAGAATCAAAGCCGATGAAATTGAATGATTTAAAAATAGTCTAGTTATTAAAAGCAAAAGCAACGGCAAACAAGTCAAGGGAATTGATTACCGTAAAGGTGTTTAATTTTTCACAGGTTATTAGCAGGAAGAAGTGTGAAAACTTAATAACATATTTAAAATGAGATCGATTTGTAAAAAGATGTTAAGCCAATTCAAAACAAAGTTTTTTTTTAAAAAATAATTAAATTTTCCATATCACATTTGCTTTCGCTGAAAAAAATGGAAAGTTAAATTTCGCTTAAGAGAAATTTTTAAGAAAGATTTTTGAAGTATTGTTTATAGCTTTCGATTTATTCGTTCAACTTATAAAATTTTTCAAAAATAAAATAAAACTTTTCTTAAAGGAAAATTTTTGTAGTTCGGGGAAATTAAAAAAAAATTCATTAAATTTGCTTTAAGCCTTATAACCTCAATTTTACAAAGATGTATAATTCTAATTTTAAAAATTAAAGAAATAAATTAAATTTCCCTTAAAAGGAAATTTTTTAATTTTAGGGAAATTTTGAAAAATGTAATTATAAATTTTTTAAGATTTTCTTTTTTTAACTAAAAAATATTGAATAAAAATTTCCCCAAAAAGGGAATATTTCAAATGAAGGGAAATTTTTAAAATTTTATCAAATTTATTTTTTTACAAACTATTCAAAAAAATATGTAATTCTAAAATTTCCCTTTTAGAATAAAGTTTTAATACAGGGAAGTTTTGAAAATCCTATTAAATTTCTTTTTGCCACTACTTTTATGTATAAAAATACAATTTTCAGAAAATTTGTTTTAATAAAATTTCCCTATGGAAAATTTTTGGAAATAAGGGAAATTTACAAAAATTTCATTAACATTTTCCCTCAACAATAAATTTTAGTGTATTGATCAAAAATAAAAATTGGGAATTTAGCACATCATAGAGAAATCTTATTACAATATTGTATTCCCACACATAACTTTGATAAACATTTGTTTAGTTTATTATTATGTGTTGTTTCAAAAATTTTATATCGAATTTTATAAAAATAAAGCTTTTCTTAAAAAATAGCTTATCAAATTGTCAAAAGGTTTCTTTTAAGAAATTTTTGGTTTGATTACTTTGTTTTTTGAAAATTTTATAAATTAAATGAAGGTAGACTTTATTTATAAAACTTTCACAAAACCAAAAAATTTCTTAATTTCTTAAAGTTATTTCACCAAAATTATTTTCATTATATTTTAAATTTGCCTTATGGAGAAAGTTTTCAATTTAGAAGAAATTAAAAATGAAATAAAACTAAAATTTCCTCCAAAGAATATTAAAAAAGTTTTACCAAATAAACAAAAATTTCCTTTAAAGGAAGATTTAAAAAATGTTCCCAAATTTGTTCGCTGTCGTTTTCTTTATTAGTAACTCATATAATAATATCTTAATGGAATTTCATTATTCCAAAATAAAAATTTCTCTAAAAGGAACATATCTAAAAGTAAGGAAAATTTAAAGGAATTTTCATTAGGAAAGAATTTGTTGTATTTATTTGAAAATACTAACACAATAGTTTTATTGTTATTCAGAAAAAATAGTTACAAACGAAATTTTTCTTGGAATGAAATTTTTGTAATAAATGTTTTACTAAATTTGTGTTAAACGCACATGGTTTATCGCTTAAATACTAGCATTTTTTCAAAACCTTAAAATAAAACTACGGTTTAAAAACCTGCAGTCGAAACCAAAAACAGACATACAAAAAACTAAAATTTGTGTTCAACTTTTCGCTTTTTGAGTGGTTTGGTAGCGTCGTTTTATATTTAATGAATCGGAAGTAAAGTGGGGAACAGAATAGTCGCTGTGGTACAACGTTACGAATAGCGCTGCGAGCTGTCAAAAGTAAAAAACGGCCGTTTCAAAGTAGAATCAACAGAATACGTTCTTGAAGTATTCGTTTCAGTTGAAGTTGAAGAGCAAAATTTTGAGCTTTGTTGCGCTACAGATCATTCTTCAGATTCAGCTTCTGCTACAACTTCTTTATTCTGTTCCAGTCCTAAAAGCAACAGTTTTTTTTGCCAATTTCAAATGAAGAAGTGGAAGAAATCGAAGTTTTTCTACACTAATAGGCTTTTTACACTGATCAACATCTACATCTCCCATCAAAGATGTAGAAAATGTGAAACACTCGTTTACATTGCTCACATCTAACATCTACCATCAAACAAAAATGTCACCATTTTTGAAAAAAAAAAAAATGTTTTAAAAATAAAAAATGTTTTTTCTACAAAAGTGCCAGAATTTAAAAAGAAAACATAAAAATGTATTTGAAGTTCCATTTGTTTAAAAATATAAAAAAATACTTAACAAAAAAACATTGCAATACAAAAGAAAACTTGGCGAATGGTAGCTCTGCTTTCAAAAAAATTTTTTTGACAGTGATGCCACTATAATAATAGAACTTATTGCCAATTTTCTAGTGATGACACTAAAATAATCGAAAGATATTGAATTGAATGTTAACATCTTCGCAAATTGTGGCAAATTGATGGTAGATGTTGATCAGTGTAAAAAGGCTATAACGGCACTTTTTTCAAACGATTAAATTAACACACAAAAACTTGGTGAAATTGCAACAAAAACTAAAGAAAAGGCAAGAGATAACAAGTAAGAATGATATATTCGGCTGTGCCGAATCTTTGATACCCTTCACCGACCGTTCGAATATATTAGGAGTAGAATTTGTAAGGGATTTACAAATTATAAGCCAGTCTTTATAAAACCTGACCTCAAAGTGTTATAATTCGTTGCCTAAATTAAATAAAATATTTTGATTTGATTTAAAGTGATTTTCAGGAGGGAATTTTATATTGGACCTATCGTTAATTATGGATCGGATTCGGTAGAGTGATTTCTAGTATTAAAAAATCTAAATTAGACCAAATTTCAATACAGAAATACAATTTTTTTAAAAATTTAAAGCATCTTAAATTGATCTTTGGAAGTCCGCTTTATATGGGACCTATGGCAAATTTTAAATTAATTATCACAAAATTACGTAGTGTTATTTCTATTTTACCACAATTTCTGTATTTGTTACGGTTTAAATCGTATTTAAATGATTCCCAAAATGAGCTTTATATGGGGCCCATGTTTAGTTATGGATCTATCTTCACGAAATTTAGCAGAGTGATTTCAAGTCCTACAAAATGAAGGAGAATCGATGCATTTTTTAACCAATTTAAAGTTTTGTAACATTTTTTAAGAATGTTTTTTCACATTAAGGTTTACAACTCTTTTCCTACTGAACCGATTGTGCTGGATTTCAATCCCAAATCGCTTAGGGAAACTAGAAACCAGCGTTTTAAAAACTGCAGTTAAAGTAGAAAAACTGCCATTTCTTCCACTTCTTCATGTGTTATTGGCTAAAACAAACTGTTGCTTTTACTTCTGATTTATTAAATGTAAAATGTCGCTGTCAAACCAACTCAAAAAGCGAAAAGTTGTACACAAATTATCACCTTTTGTTCGACAGTTTAAACAGTAGAAACTATTTGACACTAAAACTATAATTTTCTGTTGAGTTTTTTGAAGCTGAAAGTGTTTTTAACAGGCGGACAGACAGACATGGTTAAATCGACATAGAATTTTACTCAAAGACCCAGAATATATATATATATATACTTTATGGGTTCTTAGACGAATATTACAAATGTTTCACATGGAATGACAAACTTAGTATACCCTTATTCACCACTACTTGTGGAGGGTATAAAAAGGCGCAACAAATTAGCCGGTTCGAAATACATATTCGTAAACAAATCAAATGATCAGAGATATGACATCACTACTGATGTCATTTACCATCAAAAACAACAATTATAATTGTATTCACAACTACAGCAACAATAACAACAAGAGCTTATCAAGAGCTTTTAAAAAGAAGCAATAAACGGTGTTTTTATTGTTGTTTCATTTTTTAATGAAATGAAACAGAGCAGATCATCTGAAAGAACACAACAAATAAAAAACCTATTACGCGTAGAAAAAAAACGCGTTTTTTTCTTTGTATGAAAAGAATGGGAATTTTTATTTAAAAAAAAAAATAAACAAGAAACAGATTTTAAAATAGCTAAAACGCCCATTTTATAGAAGAACCGGCAAAAAAAAAACATTTTAATTTTTAAAGATGTAAATGATTATGGAGAAGTATAGGAATCTTAACTTTAGTAATGATTTCAATAAAACGCTTTTTTTTATTACAAAATAATAGCGAAATAAAGATGTGAAGATCTTGAAAATTTTCTGCTACTTTTAAAAAAATTTCTTTTGTATATTAAAAGTGATGCTTTTGTTCAATAACATTTTTTAGATTTATGAATAAATTAAAATTTATAAACTGAAAAAGTGAAGTTACTACATTGTGTAAAATTTGTTGGGTTAATTAATCATTTGATTTGCTGTACAATGTCAGTGTCTTATGTCACTGTTATTTATTGTGTACTCACTCTATATTGAAATTGATGCTGATAAAAGTTGGTGCTTCCATGTGAACAATATGCATCAGGTACAGTGTTGCCAGAACTTTTAGAGGAAAAATCAGCAAAAAACCATAATTTGTCAAGGTGTTAAAAATCTTCAATAAACCTTCAAAACACATTTATTACATTTTTTATGTAGTTCCCGAATTTAAAAATCGATGGTAGTTTTAAAAGTTCTGGTAAATATGAGTGGTCCTCGAAGTATGAGGTATAAAAAAGGAAATATTTTTTTGAACTTTTAACACAGAAAAGTTTTTAAAGTTTATTCGATTTAGAACATGGCTAATAATTTATGGATATTTTTACATTAAAAATATCTATCCAAATTTAATTACTCAGGCTGAGTTCATTGCTTGACATGTTATTTAAATTATTAAGGATCTTATTGAAAATTTACAAGAGCTCAAATATTGCAACTTTTATAAGATATTTATACATAAGTGCATATGAATATATACGTACATATACGTACTATTTCGTGTAAAATCAGATGACATAAGTCCGGCGATATTAATGTGACAAGACAATGTTTTAATTTTTAAGTAATAAATAAAAATAAATAAAAAATAAATAAATCTAATTTCAAACGGTTCTTTCATGAATGGTTGATAAATTATATTTATTTATTATTGCAAGAAGTGGAAAAAGTATAAACATGACAATGTAAAGAACTTTCCACCGAGCTTAAAAATCTGCAATGTTAAACCATAAATCTGCAAACCTGCATTTTGACAATTTTGGGGATAAAATCTTCAAAATTCAGATAAATCTGCACTTCTGGCAACGTTGATCAGGGATGGAAAATTAAAAAATTTTCGGCATCGAAATAAACAGGGCTAATACAAGAACATTTTTAATTAATGTATAAATTATATAGTCTTTAGACACATTCAACCCAATTAAGAATAAAAATTCCCCCGGGACTTTTTCCTTCCGTTCAAGCCCCACACCACAGTATTAAAAGACAAATTTTCGAGAGTGTACCCTATTTAGAACCCACGGGCAATCATGGAACCGGCAAAACAAAATTATGTTATGATGTTAATTTTCTTATATGAGTTCTTTGTTATTAACTAAATATCAACACTTATATAAGATTTGTCCTTCCTGAAGCGATTTTAGGAAGGGGTGTATATGGGACATATGGCCAATACTGATCCATCCAGCACACAATTTTATCATAAATAACTAGCTATTATAAAAGTTATCGTCGCCAAATGTTATATCAATGCCAACAACTTTAAGGAAGTTAAGGCATTAAAAGCTTTTTTTGGAAGTAGTATTTGTATGAAGGCTATCGTCAAATATGGACCGATTCCATAAAATTTGGTAAAATTGATAAGATTGCAATCAACTTAGTTTGCATAAAATTTAATCTAAATATTAACATAATAAGATGAGTTATGGGCACAAAAATTCAATTTCTGAACGAAGCTTGTATATGGGTTATTTAAAATTATGGACGGATTCTACCCACTTCCGATAGGCTTGGTCCTTGTGATAATTTAAAAAATTGTACAAACTTCATCAGACTATCTCTTAAACTGCGACCTGTACTTTAGGCATAAGGTTTACATGGTAGTCAGCCAGACGGACAGACATCCTTAGATCAATTCAGCAAGTGGTTCTGAGTCGATCGGTACACAAAAAGTTAAGTCTAGGGCCAATATTTTAAGATGTTACATTAGTGTGGCCGTTATTTTTTTTATTTTGATTTCTTATATTCTCCCCCCCCCTAAATCGGTTCAGTTTTATGTAAAAAAAAATACAAAAAAATTTCGTAGCGATAAGTTGTGTTTTAGGGGGGGCGTCCGTCCCTCAAAGTTTGCCATCAAGCCATTTATTCAAATGTAATTTGTTTGCGTATGACTATCTTCTAAAAACAACATTTTACAAGAATATGATATATGGCAATATTTTAGCTCTTCTAGTCAACAACATAAGCCTCTAAGAAAGTTTTTTGCTAAAATCAATATTTTAGAAAATAATTAAGAAAATAAAAACAAAATACCAAACATTTTATATACGTTTTATATATATAAAAAGGCGATTTAATGTCAAGTGACCCAATTTTGAAATAAGTGTCTTTCGATTTAAATGAAATTTACACCAATTTTAGTACTGTTAGATAGTAGCTTAGACATAAATTTTCAATAAGATCGGTCAAAAAGTTTCTGAGTTAGAGGGGGTCAAAGTTTGACATTTTGGCCATACAGGTGTTCTTTCTCATCCATGTAACTTATTACCTATTGGTGTAAGCAAAATTTGTCCCAAGTAGCTTAGATAGCTTTTTGATCAAACTTTTTTAAAAAAAATTTTCGTTTTTTTAAAAAATAAAAAAAAAAGTTTTAAATTTAAAAAAAAAAAATTAAAAATTTTTAAAAAAAAAAACAAAAAAATATTTTTAAAAAAGATTGATTAAATAGCTATCTAAGCTACTTGGGACAAATTTTGCTAACACCAATAGGTAATAAATTACATGGATGAGAAAGAACACCTGTATGGCAAACTTTGACCCCCTCTACCTCTGAAACCGATCTTGTTGAAAATTTGTGTGTAAACTACTATCTAATAGGACTAACCTTGGTGTAAATTTCATCCAAATCGGAAGACATCGATTTCAAAATTGTGTCACTTGACATTAAATCGCCTTTTTATTTATTTTGGTATTTTGTTGTTATTTTCTTATTTATTTTCTAAGATATTAGTCTTAGCAAAAAACTTTCTTGGAAGCTTATGTTGTTGACTAGAAGAGCTAAAATATTGCTATATATCATATTCTTGTAAAATGTTGTTTTTAGAAGATAGTCATACGCAAACAAATTACATTTGAATAAATGGCTTGATGGCAAACTTTGAGGGGCGGACGCCCTCCCTAAAACACAACTTATCGCTACGAAATTTTTTTGTATTTTTTTTTACATAAAACTGAACCGATTTGGAGGGGGAGAGTATAAGAAATCAAAAAAAAAATTCTCCATACAACTAACGGCCACGCTATGTTACATACATCAGCACAAACGCATGATACCCTTGTCACTATTGAGTTGTGGGTATAAAAATGGGAAAAAGGGGCAAAACCTTTGAAGAATTTTTGTTTATAACTGGGTTGATTCTTTTTCATCGGTTTGATGTTCAATACGTCTCCAATTTTAAAACTTACGTCTCTTTCCATTGAGTCTCCCGTCATCTTTAACATGCTGTTATCTGTGATTTAATTTTTATTAAGGGCTTCATTTCCAATTTGCAACTGCTGCAAACATTGTATTAAAAGTGTGGGTTGCAATTTATTGCAACAATAACACTGCCACAATGATTGTGTAAAGTTCATTATTTTTTTTTTATTTACAATTGTTAAAGTTCTCCTTTAGGCGGGGACAGAGTAGGTGTCAATTTAGTTGTCTGGATTTTTAAATGATGATTAAATTGTCAACTAGTGATACAATAATTGCACGCGTAGACAGATTAGAAACTAGTAGAGTAAAAAAAAAACGAAAAACTTTTTAATGGAATTATTTTTTATTTATTTATTAAATGCTTAAAATACAAATTACGTATAATCTAACTTTATTTTACCCAGAATTAGTAACTAGCCTATCGGGGCACCTAATAGAATAATAAAAAGTACATTTTTAAAGCAAATAGTACCTTTGAAAAACAATTTTTCGTTATTTCAAAATTAGAACAGATCATTAAAAACTTACAGTATTAAACTTTTTTTAAGTTAAGTTTTGGTACTAAACTTTAGTAAAAATTCTTAAAGCTTTTGTACTTCGGTCTATTTTACTATCGAGAAACAACTGATAAAAGGTCATTCAATAAACGCTTCTAATCTTTAAATTTAAATTAAACAAAGTATGTGTAAGGTATCATAAAAACTTAAAGTCTATTGATGCCATTATATCTATATATGTATATAAAATTGTAACGTTACTGACTGAATGATTCATCATCGCACAGCATGAATGGCTGGTACTTTTTAGAAATTCGACCCTTTTAAACAGGTATTTTGGATTTTTTGTAACTCCATCTATCTTTTAAACCAATACACATAGAAACAAAAATTATATCACATTCGTAACTTATCTAAATAATACAAATACTGTTTTGGTACTTTTTCGAAATTCAAAAGTTTAAGGGTTGAAAATCGTACCTGTTTTTGTTACTTTTTTTCAAAATAATTTTTTCTCCATCTATTTATCTATCATCGCACGGGCTAAACGCTTGAAGCTAGTAATTTGGACCGGTGGTTGGTCTCTCGTCAAATCGATCCACTAAGATGGGATTTTTAGAAATTATAATGTTCAAGGAATAAAAATAGGGTAAAAACGGGTAAATTCGCTAACCTTATATCTCCTAATCTAAAAAGGGATACAAAAAAAATCAGAACTTATTGTTGCTCATTAAAAAATTAAGCGGACAGGTGTCTGGTACTTTTTTGAAAAACAACTATTTTGGGAGTAAACGGGTTAAGCCTGTATCTTGAAACTTTTTTGTCAAGCTATCTACCTTTAAAACGAATAAACATAGAAATAAAAATGATATCACGTTTGTAAGTTATTTTAAAAATATTCGAACGTTTAAGGGGTGCAAATAGTACCTTTTTTGGGAACTTTTTTTATAAAACATTTTTCTTCATTTATTGACATATGCGCATTAAATTAAGAAGCTCCTACTAAAATATTGAAATTTTTTATATATCAAAAGGGAGAAATGAAAGTATCAAAAGGGAAAAATACAGGAAATTAAATTTTTTCCCCTTAACTTTCTGCTTTAGATGTGGTACTTTTTGAATTTTTGACATAAGTGAATATAAACCACTAAAAACGCTTAAAAAAGGAACGGGTTAAATACCAGCATTTAAAAAAAGTTAAAACCTAGAAACAAAAGCTTTGGCATATAAGTACATATCGCTCTTTATTGCAACATAGTCATATCTCAAAAAATCTAAAATTTTAAGTTACTTAAGCAAAAGTGTTCCTTCAAACCTTCTTTATATGTAAAAAAAATATCAGTAATATATTTCAAACTGAACCGAAGTTATAGTAAAATATATTTTATTAAATCTGTAAATAAAGGTAATTGCATTTTGCCAAGTTCGATTTTTTTTGAGGTTTGACTATGTTTCAATAAAGAAGCGATATGTCCGCTAAAGAAAGGGAGACGATAACGAAGTACCGTGTTAAATGATACTATGAAATTCAACACCGGTGAATGTACGATGAGGCCTCACTGGGTGGTGCGCATAGGAAAAGTCTAATGTTTAATGATTCTGATGCGTAAAACAAGTTGAATTTTACCGATGGCATAGGCTGTATTGACTCTGAGGGCTGATGTAGTTTGTGGCTTGTTCGCATAGACCTGCGACTTAAGAATACAAGAATAGTATATCGAGATAAAATCGCACGACCTCGGTAGTTTTTTTATATCACCTCCAAGTGAATTGACCATGTCTTAAATCGCTCGTGCCGTATGTACAATGTTGCACGAGCTGTGTAACACGTAGCGCTGTTTTGTTGCAACCTCAAGCCGATGGTGACCTTATCACAGTGATGGAAAATTGAAATATTTAGATGGTACTGACCACCAAGCAAAAGAGTACTTTTCCAACATTTTAGTACTTTTTTAAAACATTTTTTCGCTCATATCTCAGCCATTTATTGACCGAGCTGGCTTTCAACAGAAAAATTCTAATGGGGATCACTAAAATTAAAATATACCAACAAGCAGTGTTGCCATAACCTTTTGTTAATACATGATAAATTTTGTGTTTGCAATGTTGAAAACAGGGCTGTGGAGTCGAAGCGATGCAATATTAAATATATTGATTCGAAATTTTTACTTATTTCTTTTCTTGCTATATTTAACCATTTAAAAGGTACTGCATTAAAAAAAGAGTTTAAAGTCAAATAAGGACCAGTCTCATATACATTTAACATTAAGGTTAGATTAGGAGTCGGAGTTGGAATTTCAGCGGTTGGAGTCGGAGTAAGTACTATTTGTTGAGGACTCAATGTTAAACAAAAATCAACGCTAAATTTCTAAAGAAGAAGCATAACAAAAAGAGTACTAAAACGGACGTGGGGGTTTCGTGGTTTTTTGAAAGGAAAAAGTACTGAAAATAGTACCAAAGTACTGAATTTTCCATCACTGCCTTATCATCCAATTCAGGCGAAGAACGGTTGGTAATCAACGACCTAAAACTCTCCCCGTTGACGGTAGAGACCTGGTTAAATTCGTTCTTGAAGAAATAGGGACCGATAACTTTTTTGGGATGCATTGGTAGCTTTTGGATCTTACTTTAACTGTTTTCGTTCCGAATTCGACAATTTTATTTGTTGACGTCCCCATTTATCCCGAAATGGGCTTCATCTCTAAAGATAATTTTTCAATTGTATGTACTATGTATTTTTTTGTTTTGGTGCATTTTATTGTAATACCGGTTTATACCGTTATAAAAGTTGCTATACCGGTATACCGATATAATTAAAATACTGATACCGATACCGAAATTCGTTTCGGTATCCAACCTTGATTTTTGGCTTCTAACAATATGGCCGCTATTAACTCTCAAAATTTGAAAAACCATTTACGTACAATATAAAAAATTATGCTTTTAAACACGGTAAAAATGTAATGTGTTTTTTTTTTGTTGCAAAAAAGTAACCTTTCGAACCCAACTATGAATACCCCTACTTAATTTAACCTCCCAATTTCGCTCCGCAAACGGTTAGAAAACGCGTATTTAACATACTGAAGTTGTATTAATTATTTATATGTACGAACGACAATAATATTAAATCTAAAATCTCTGATAAAAATGAAAAAAAAGTAATTTAAATACTCGCAACATTTGTATTCAAGGTGTGCAAGTTTTTTTTTTATTTTTCGAATTGAATTCAAAATAGAGGTTTTGTATGTTGTCGTTCGGTCGCCCCGTATTCAAACACGTTGGTGTAACATTTCTAATGTTGAATTAACATTGCGTTGTTAATGCTGCTATTTGTTGTGGAGTGAATAATTTTGTTGTTAGTTAAATTTTGCATTTGGAAAAGGTTGTTTTTGGGCTTTATTTTTTTTTTTATTACAAACAAATTGTAAAAAGCACAATAACAGTGAATGAAATTGCTTACCAGCCATATGTTGGTTGTTAGTGTTTAAAAAACAAAACTGCTTATTTTTTATTTTTTTTTTTTTCAAAATATTAAGCATGCGTAACGTATTTCATTCAATACGAGGTGCCTTTAGGGTTTTATTTATTTAACATTTTCAAACTGCCCGTCATACTGTCTGCGATTTTGTTAGTTTAAGTGATTAAATAGAATAATTATTTATTTAACATTGTTATGAGTTGGTTTTAGATATTATAAAACAAAAAAAAATATTATTTGGGAAATGACTTTTCAATTTTCAAAATCACAAAGTGGAACTTAAAGAAAGTTTTTATAATTAATGAGAATTTAAAAAAAAAATTGGTGAATTTTAAAATTTGTCCACTCTACAGCACAAAAATAAAAGATTTTAATAAAAACTATTGATGTTTCCTTTTCTACAAATAAATGTGACATTTTATTTAAAAAAATGCAATTTGGTGTTCATTTCTTAAAAATGCTTTGCTTTCTAAATGGGTGGCTTGTTTTATTCTAAAACACTCACCCTTACTAATGACATTGCACTTTACGCCCCGTATAAATCGACAGTGTTGATAATTCCCCGTAAAAAGATGATTTTTGTTTATATAAAGGGCTACCAGACGAAGTTGGGAAAAAATCGCCTCCAATCAGAAAAGCAAAAAATTTAAAATTTTAATAGTTATTTTTCTATTATTTTATAGTAAAAATTTAAAAAGTGGTATAAAATAAAATAAAAATATAAAATTTAAGTGGATTTTCGGTGTTATAAAATAGTTTTTTAAAAAAAATCGTCAAATCAAAAAATCTTAAAAACTTGGTGTCAATACATTTTATACATGCACCTTTTAACAAGGTGAAGAAGGGCCAACACGAGTTTCCTGTACGCCGGTCTTAATGCAACCAAAGCTAGAGGTCCACACCATGCTTTTCACGCTTTTTCGCTTTTACGCAGCTGTCAAAAAAGCAGAATCTGCGTTGGTTTACGTATCAAGTTACTTGCACAAAAGCGTAGGAGTATGATGACTTGAAGTGTTGAATTCGAAAAGTAGGTTTACTTTCTACGTAGAACGCAAACAGGGTATGAAAAACATGCAATGCACGGAGGCGAAAACACGTGGTGTTGAGCTCCAGTTTAACTGATTTCCATACGTTTCCAACTGGTTTCGAAATGGCAGCTTTCTGTGCGGTCTCTCAAAAAGAGTCTTAGGCATAAACTCAAAAATAATTAGAAGTTACAGTTGTGTTTCACCGTCTGTTCTGGGCCTTACTGTTTCTACGTTTAGATAGAAATGTAACTTGTATAAACAATTTAAAAAGCAAACAAAAAATTTAATTATTTTTGGTTTTTTCTTTAAATTAAAAAAAAAAAACAAAATGTGTGTATACAAATGAAAATTAAATAGAAAAAAATTACAATTTAACCTTGAAATTATGTGTGTACATATACACAAAAAATATACAAAATGTAAATAAAACTATATAGATTACTTTTAATAATTTTAATTTTCAAACTTTATTAAAAAAAAAAAACTCTACAAAAACTATGAGCTCATGAAAACCAAGGCGGATTCATATAGGAGACCGCATTAGTAAAAGCCGTACCTAAACAAGAGCGGAAGAAGGAACATTTTCTTCCGCTTAGCTGTTACGCTGATATGCCATACGTAAACAAGAGCGTCAACGTTGTGTCACTAACAGTAGTGTTAACTTTCTTGTTTTATACTACCCACATAATAGAAATAAAAAGGAGAGAAAAAACCGCTAGATTGACAAAAACAGCTAAATTGCCATTATTTATTAACAGTAGCGGCCAACTTCACTATTAAACGCGCTGTCAAAATCTGATTTTCCAATAACAAAGCGTTGACGCCGCGCTATTAAGGGATGCTTCATACAGATTGTATGGGCATGAGAATTTTTCACAGCTAGAAAACGCTTTCCGCGTACGGCTGTAAGAGTCATGCTGGCTGTCAGTTTGTTTTTTTTTTATATGGAATTTGACATTTATAATACATATAACTACATACAAAAAAGGGACAGCAGGCATAATTAAAGTGAAAAATTAAAAAATAGTTTTAAACATATTTATGTAATTTATTTTTATATTAATCTCCTTTTCCTCTTTTTTTATTTGCAGATTTTTTTGAAACACCTACGAAAACTATCGAAACTTATAATCGTCTTAATTCTAACACCCACCTAGAGCTTTAAAGGCTTTAACGAATGGTATTGCACAAAAACTCCACCTATTTTAAGAAGACTATTTAAATTGGTTGTTTAAGGAGTTACCGAATACATACTTTGTTATAGTTACACACTATTCCAAAGCAAACAAAAATCATGGGCGCCTTTTCCCGAAAGCCAAAAGTCAATAAGACTCTGATATCATTGAAAGTGGTAGCTTTCTTTGTATTGAGTGGTAAGTAGCTAATTCAATTGTTTTTTATACACTCCACCACTAGTGGTGAATAAGGATATACTAAGTTTGTCATTCCGGGTGGAATTTTTTTAAGACCCCATAAATGCTTTATGTTTGAAGGCCAATTCTCCAACCTTAATACTAGTTTGTAAAGTTTAGAGTTGAAATACGATTTGACCCAGAAGAATCTTTCCATTATTATGTTTTATACAAATTGAAAATTTTTCTGGGTCTACTATAGAGCGAAACAATTTTAAAAGCATTTCAATTGATAAATTCAAATTCCATTTGTAAGTGCAAAATTATTAAATACTGAAGTACGTAAGAATTTGTGATTCATTACATTAAACGATTCATATTACAGCATTTGAATACCTAATTAGTTTATAAGTAATTACAAATTATTCTGTCTAAAGTCATCAATTTCCTTGCTAATTATGTAAATTTTCTTAATTACTTTTAGGTATCTCCGCCCTTCACATACTCAACAATCGCATGCCCTCCGTGTTGGGCTTAAATTTTGATGAATATCGTAACATAACGATTATTGCTTCATTTGTATCGATATTGGGTCCTCTTATAGCCGGTCCCCTAACTGACCGTTTTGCTGCTAAAAATCCCAATAACTTTGGCAAAACCTTGAGAATCTTAACCGCCATATTCCTGCTAATAACCGCCATAATTTACGCTTGTCTATTTGCGGTACCCGCAGTGAAACGCGGTGAGGCTCATCAACCTCTGGTAAGTTTTGGGTGTGATGGCAACGGTGCTGTTATATTCCAACAACGTTGCTCAGAAGACAATCAATGTCATCATTGGAAATCCAAAGTGGGCAGCGTTAACTTAACCAGATGCACTTACACCTGCCAAGATCCTACACAATATGAGAATATGTATACACCCTGGTTGGAGAGTATTCCCACACCATCGCCCTCCACCGAACATAGTTCTGAATTCGATTATGAAGATGAATCGACGGCAGCAGTTACAGAGAGTTTAAGATCGCGCCGAAATGCAAAGTTGCCAGAACAATCCTCGGAATTGGGAGCTGCTGAAGTAATTAGTTCTGAAATACTGTCCAGACAAAAGAGAGCTTTTAAATCGGCTCCTAACAAGGTTTACGTAGAACCTCCTCACTTGTGCATGACCGAAAAGAATGAGGAGGGCGAAAACGTCGTGAAAAACTGTCATGTTTATACGGATGATACTTCCAGCATATTGGTGCATACGGTCATGAAGGCTGCCACCAATTTGGAAAATGATACTCATTCTGCTGAATGGTGCAATTATCCCTTGGGTAAGTCTATTTATATTAAGAGTTTTTGTTTTATAAAACACTTTCATTTGTGGCTTCATTTTCAGATGGTTTCCAATGTCAAATTCCTCTGCAACAGGCCAACTACATGATCCAATTGAAGAACAACAGCGACTGCAAACCCATGATCGAATGCCAGGTTATTGATCCCTACAGCAGCAAGGGCAGCGTTTTGGCCGATAGTGAATGTATTAAGATCGAAGGCGATTTGGACTGCACTTTAGGTGGCTACACTGCCATACGCATTCTGGGTGATATTTTTGCTTTAGCCTGTTTGACTTTGTTGAATACTGCCATTGTGATTGCCGTCCGTGAGACCTCCGAAGGAAGAGGAGAAGTTTGCCGTCAATATGCCTGGGGTGCTGTGGGATATGTTATTTTGTTTTGTTCCTTAGATTTGTTCTTCTTCAAAGAAGATGAGGGCATGACTGTGGCTCTAATTTTGGTGATTGTTTGTTTCGTTGTAGGAGCTTTAATTTTACTGTTTGCCTCACAAATGCCCTTAAGTCCTCCCGAATGGTGGTGGCATACAAAGACAGGCATGTTGGTCTATCCCATGTCGGCTATTAGAAAATATAGTCCAGAGATTTTAGTTTTGACCTTGGTTGCCATTTTGTTTGGTACCTTCTGGGGTAGTATACACAGCTATTTGTACTGGAGCTATTTGGGTGAATATGCCGCCTATTTTGCTGGCTTACTCTTGATTTTGGTGTTGTTCCTTAATGTCGATAAGTTTATTGAGTATTGTGGACATTCAAATATTTTCATTGCCGGATTTGCATTGTTTATCATACGTTTCACTGCTTTGGCCAGCAAGGATACTGACTGGTTGACTAATCTCATGGAAATAATTGAGCCCGTTATATTGGGTGTCATCTGGATCACCATTATCTTGTATATGCGCCATGCCATGCCACGTAAATTTACTGCCACCGGTCAAGCTTTGGCTGTCATTGCCTTCTTTGCTTTGGGCAAAGGTTTCGGTGCCTTGATTGGTTTGGTGCACGATGACAAGAAAGGCATACACAATGAAGATGATCTGATTAAATTCGAATGGTTATCAATTACTGCCTGCATAATTGCCCTGATCTATTTCGTTATTTATAATCTAATTCTGGCTCCCAGATGTGCCGCCAAACCAGTGCATTTGGACGACCTAATGTCCGGTTCAGCCTCGCAGACCTTGGCCAATCCTGCTAGTGGTAATGGCAGCGCTGGTGCAACTCAAAATGGCAACGGTACTGGTACAGGTACGGGCAATGGCAACAGCTATTCACCATTAAGAGTGTACCACAACGAAAGGGGAAAGAAGGGTCAATTTAGGTATTAAAATTTTGTTTTTAGTTATTTTTTACGCTACATAAGAACATGAAATTTTTTTTAACTATTATTTTGTTTAAATTTAAAAGAGAAAAAATGCAAAAGATTATTATTAAGCAAAAAATAAAATGGCAAAATATAAAGAAAAAATCGGGAATTTTTTTTTTAATTTTATGCAGGGTTTATGAATAAAAAGTTAATGAATGAAAAGGTTTTAGGTTTCTGTGAATTAAAGCAAAAAGGATTTAATACAAAAAGTTTCGTTAAAAAAATACAAATGCAAACAGACTAGATTTTGAGGAAGATTTCAAATGACATCTACCAGATTTCGTTGTAATTTTAACGGGCTATTAGACTAAAATCTCGGACTTTGATATCGTTTACATTTTGTTTTAAATTATAAAATCGATTCCGAATGCTGCAAATTGTTCCGAAACTTAAAAAAAACCATAGCCTAAAAATAAAAAAATTTTAATTTTTAATTTTTTTTTTAATAAACCTTAATTCAATCAACACTCCCCCCTCTAACGGCTAATTACACCAAGTTCAGTTATAATGAATTATCAGTTATAACTGTCTAAAACATATTGTTAACTGGAAGTTAAAGTAATAGTTAGTTTTAACGGAACTTGATGAAATTGGCCGTAAAAAGTGATTTATTTGTGTTCAAAGAGTCTGCCATTTTTTATAGTTTTCTGTTTCAAATTATTTCTTATTTTTTTTTGTAATAAAATAATTTTTAATTAAATTTTAAGTAAATCAACAAAATACTGTATAAGAAATAGAAATCGAAAATAAAAATAAATCTGGAAACTATTTTTGTATTCAAAATTAATTAAAAAAAACACTAAAAGCTGAAATAAATAAAATACTGAAAACAAATTTCGAAAATTTGCTAATAAAAACAAAAACAATCCGCTATTTGTGTGTTTTAAAAATTAAAAACAAAAAGTACTCAATCTATAAACATACGAGGGCGGTCCCAAAATAAGCCGACCTAACAAAGAAAACACAACAAATTTCGAAAAAAAATTTCTTTTTTTCTCAGCATAATCTCCTTTTAGCACGATGCACTTTTCCTCACAGTTCTCAATGGCTTTGACACCCTGTTTGTAGTTACTGTCTACCTCCTTAAAATAGCCATCAGGCGCAGACTGCACTTTTTCATTGTTGGCAAATCTTTAACCACTGAGCCATTTTTTCAAGTTTGAAAAAAGAGAAAATTATCCGAGCGAGCTAAATCTGGCGAATTAGGTGCGTGATAAAGTAATTCAAACTAAATCGCAATAGGGGTGGTGTGAACTGGTACATTGTATTGATGACTGATCAAACGGGGCTCATAATCTTGAAATTTTCGGTCAATATGCTAAAATAGCATATTGAAATGGTTACCATTTCAGCTATTTAGCTCTCGCACCTTCAGCCGCCGATCATCTAATACAATTTTGTAAATTTTCTTTACAGTTTCTGACGTGAGCACCTCAATTGTTTGTCAATTTCGATGGTCGCATTGACAGCTTGTACAGCCTCGTTCAAGCTCTAACAAACGAGAAAGCAGACTCCACAGGGAAGCTTTAATTTTGATAAGACATACATAACGGTGACCAATTTTGAGACCGTTTATTTTAAATGGTTCCATAAAAATGCTAAACCACGTGGTGCCTTGAGACTTAAAAGCTGACACCTCTTACCAAAGTATTTTTTTTTTTAACTACTTTCGTCATCTTTACGTCAGGTGGGCTAATTTTAGGACGGCCCTCGTGCATACTTATAAAAAATAAATAATTGTTAAGCTCATTTTAAAATAAATAAAAAATTCAATATAAATCTTACAAATAAAATAAAAAAATTAAAAAATAATTGTTTCAACTTTGGAAAAAAAGACCAGGTAAGTCCAAACTTTTTAATTCGCTGTATATTGAAACACCCATATTCATAAAAAATATTTCAGGTATATAACTAGTTTATGAAACGAATTTTCTACGAAAATTTGTCAAATAAACCTTTCATAAATCAAAAATATTTTTTATGAATATAAGGGAAAGTCTTCAATACCCACACCACAAACGGATAATGTGTTTGTGCTGGCGTTTCTAACACCTAGACCCACCTTTCATTATACCGATCGATTTAGAATCATTTTTTGAATCGATCAAATGATGTCCGGCTGGCTGGCTGGTTGTCTTTCCACATAGCCTTGTGCACAACTTACAGTTCAATACTATTGAAAATGGTGAAAATCGGTCCATAATTTTAATAATAATATTATGTTTGTATTTAGATTGAAAGTAGTCCATATTATCAAAGTAATTTTCTTGGGAATACAAAATTTTAAATTTACTAGATTTTATTTGCCATGCTTAATTCCCAATTTTTATTTTTGATAAAAACACTGAAATTTATTGTTGAAGGGATAAGCTATTCATATGCGCATTACACTGGTTGCTTAGGCCAGATTAGGAATGGGCGATAAATATCAATATATCAAAATATCGATATTAAAAAAATCGATATATATCGCCGATATTTAAAATACCGATGTATCGATACTGAAATACGACTATCGAATTCGATATTTTTTTAAATCAGTCTTCATTAAAAACTCGAAATTTTAGCCGTTTTTCCAACAATATATTTTTTTAAGAATTGGCATCACTGCATGCATCATATGCTTTTAAACTAATATGAAGATCTAAAATGATTGGCATTTTTAAGAAACAGTGCCGGATACAAGAAGCAGATTGGCAGGAGAGCACATAAAACAGAGAGTGCTCCTGATGTCCATATCTGATGATTACTGGTTTGACTAAAACAATCAAAAACATTTCTAGTTAAAGTTGGCACGTTTGGGGTGCAATTCAAATTTTAAGGTAAGTTGGTACTTCCATGACTTATTTACTTCCATTTAAATAATCTACTATTTGTTTTGGATTTCATATGGTTTTTTTTATTCTTCCCTTTTGTTTTTGTTATACATAATTGAATTTTTTGTGTTTATTGAATTTTTTGTTCTGATTTATTTTTTTAAATAAAGAATAACAGCCTTATTCAAAAAAAAATGTTAATTTTGGTTTAAAGAACATATTAGTTAATAAGCACTTTACGCTTAATTACCTTTTTGTAAAAATTTGTATACAAAAAACGTATATTAGTTAATAATGACTTTAAGAATTTTTTTAGTTTAAGACTGGTAACACCGTTTCATGCACTTGTCATTTCAATTCTAGTAATGCAAAAAAAAATGAATATTATTTTTACCCGTAACCGTATTTGTAAATTATTTTACCTATCTATAGACTAAAAGGAAATATTTTTCTTTAAAAAAAATTTGTTTGCTTTCATTTTATTCAGAAATATAAAAAAAGAAAATAAAAACATTAATAAATATCAATAATCATACATGACTATAGTTTCTTTCGAATAAAAATAAATTGATTAACCATTATTTTATTTGTTGTGCGAATAAAACCCTTTTGATTTATGTAATATTGAGCTAAATCACCACCAGTTTTTCTAATTCTTATGTGAGTTCCATCAATTGCCCCAATAACAGTGGGGAAGTTGCGAATTTCTTTAAATTGTTTTGAAACTTTCACTTCATCTTGCACGGTAGCAGGCATTTTGATTTTATCGTTTGCTAGTTTGGCGATAGCTCGAGCCACTTTTGCACAAATTCTGCTGACCGTTGCTTGAGATAGGCCATGAATGTCACCAGCATCGTCCTGCACCTAAAAATCGAATTTTAAAATTCGCTCTTATAAATTGCAAAACTTACTTCTCTTCTGACCCAACTGCGCAAGGCTACCAATGCCTGCAATTCTGCCGATGTTCCACATCCTCTTCTGTCCAATGAAATATCATTTTTTATTAAATTTGTTATGTTTTTTACGGTTTGCTTATTAAACCGATATTTCTTTTTGAATTCGATGTCAGGAAGGAAAAACGGATCAGGCCTATCTTTATAAATTCTTTGGCGTCTGCAGTTGGATATTTGCGTTAAAAATTCTGTTAAAATAGAAGACAAGTCAAAACCTACTTATTTTTTTAAATAATCATAATACTTACCAATTCGTTCTATAAAACTTAGTGTTTCCATTTTAAATACCAATATAATATTGTAAAATGTATATTTTTATTATTTTGTTTATTTTCTCAAAGTTTGTTGTCTTTGTAATATTATTAATTTAGGTTTAAAGTAGGGTTGAAGGTACTTTAAAATTCTTACTTTTAATATTGAGTTACAAAAGGTATTTTAGACTAATAATTACTTTTGAATAATACTTTAACGATTTTTACTTAATAAGTCTTGGTAAACCTTTAGTAACTTTTTTTGAATAGGGCTGTAAAAATGTAATTACATATAATATGTTAGTCCATAAATATGTATGTACAAAGGTATATTAAATTTTTTAATTTGGTAATAGTTTCAGCAAAATACGTTCGATATATCGATATTTTTGAAATAATAAATATCGATACTCTTAAAAAATATCGATTCAATATATATCGATAAATTTTTTCAATTTGCCCATCCTAGGACAGATCGTCAGGAAACTTCATCGAAAGATTTTAGAAAAACTAAAGATATTAAACCAAATAAAACTGTTAAGCGAATAAGAATTATGTATAAGCAACAGTTTTAACTGTAACAATATCAAAGTTTAAACAAAAGCAACAACAATAAACAGTGAGTTTATCTTTTCTTACATTCCCCACTACAATTGGTTGAAAAGTAGGTTAAGAAAGAACAAAATGAAAACATTTATTTTTTATTGCAATCTACAGCAGCCTCCGATTGTCAATAAGTTTTGTCAATTTCGTGCATCTCCGCCCATAATTTACCACAGGGACCATATTAAGGCCAATCCTGGAAATGCTATAGTACGCCTACAACCGCAACAAATAATGCTATTGTAGGAAAATTTGGTATGTGTTCATTTATGCACTCTATATAAAAATTTTCGTAATTTTTCCATAAGTTTTGTTAATTACGATTTATAACTTTTAAAATCTTTATGAAAATGAAACAAACCAACAATGCAGTTTGTAAGATCAATTAATTCTAAATAATTTAGAAGCAAATATTTTTGAATTTGCTCTTACCGTTCCTAAGTTATACCGGTTTTCAGCTTTGTACCCTGCTTTTAATATTATTTCTCATACGCAACAATCAAACTAAAATCAAACGTTTTGTTTTGCTTTGTTTAAATATCATTTATTCGGGTTCTTACGTCGTAGTATATGCCCTGCAATAAATTCTGAAAATCAGTTTCAGAAATTGTGACGTTGAAGTAATGGCGATTTCTATGTAACACTTTTTCATGTTACCTATAATCACTCGAAGTGTTACATGTTGTACAACTTCAATCGAACAGAATTAGCTGCCTTTATTTACAACTATTACACTTTTATTATTAATGTTGTTCATTAGCGATTTTTAAAACTATTCGACTATTTGCTGCACACTTACTTTACGGTTTGAAAACAGACATTGACATCACTTATTGCTTAAACAAATTTAAAACGATAATAAATACATAGAATTTTCCACCAAAATAAAAAAAACGATTTAATTCAAAATGGAGTATGCCGTCGAAGAATATTTAGATGTAGAATTCTTTTGACAAAACTTTTAAAATATTATGACAAACAAAATAAAATATTGGTTGTACAAACAAAGTAGTAAGTACCAAAGTTGTAAAGCAGGGCAGTATGAACCCTTAAGTAAAAGTAAGGGTAAAACATGTAACATGTTTTGCATGTTTTTCATCAACATTTTCACAAAAGAACTTGAAAATTTTTCCCACAGTTGTATTTTTTGTACAAACGAACACAAAATGTAACAAAAATGTAACATTAATGCAACATTTTTCTCAGAAAAGAAATCGCCATAAGTGTAAGCAAAGCCACACCTCGTTCTGCCACATCATTTACTACTTGAAGATTTTGAGATTTGTTCTTTTTTTGCATCTTGAAATGACTTGTTGGCTTTCCAATTTTTTGGATCTGTTTTTAAAAAATCAATTGAAATATTGCATACTTCAAAAAAAATCAAGATTGGTTTTGGAAATTAATCCTTGAATTTCTTTATTTTTAAGGTTGTCTTCTATTAAAATTTACTACATCGTTCTCGCTACTTGGCGTATGTAGATTTTTTGCTATTCAACTCAATGTTTTGGTGTCGGTATGTTCATCAAAAAAAGCGAAGGTAATACATTTTGGGGTTAAGTACCATTGATAACCTAGAAAAGTTTTTAACGTAGTACATGCAACTGCTACATTTTTGATATTTTTTCTTCAAATAAATGAACTAATTCTGAAAAACTTTTTTTTTGGGACACACTAGTGTTAAGTCAGAAGTGTACCGTATGCCTCACATAGAGCCAATTCTTGAATACGTACTTTTAAAATACGACTAAAATCGCAAAGAATTTGAATACTAATGCCCAATTTTCAGGATAGTAATTAAATCTAAATTAAGTTAATTTTCATCAAAACTTAAATCGTATTTAAATACAGATTGATTTTTTGAGTTTTATTTGAAAAGTCTTATTTAAATAAGATAAAAGTATGGTAGCACTACTAAATACAAAAAAAAAATCATAAACAAGTAAATTTATTTACAAGGTGGTCTCGAAAAACAGCTGATTGTTATTGCTTTGCCTCTTGTTGTTGTATTGTCGTGATATTCAGGCCACCTTGTTAAAATATTACAATAGAAACTTAAGTTGAAATTAAGTGTACCACATCGGTGAATTAAGTTTGATTTATTTAGTGAAGAAGAGATTTTTGTATTTAACCCTTTCGACCCGGACGGTACATATATGTACCACTGTAAGTTTAAACATCCCTAACAGCTTTTAATTTAATGTTGCTGGGTTGCGAAATGAACCTTATAGTCTTTAAAGCCTCCTGACCGTTTTTTGTAAGTTCCAACGCTACCAAAGTGAAGTGCATAGCATGGTTTTTGCATGATATTATGCGCGAAAGTTAATTTTACTGGACGGTTGGTACTTATTTGTACCACATAACATCCCGAATGGTACACCGATGTACCACAACCCGGACGGTTGGTACTTATTTGTACAACATAACATCCCGAATGGTACACCGATGTACCACAGCCCCAAATTATTGTTTTTCCGATTTTCTTTCACCGATAAGTTATATGTTGCTTAAATAATCGGTTCCAATCAAAAATTTTGTTTTACTATTGCTATTCGAAAGCCGGGTCGAAAGGGTTAAAACGATTTTAAACATAAATGTGTTTTAATATCAATCCTGAAAATTGGCCATAAGAGTTCAGAATTATTCAGATTGGTTTATTACTGATACATTCCATATTAATCTTTCTTTTTAAATATATCTTCTCTTAGTGTAGGGTGGTTTCAAAGATTCGGCACAGTCGAATATAACAATTTTACTTGTTTTTAACTAAATCAACAAAACATTGCAAATTCTTTCTATCAGTGCCTTTTTCTATTCTATGGGCATTTCGTCTGTCTGTGTTAGAGTGTGAAATGTTTGATTTTTTGCCACTTGGAAAACTAAACAAACAAGTCATTTTAAACAATTATTCATCAATCATTCACTCAATCAATTACCATTTTTTATTCGTCTTATTAATAATAATTAAGAAAGTTTCAACAAAAAAACAACTTAAAAAACACGTAGCAAATGTTAAAATGCGAGTATTTACAATTTCCGATTTGCATTTATTTTAAATGAATGTTTGATATTTTTGTTTGTTTATTATTTCTATTCAAAGGGTTTTTCAATAGAAACTTTTGAACTTTGACAGTTGATAGCGGCCATATTGGTGTAGCTACATCTATCGACTTTCATTTATTTAGTATATTTTTGCCAAGTCGCGTTCAACAATTTGGACCAATACCAACCCACATGAGGTGCAAGAACTTGCCCTATAGGTCGAAGATTACCAACTTCTTTAAACCAAAAGGGAATAATTTGGGAACCAACGACATTGGGTTTTAACAGAAACACCGCACGAGGGATGGCTTCATACATTTCGTTAGTTAGTTTTGGTGTTATCTTATCGTATATCACAAAATCCAAAAAAATATGATAAAATGAGATAAGACCGTTTCCTGTGATAAATTTAACAGATCTATCGATCTGCGCAATCCTCATGTCTCTATCTCTTATAGTTAATGAGATATTACGAAGCCATTTTGTTGTATATCCACTTTTGCGACAAATTTAATGCGTTATAATATCGTATGTAGCATAATTGTGGATATACGACAAAAAGCGTATGAAAACTTTCAATTAAAAAAATCTTGTGTTATCTTATTGTATGTGAACCAGTATATCAGGCATAGTTGGGGGTAGTATACTAAATATTGATTAAAATCAGCAGTGCACTATCACTAAATAAAACTGCAAAGAAATTAGTTTGCACTCTTTTTTACCAGCTTTAGTGATGATTACTATTTTTTTAACTACCACTAAAAAAATTTAGTGATATTGCAAATTTTTTCACTATCACTAAACGCAGATTTGAATGCAAAAATCTGCACTCAAATCAAATAGTGCAAAACTTGGACATGCAATCAAAAAAGCTGCATACAAATATTGTATCACTAAAATTTAAAAAATTTAACTTTGTATTACCATTTTTTATTCGTCTTATTAATAATAATTAAGAAAGTTTCAACAAAAAAACAACTTAAAAAACACGTAGCAAATGTTAAAATGCGAGTATTTACAATTTCCGATTTGCATTTATTTTAAATGAATGTTTGATATTTTTGTTTGTTTATTATTTCTATTCAAAGGGTTTTTCAATAGAAACTTTTGAACTTTGACAGTTGATAGCGGCCATATTGGTGTAGCTACATCTATCGACTTTCATTTATTTAGTATATTTTTGCCAAGTCGCGTTCAACAATTTGGACCAATACCAACCCACATGAGGTGCAAGAACTTGCCCTATAGGTCGAAGATTACCAACTTCTTTAAACCAAAAGGGAATAATTTGGGAACCAACGACATTGGGTTTTAACAGAAACACCGCACGAGGGATGGCTTCATACATTTCGTTAGTTAGTTTTGGTGTTATCTTATCGTATATCACAAAATCCAAAAAAATATGATAAAATGAGATAAGACCGTTTCCTGTGATAAATTTAACAGATCTATCGATCTGCGCAATCCTCATGTCTCTATCTCTTATAGTTAATGAGATATTACGAAGCCATTTTGTTGTATATCCACTTTTGCGACAAATTTAATGCGTTATAATATCGTATGTAGCATAATTGTGGATATACGACAAAAAGCGTATGAAAACTTTCAATTAAAAAAATCTTGTGTTATCTTATTGTATGTGAACCAGTATATCAGGCATAGTTGGGGGTAGTATACTAAATATTGATTAAAATCAGCAGTGCACTATCACTAAATAAAACTGCAAAGAAATTAGTTTGCACTCTTTTTTACCAGCTTTAGTGATGATTACTATTTTTTTAACTACCACTAAAAAAATTTAGTGATATTGCAAATTTTTTCACTATCACTAAACGCAGATTTGAATGCAAAAATCTGCACTCAAATCAAATAGTGCAAAACTTGGACATGCAATCAAAAAAGCTGCATACAAATATTGTATCACTAAAATTTAAAAAATTTAACTTTGTATGTGCATCGTTTTTGATTTCTTTTGAGGATATGCATAAGTAAAAACGGTATAATTATTGGCTTTAATCATGAAAAAACAAGTTTTTAATTTTAAATTAAGTGCAACAATTTAAGTTGCACTCAAATGAGTGAAGAAAAAAAGTTGCAATAAGCTGATGATTGCTTTTTTTAAATCAAACCACTTTTATTTTGAGTTGAAAATTTTTTAACATCACTATCACTCATGTTTAGTGAGGCTGCAATTTTTCAATTCATCACTCAACATCAAGAAAATGATTGCAATATTTTTGCACTATCACTAATTGTGAGTTGAAACTGCAAAATGAGTGCACTACCCCCATCTACGATATCAGGGATGTTGCAAAAAATAGACTATCTTATTAATATAACTGTTATTTTAACATATTTCGTTTTGTACGTAGAGTTTTTTCGGATGTAGTACACAAAGGTTATTTATATTGATGGAATTATTACTGTATTGCTTAAATTCATTTTATTGTTAAGCAATTAAAGGTTAATTATTTAGGGTGGTCCAACCATAATGCACGATGTTAATTGTAAATAAAACAAAAAGTTTTCATAGAATTATCTTAATATTTTTTTATTATCGTAGAAGTCTCTATGACAATTATGTGTGAGACAAAATATTGGCCAAATGCTCGCCACAGCTTCGATGGTCCATATTGTCAATGACTCTGTGACATAATTGAGGTTCATTGTCGTTAATGTGCCGAATTATTTCATCCTTTAGCTCTTGAATTGTTTTTGGTTTATTGACGTACACTTTTATTTTAAATATTACCAAAGAAAGAAGGCCAACGTTGTCAATTCTCATGATCGTGACGGCCAATTAAAATGGCCATTGAATTTCTCGCGTAAAAGAGGCATTGTTTCGTTGGCCGTTGGAACTACTTATTTTCCAGGTTCATATCCTCGATTTCTGGCAACAAGAAATCCGTTATCAGCTCGCCGTTGTGAACACCATTAACAGTACCTGCTTGGCATACCTCATTTTTGAAGAAGTACGGCCCGATGATGCCGCCTGGCCATAAACCGCACCAAACATGCATGCAAAGGCGTTTTCACAGAGCCGGTTTGCTGAAATTTGCGCACAATTTTTCCGATTGTGGACACATTTTATCGATTATGCTGACCAAAAAAATCAAGATGTGGACGAAATGTATTTTTGATTTGAACGCCCATTTTCGTAAAAGGCTTTAACAATCTTGACGCGCTGCTCAATGCTTTACCTCTCCATGGTCGCATTTGACACTGATGCAAAGAAATGTCAAATTATGTTGGACACAAATTTGACGTTACGGTACGACTCACAATTAACATCGTGCATTATGGTTGGATCACCCTTAAGTAATAATAAACCTTAAAATTACTCATACATAAGAAAATTCGATAATATAATAAAAAAAACTATGGCCCCTATGGCAAGCGGCTTTTTTATGTAAAAATTTTTAATTTTCACTCAGTTTATACAAAACAAACCTTTAAAATGCGAATTCAACACCACCCGTCTGGAAAATCTTATTTGGTAGATTCGCTTGGTCGTTTTATTTTATTGAAAATGTATTGGCAGTAGAATTTCATGTTAAAAAACGCTCTTGTTTAATCAGTATATGACACAGAAAATTTTATAATTTTTTTTTTATAATTTTAATTTTTATTTATGGATCAATTATTTCGTTATTCAATTGTTTTACAATTAATAATTGCAATATCAAAAAAAAAAAAAAGTTTAAGCCTAAATGAATGCAACATAATTTAATAAACCTGCACTGCAAAATTCGTGATTTTTTTTTGAAAATTTATAAGTTTGTTCAGCAATCGTTGAATTTTCGTGGATTTTTAGGGTTAATGCAAGGAGTACACCCTCGTCCTTTATTTGGTTCCCGTAAGACGACGGACGTATACGAAGGCAACTTCTTATTTTTGGAATGAATACTGCAAACACTTAATTTTATGAAACTTCAAGCTACAACTCAACAATTTTTTTAATTAAAAGGAAGGTGCTGTATTTCAGTAAAATCGGCATTAAAATATTAGCAGTGATTTTAAACGCATAAAATACTGAGTCCAAAAAAATGTTCATCAGTTTTCGTGGTAAAATATTTGAGCAACATCATTAGATTTTTTCCCTCTTTGCACTATTCACCTGCCACACAGGTCATGCCACATTGAACATCTGCACAAGCGATTTGAGGGCATAGTCACTCACGTGGAGGTTATGTAAACAGGCCTCAAAGATCGTTCCATTTTACCCATTTTAGAGTTTTTCTTGTGGGGGGTCTTAATTCAACCCACAACGGCCCGTAAAGGAACATAACCCATGCCATCGGTCAAACAGCCTGATTTATGAGCCAGAATCTTGGAAAATTAGGCACTTCGGATGCGCGCTACTCAGCGAAGCCGTCGCAGACATATGCACGACATTATATTCCATACATAATGGCATCGACAGGCCTTTCAAACTTATCAAAATCTCAATGATAATTCACGCATACTTTGTTTAATTTAAATTTAAAGATAGGAAGTGCTTAATGCAAGACCCTTTAATAAATGTATGTAAACTAATATTTGGAAAAACATTTTCATTGCCATAACGAATTATTATTGACACGTTCCTCTTTTGTAACTTTTGTGTTCTTATCGGCTTCATCGACATTTTTTTATTATTTTTTTCAATAAATGGTCATTGGGTTAATTAAAAGGAAGTGGATATGTTAATTTGTAATGCCTTTAATGTAAATTGATTACATGGTTAGGTAAATATTGGAATAAATATTATTGTAAAGGTCAATATTAAATAAAAATAATTTTATTAGACTTCCGTAAATTTCTTTAAAAAGTAAAGAACAGGGTTAATTAAGAATTTGATAGAAAAATTGGTAAAAATATATGTATGTATGATTGATTGGGCAAAATACATGCTATGATGTAGTTTAAATACAAAATTCATGTAAGTCGTGTATTTAAAATACGCAATACAAAATACTTTTTAAATTTAAGACGATATACATACATACTAATCGCACGCTAAATCATAAGCAGTCCGTTTGTTTCAATATATGGCATTTTTGATTAATTTCAAACATTTCAATCGAGAGTTACAGAACATGGGCACTTTCAAAACATGGTTGCATGGTTTTTTGACCAAATTGATTTCCACAAATGTTAAAAAGAAAAGTTGAAGAAGACAGTGACACAAAGTTTTCGTGGTCGTTATAGATTTGATTTGTGAATTGGTTAATGAAAAAATAAACGATTTTGATAAATTTTAGGTTTTGACTAGGGATGCGATTTCCACGCAAATGCATGTTTTGGTTTTTTGTCGATAGGATGAGAACGATGTCGATAAATTATCTTTCCAAATCATTAAATTTGCGTTAAAATGGCATCGATTTGATAAGGCATAATATTGCATATTTAGGTTTTTATTGCATATTTTGACATTTTAAGTGATTTTGTTTTAATATCCATATTATAAAAAAGTTCTTTAAACAATTTTTAAATACACAAAAAACCTTTCAAAAAAATTTTAAATTAAATTTAAAAAAGTTTTAAATTTTTAATAAAACAGTACTTATTTATTTAAACAAACAAAAATTTAAATTAGTTATTAAAGTTTTTTAAATACATTTTTAAAACAATCGACTGAATTTTTTATATTTTTGTTTTGTTTTTAGTAAAATTAAAAAACGATTTTAAGGGAAATTGTCCAAGTTTTTGGGGCATATTTTGGATTTTTAAGTGCATATTTTAAGCGCATATTTTCGATTTTTTAGTGCATGAAAATCTCATCCCTAGTAATGACTGTTTATGATATTCATTAAATTAAGTTTTGCAAAAGTTTAATGAACGCTACATTTAAAAATGCTGATAAGCTTACAAAAGGGTTAACTTTCAAACGAACTGTCAGACTGGACTCACTTTTTGAAATTTATGATCAGTATACTCTGGCAAATCATAATAAGTATTTATAAAATTTTGCTTTTACCCCTTTTACAAAGTGACAGACAGAAGACAGACAGACGAAGTTTGTTGGTAAGGGGGCGACGCTGTATGCGTGACACACTTTACTTTTTTCCTCTCTCGCCTACGAACTTCGTCTGTCTGCCTTCTGTCTGTCACTTTGTAAAAGGGGTATTTCAAAATCTGTCAGCAACTTGAAGGTGACTTTTTAATTAGTGTGGCTTATGGTTTATGTTTGACATATTCGGGTAAGTGATGAAAATCGTTCGAATTCAAAACGATAGTTTTTAGCCGGTGTGATGAATTTTGAGCGATTTTAAAATCCATTTCTATTGAAGTCTTAATTTGTATTTAAAATACACGTAAATTACATAAATGTTGTAAAATTTAATAGAATATTACAGGAAATAAGAGGAAAATGTATTAGGAGTAAATTTTTAAAGATAATGAAAACGATATGTATTTCGTTTTCAAACCGTTTTGTTTTCCAAAGCGTTTTCCATTTTTAGCACCTGAAGAAGTTTGTTAAAAACACAAACTTGGCGTAAATGATGGAGACCAATTCATAAAAGACCCTAAAGACTCTATTACATTCAAAAAATGAACCGTTTGGTAAGGTTTACACGCTCGAGCCTTATTTCTTCAAAAATAAAGAAAAGTAAACGTCCCGAACGCGCTTCGTAGAGAATAGCTGCAGTGGCAATTAACCTTAAATTTGTTTCCAATTTTCAGTTTTAGAGAGCTGAAAAGAACACCGATGGGGGCCAGGTTATGTCACATATGGTCCGGAATTGCTTGCTAATGAAATTCAGCAAGATCGGTCCACAAATGGCTGAGATATGAGTAAAAAACCACGACTACTCAAATTGTTTCCTTTAAAGGTCCAATTAGACGTGACATTACCAAAACGACATAAACATACCATACAAACCAATTCAATTTTGGTTTCTACGGTCATACAGTGGCTATGGTAATACAGTGTTCGTAATGTAGTTTTTTTGTTGTTTTTTTTATACCCTTCACTACAAGTGGTGAATTTTATTTGTAATGTGCTTAATTTTACGCATACATATACACATTAATGCATGTACATGATATGCCGCTCAAATAAAGAAACAAACTCATAGACTCAATATAATCACCCTTATCGTGTTTGGCGGATTTAAAATACGCCTACGACTGTTTGGTAATAGATTTAAGAGAAAGTGAACTTATATTTTCTTTAATCTATTACCAAACAGTCGTAGGCGTATTTTAAATACGCCAAACACGATAAGGGTGATTTTAATTTAATCTTCAGTAAAAGCATTCTTAGCCCAGTTGTTAAGTTCTCTCCTGAGACTGATGATATTGCCAGTTCGAATCCCAAAAATAATTTCTTTTTATTTTTCTTATTTAATTTTTTTATGTTCTAAAAAACGAATTTAAGATTATAAAACGAATTTCAAACATCAACTTTGGCAAAGAGGAAACGGGCTTAGGTACATACATATATAAATTTATGTTTTTTTATATTCTTCGGCATGGCGAAATGAAAAGTTGGCGTGGCTCAATTAATATTTATTTATACCTATCTAAAGAACGTTATTTATGCATGTATATAACTTTTTGTTCTTATCTCATCCTGGTGAAGGGTATATAAGATTCGGCATAGCCGAATATAGCACTCTTACTTGTTTTTTTTATAAGATCCCTTGTTGTTGTTGTCGGTAATGGGTATATTACCGAAGGTATAGGTAGGTTTTTTTAATTTATTTTTTTTTAACTCTAAACAAGGTTTTTTTATTTATTTTTTTAAACTCTAAACAAGGGTTTTTACACATAACAAAAATATACATGTACAGCGAAGTTGATTTATCGATGTCCGTCTGTCCTTCTGTAACTCTGGAGAACGGAATGAGCAAAAGATTCCAGTATAAGATAAAAGCATTTTGATTTTCAAGAGATATCCGACAAAATGTGGGCGGAATTGGAAAGATGGGCGTAGTACAAAATAGATTTGTTTATATTTTAAGCGGTGTTGCCAGAAGTAGGGGAAAATCTCTACATGAAGGTATTTTTGAAAGTAAAATAGCAGCGCACAGTGGTCCAAATTCTCCATCTAGCCGGAAGAAAGTAATTTTTTTATTATTTCGAAACTAAATATTTTGTTTGATAATAAGTTGACAAGTGCCCACAGTGCATAACGGTACATTTTTTATTTATTTAACTTCTGTTTCAGGTTTGCTTTCTTGTTTTAAACACACGTAATTGCTGTTTTGTTTTTCTATTATAGCTCAGTTGATATTTAGTACCGAAATTAAAGTTGTCGTGAAAAAATAAGAAAAAAGTTTTTAAATTATTTTTTTGCTGAAATTAATTTAACAAAGGTAGGAACAAATTTTACTATTTTTATATTTCAAATAAAATGTTTTGTTTAGAAAAAGAATGCAGTTTTGTACGTGTGTGTCTTATATGTTAACATTTTGTTCAATGTCCAAATTCAACTAGAGTTTTAAATGGGAATTTATAAGACTTTAATTCTATTATTTGTGGTTTTGTAATCTGTATAATGGTAGCTTGTCAATGTTTTCAAATTTAGCTGCCAGTTTTTGCCTATATGCTTTTTATTTGGATTACAGTTTAAAATGTCCATTACTAAGAGGGAACTATTTGATGCTTGGTATAGTGAAAAACAACAAAATAAAAAACTTAATGCTGTTGTATCACATGTTTTTGATAAGATCGGGCTTCAGAATAATGAAACGGATAGCTATTGCAAACAAGTGAAACAAAACAAAAATTTTAGATAAATAAATAAATAATGTTTTACAAAAATACAGGTATATTATTTGTTTTTATTTTTTAACAAAAAATTTGCCACGCCCATTTCACCGATTGCGCCCATTTTTTTAGTGAGTGTTTTTATTGATAAAATCTATGAACGTGCAAAGTTTCATGTCAATGCGGCTTTTCAAAAGCGAGTTATGACTTTCTTCCGGCTAGGTTAAGCATTTGGACCACTGTGCAGCGTAGAGAAAATCGAACAGATTTTTTTATAATCTCCAAAATGTAGAGATTTTTCGTCATGTCGCATTATTTATGAGATAAATGCAGGAAAAAGTTTTTTTATGATGTTTCATGATCCAAAACGGTTGAAAAATTAATTAATTAAGTTGTAAGCACTGATAGAATTTGAAGTTATTCCAATATGCTTCGGCTATCTGTAAACCGAAGGCTTTTCTAAAAATCTAAAAATAGACATTTTTACTTCACTTATCCCTTAGCAACAGAAGCGGCTAGTTGAAATTAAATTACTTAACCTAACTTACAAATACTATAATTAAATAAACCTAAATTAAATTCCTACCTACATTGTAATTTGCTTAACTTAAGCTTACATATCTACAAGCCTACTTATTAATAGCATTTAAATAAACATCATAATTACACATTACAAATCTATGTACCCTCATTAAAATTGATCTGCGCCAGAACGAAATCCCAAACTCAAAGGTAACTATTAACCAAGCTCTTAAATTAACCTCCTATTTGGAAAAGAAATAATTTTCTCTTTAATTTGTTTTCTTTCCAAATCCCTACAATTATAATCATTCATATGAGTGATTATAATTACAATCTTCATCAAAAGATTATCCCACATCTTTAGTGTCCTGCAGTTCTGTACCCATAGTTGAAGATTGTTTAAAGTTTGTGTGTGTCCCTAACACACAGAACTACAAATATGAATTGTTATTTAAATAGAATTGGTGGAATTGGCCGTTATAGTTAAATGTCGCTAACTTTCTTGTTGAACTCGACTAGTACATTTCATTGATAAAAACATTTTAAAATTCGGCTAAAATTAAAAAATTCTGAATCGTTTTTAATTTTTGCAATACCCGATGTGCCCTACTTTGAACACCCATGGTGGCCCCCTGTTTTGTCTATAGACTCGAAATCCAATACATACTTAGACTTGATTACAAGTCCTTAATGGTCACCTGAAATTTTATTCAAATTGGACTAGGGAATGCTAAATGGATTCCAAAACCGATTTTCGATCGACTTTTTTATTACAGTTTTTGAAATCGATTAATAGAACCTCAAAATCGATTTAAAAATCTTTTAAGATTAATTTGTAAACGTATACCTTATATACCACACGATACACCAGAGAAATTGAACTGAGATTTTTACAGTGGGTAGATATGACTACTTAATATAATTTTCCTGTAAAAAGTGAAAATGTGTAAACTTTGAGATGGCCTTTAGAGGAACAAGTGCATCTACATTTCACATACCTATTCAAATTGTACTCTTGTGTAGATAATCAGGCCTGTCACATAAATTAATTCCGATCGGAAGTGGGATTTTGTTTCTTGCTTCACATAAAACGATATCACTTTTGATGGGAATTGATATATGTATGTGACAAGCCTGAACGTATGAATAGTATTTCAAAGGATTATGACAAAAGTTCCTGATCGGTGGCTACTGTTTTTTTCTAACTTACTATTAAGTTAGTTTTAGAAAACAAACGTTTTCATGTTATTGATGTCAGAAAGATGCAGAGATACTTTCTTGTAATTTCGTATTTGATAGGATAAATTACATACTTTTTGTTTTTTTCACTCTGCTTATAACAAGATTCAAATATCGCTCACACACTGGTCTGTTTGAATATTAGCGTATTTGCACAGGAACGCCATGGCTGACTTTCAGTGTTCGGTTCGGTGCGATATGCTTAGAACTGTTTTGTTCACTGTCTATTGGTGACTGAAGAAGTTCTGAAGAACAAGAGCCCTTATATTAAAGATGGAAGTATACCAAGAGTACTAATAGATAAATACATTAAACTACAACTTTAGACTTGGAAAACTGCATAAGCATACCAACAGACGTATGTACGCACAAAAAAAAAAAATAAGTTTTACACAAATTTTATCTGCAAACAATAAACTGTTCATCTTTTTCCTCAGTCCAATATTTTTCATAAATTTAAATTAACAAAAAGCACTACGAGTATAAATAAAGCCAAAAAAAACTCGCATTTAACATAAAACAATCATGTATAAAAAACGAGCTATGTATAAGTTTAAACTTCATCTTCATTTAACAGCATATTGGGTATACCATCGGTAATGGGAAATACCCGGCCAGTCTCAGGACATTCTAATTGACCCTCCAAAACATCAATTTCCAATAATAAATGATGAAGCTTTTTCAAGAGTTCTTCATTGTCGGAAATATTGGCAGGTTGTTCGGCCGGTATACAGTCGCCTAAGTCAACCTTTAAAAACAGTAGATCAACAAACGTTTTGCATTAGAATAAATTAAATTATAAAGAAGTATAACCCACCATTTGGGCTGCTGAATGTACAGTAGGCCAATCCAATTTGGGCAAAAGTCTTTCGATAAAAATGGGATTAAATTCAGCCTCCACAACATCCTTTTTGGAAATCTGTTTTCAATCGTTTAGTTTTTTAAGAATTTTTTATTTATTTTAAGGACTTACTGTCAATTTTAAGGGATATCCTACTTTTACTCCTTTAATAGCTTTAGAGGTGAGAAAATTATAAGTGCTTAATTTCATTTTAATTTAATAAAATTCAAAAATATATTTCCGATTAAAAATTTTCTCAAATTTGTGTCCAACACGTTGTTGGGTAGAAAAAAGGTAAACAATTGGAAACACAGTTGCTTAAAACTGTAACTAATAACGTTATACAGAGTAGAAACGGCCCTGAAAATGAACAACACAAACAGGGCTGCCAGGATCTTGTGAATAATCGTAAATTTCCTGTGATGTCTGATCTAGGGAAGGGTAAATAGATTCCAAAATCGATTTTTTGATCGACATTTTTTATTTCGATTTTAAAAATCGATTAATCGGACCTTAAAATCAATTTTTAAATCGTTTAAGATTAATTTGCAAGCTTAAACCTTATATAAGAACGGTGGATACCACTGAATTTATTTTTATTTTTTGGCAAAATACTAGAGAAATTGAACTAAGATTTTTAGTGGGTAAATATGACCACTGTTTATCGTTTTACTGCAAAAAGTGAAAAGTGTAAATTTTAAGTTGACTCGCTTAAAAGGAACCAGTGCGATATTTATGTACATTTTACATATTAACATTTTGCTTTTGATTAAAATTACAAAAAAATTGAATTTTAGCCATATTGTTACTTGTGTTTTTGACATATCGACCAACGAAGCAACAACAAAAATACAATGTCGTGTTTTTGGTGTTGATACTTGTTGTAGTATCGCCACCACCGTATACATGAATTCGCCTTGTTATGTTTGCTAAAGGAAACAAACAAATTCTCTTGCAGTTACGTATTTGTAAGGATAAATTACTTTCTGTATTTTCACTTTTCTAATAACTAGATTTAGATATAGCTCACGCACTGGTAATTTTAAATATAAGCGTAATTCCACAGAATGCCAGGGTTTAATTCACTTGTTGTCTTTCTATAATATTATGTTGATTTTCACAAAGCTCACTTTCAGTGTTTGGGTCGGTACGATACGCTTAGGACTGTTTTCTTTACTGTCCATTGATGAATTTGATTTTTTAAAGAATGGAGGACAAGAGGACCTATATTAAAGTTAGAAGTATACTAAGGGTACTGATAGCTAAATACGTAAAATTACAACTGATTTTGTTACTTCAAACTTGGCAAACTTCATAAACATACCTACACACGTATGTGCACTTAAAAAAATTTAACTTGTATTGTGCATGCACATGTTTTATAATTTTATCAAGAATTGCAAGAATTTTGATAAACATAAAAAAATTGATTTTAAAAGCCCAATAATCGATTTTGGTATATTTTATATTCGATTGCGGTTAAAAAAAAACGCAGCACCTTACCATTTAAACAAAAGAGCAATGTGTGATATCCTTATCAACACGTAGATATCTTCCAACATAAATTGAAAAATATGAGAGGTTGTGTTTTATTTTTATAGCGAAGAAAGAGATGAGCGCTAGAAATAAAAATATTAAATATTTACATGCTTTAAAAGCAAGTAAATAACCAGTTTTTTATTACATAATTATGTTTTTCCGGTTTTTTCTTTTTGTAGCATTCAAAAAAACAACTCTGAAGAAAATAGCAATTGTATTTGACAGCTTGTTTTAAGAGATAATTGCTCAGTAATGATTATAATATTTGTTGCTGAATATGTATTCTAAAGCGTCCCATCCATTATACAATATTATTGTATACGTTATTCCAAATATTATTTTCATTATGAATGAAATAAAACTAATAAAATAACATGAATTTGCCTTGGTTGTCATATTTTACCAACTACTTTATAGAAAAAAATTTTCAAATCGGTATTTTGCGATTTTAATTGCCGCAATTTTTGAGTTTAAGGGTGAGAGAGGCCAGAAGATTGGGGAGGGGTATTCAGTTTCACGTACTCTGCAATTTTGTTTTGATTTGTAATTCTCACACTTTTCAACTTGAAGTTCTATTTGTATTTGTATTTTTATATGAATTATAAAAAGAAGAGGAAAGACAAGATACAAATATAAAAATTGCAAGGCTAGAATTTTATAATCTCGAGACTATTGCAATTTCAAAGCTGCAACAAAAATCGTCAAAATAACGATAAATCGTCTAATATTTCTTGTCAGGAAAATTGAAAACCCTGTTTTTGTTGCACTGACAGCCATTTGACGTTTTAGTAAATTTTTTTTATTTTAATTTTTTTTGGGAGTATTAAAGAATTTCTTATTTTGTTAAGCAATCTGTTTATAATTTAAACAAAATACAGACAAGTTTAAACAATTATAAATAGATATTTATGTGTTTTTTCTTAAACTACAACTTAAAAAATTAATAATTCAATAAATACAGTGATTTGTGCCTTAAAAATATAAATAAAAAATGGAGGATATTTTCCATTGGTGTCGCGAAGGCAATTCCATCCAAGTCCGTTTATGGCTAGATGAAGTGGAGCATGATATGAATTTAGGGTAAATTTACAACTTTTATTACTTAAACAAATTGTAACAATAAAAAAAGGAAAATTTGATCAAAAAAGTGATATAAAAATAACTCCGACATTAATGCAAAGGTGTATGACGTCATTTGTCTTTTTATTAAAATTTGATTATTAGGTAGTTTATGTTTGAATACAATAACAAGAACACCTACTTTTTATTGCTTTAAATGAGATCATGGCACAATTATAGAAGGTAGCCCAGAGTTCCAAGTCGATCGGCTCCAAGCCGGCTTAGCGCCGCCGCCGATGTGTTTTTCTTAGCATAAGCCGCCGCCGAAAAGTCCGGCTAGTTTCGGCTCAGATTTTAAGCCGACTTAACCAGCTTAGCAGAACATTTTTTTGATTAGACATTAAAAAATTACCACCCTGGGCTTTGAAAATATATTTGTCTCGTTATTTTCGCAACAATTTTACATGTATCATTATAAAGTTATTTACTATAATAACACAAAGAAATATCTTTGAAGTTCGGCAAAAAAGTTTTAAGTTAGAAAAATCCATTTTAACTTTCTGATTGGGCTTAACTCAATTTTTTCCTCTTTTGTTTTGTTTCAATGACTTTAATCTTTAATGTTTTCAATTGTTATCATTTGCTTTTTAGAAAATACGTCAATTAAAAAAGGAAAATCTATAATTTTCAATTCAACAATACCAAACACTACTGTTTCTGGCTTACAAGTTTTTTTTCCAAGCTTCAGAGATAGGTATTAAAAGTTATTTTTCTACACAAAGTGCGAGTAAAATTGTAGAAAATTCATGAAGAGCTTTCCAATTGGATTTATAGAATATTTTAAAAAACTTCTGCAATAGAGAAGCTTATGTAGAAAAAAAGGGTGAAACACATGTGATGTCTCAAATTGCGGATATTTTTTGTGAGATTCTTAAATTCAGCAAGATATGTTTTAGGGAAATAAATATTATTTTTTTATACCCTTCAACGAAGGTAAAAAGGTTTGTTTTCAAATTTAAGAAAATTCATTAATTTAACATCGGCTTTAGCCGGCTTAAAGCCGCCGCCGGCTAGTTTTCTTCAAGCCGCCGCCGCCGAGAATTATACGTCGGCTTGGATCTCTGAGGTAGCCTCTAAGGGACAGCAGTTTATTTTTTATTTACTGTTTTTGTCATGGCGAATTGACTAGAAGGTGGGGTCAAGTAAACATATGGTGTTTTTTCTGTGGTCGACTTTTCAAAGTTTGTATACAAACTAGTTTTTTATGTAAACAAACCTATTTTTTTACTAGCAATATTTTTGACAACCCGACCACAGAAGCAGTGTTGTTGTAGAGTTGACCTCACCTTCTAGTCAATTCGCCTTGATTTTTGTGGTATGATCTGTCAAATTTTGTTCATGTTTTACCAGCATGCGCCCCGGCTTCGCGCGGAAGCTATTTACTTATGAGAAGTGAAAAGGGAACAGTGTGTTAAAAATTTTAATTCTTCCAATTTCGCTTTAAATTTTCTCATACTTACTTGGTGGCCACACGATCAAGTTTTGCATTTCAATTTCATTTAATTTGCAATACACTCTCACCTTTTTACTAACACACTCACAGTTTTTAAATTGACCACGAGATGGCTTTCAATTTCACCTTACTATTTGTTTGGCAATTTTACTTTCAATTTAACAGCTGATTACATGTTTGTCTTTATAAATTGTTTCTTAATGAAATCTTGAAAGTAAATTGCAAGGCGAATTTATAACAGGTAAGTGCAAGTCTACAACTACAAAAAGCCCCATGTATTTTGTTTATGCAATTTTCTGACTTGTTGTCAAATTTCAGTGTAGAAACAAAATAATATTTTGACGTTTCACCATTTTTTTAATTCGCCGTGGATACAGCTGATGAACGGCTGACGAGTTGAGCTTACCAGGAGTTAATTCGCCTTGGTAAATTGCTTACAAATTGAGTGCAGCCTACGTCACAGCTTTCAATTTATGTTAAATTTGACAAGCAGTATATGTAAAAGACTATCAAGAACAAGGCCCATTGAAAAGGTCTGCGCAAGAAGCCTGATGATCATTGTTTATGTTCTTTTTAGTTGTCAAAAGTTGCTTACATTTTGCTTACATGTGCATGTATACGTTTGTGGTATGCCACACATACACGTTTTTTCCTTTTGCTTTGTATATGTGGTAGTAAATTTTTGACAACTAAAAAGAATCGTTTTTTGTTTTTGTACAAGTAAGCAGACCTAATAGATGGGCCTTGATCAAGAACAACTTGATCGAGTGGCCGCAAGGTTAGAAAAATGAGAAGTGAAAAGGAGACAGTGTGCTTAATTTCATAAATTGTAATTGTATGGATTCAAATTAATAATAGTTCGGTATATTTCGTTTTATTTTTATTTACTTATTTACTTGAGTTTTTAAGCCCTTAGGGGCAAATAAACCAGAAACATAAACATTAATTAAAAATTATCCTATTACATATTCTATTTTGGATAACAAAAATAATATCTGAAAAGAAGGAAAAGAAATATTTAATATGTAAAACCCCCCATATTTATAAAATTTATTTTTTATCAGAAGTTTAATATTTTCATATTACAAATGTAAAATAGAAGAAGAGTTCTTCGAGTTTGTACTAAAACTGTCCTTTATTAATAAATATGAGAAATAAAAAGGAGGCAATATATTAAAAACTTAAATTTTCCGGGTTTAACTAGGAATTTTTAAATATATTTTTCTTTAAAAACCATCAAAAAATTTCGATTCGGAGAGAAAAAAATCAGCTAAATCGCTCCATCCGTTCTCACGTGATGCGATTACGTACATGAACCGTTTTATTTTTATATACATATATAGATAGATTGTGTACTTAATATAAACTTGGGGTCAATACCTATAGAACAATTTAAAATCTCTATAGAGGTCTGAATTTTTGTATAATAAAAGATATTGGTATTACGTATTGATTGCTGCATCTAACACAATTTATTTTAGTTTTGGCTCCTTTACTCTGCTTTTGAGACTCTCAATCAATAACTTGTATTTTTTTATTGTTTCTTCTTAGCCCCTAATCATGTAAAACGCAACGCAACGCCACAAAATTATACATATTGAAATTATACAAAGTCATAAATATTTTGTTATTTTGTTGTTGCTTTCTACAGAAATTCTTATTGCGTTTTAAAATTTCAAACGCCTCATAGCTTGTGGCGTTGAAAATTTTAAAACGGTACATGAAAACAAAACGATTTAAAAACGATAATTTCGTTTCCAGTTTCTTTTAAAATTGATTTTTAATATATATTCCTCTATTTTCCTGCACAAATTCTTTTAAATTCTTTATAATATATATGTTTATTGAACTGTATTTTAAACAAAAAAGTAAGACTTTACTTCAGAAATGGATTTTAAAATCGTTCGAAACTCATCACATTTTGAAAACGATTGTTTTTCTTCACATACCTCATTGAGTACTTTTTATGATTTGAAAAAGGAAAAAAATTGGTACTTTTTATCTTTTGAATTAGTTTGGTATATATGCAATCTATATGGTCCAGGGGCCGGAATATACATATTTAGCACCCCTTGCTTTTTATATAGACAGTTGAATGTCGGTTGCTCAAGAGTGTTGAGTGCTCAAAACTAATATTAAGCGTTTTTCGCGTGATTGAGCCACAAACTAACAAACATCTTAACATCCAAATGTCCAAACTTTTTAAAAATAGCATTAGTTTACATTTATTTTATATGAAATCAACATTATTAGAATTAATTTGTTTGTTTTACTATTTCATTTATCTTGAATCATTGAAAGCTTACATTTTTTATTTTTTTTTTTACTTTGCCACTAACAAAAAAGCTTTCGATCAATTTATTAAAGCTTTTTGCATAACTGTCGCTTGTGTTTGTAACACAGAGTTGGACTTTCAAAAGGCTGTTTTATTGTTCGTAGTAGAAAGTTGCCGATTCGAAAGGCATTTTTGGTTTTCGATAAGGTATAAAAAACTTCCGCTCTTTCGAAACCAATAGTACGAAAATCATATTATACAGTACAAATTGTTCGAATTCGCGAATTATTTCTTTGGAATCGAAATGCTCGGTAGCAACAGCAAGTGCTAGAAAGAAACTTTACACAATATCTTGATCACTTCACAAAAATTAGTGGTTTTTACGAAAGCTCGTTTTAACAAACATTTATGGTTTAAAGATGAATATAATTTTTTCAAAAATTTAATTAAAAAAATTGTAAAGACTCTTTTTTTCACAAAATCCCGATTTTTTTATAAACCTTATTTTTTTCACGAAAACTCGATTATTTTTTCAAAAACTCGATTTTAGACTAATTTCGGGGTTATGCAAAATCTTGGGGGGTTATTTTGTGAATATCTTTACCTTGCATCAAGAAATTTTTTCATAAAAAGTTTCTAGAACTTTCAAAAATTTTTGTGTGAAACAACTTTTAAAGATAGGTAAAGAGTTTTAGAAAATACGGGCGTTTATATTTTCCTGAAGCATAGATTTTTTCACAAATATTAGTTTTAACAAAAAAAAACCGTCAAATTAAACAAGAAATATGTTTCTAATCAAATTTATATCAATATTTTCTTTGCAGCGATGATCATGGCTTTAGTCCTTTACATTGGTGTGCCAAAGAGGGACATTCAAAGTTGGTGGAAACATTATTACAACGAGGAGCTCGTGTTAATGCCACAAATATGGGAGATGATATACCTTTACACTTGGCAGCAGCCCACGGACATCGTGATGTAGTACAAATGGTATTTATCAAATTACTTAATTTTGTAAATATACATTTAAATAAATTTTCCCTTTTGAAAATCCCTCAGCTCCTTAAAGAACGTTCCGATGTGAATGCTGTTAATGAGCATGGCAATACACCCTTGCACTATGCATGCTTCTGGGGTTACGATATGATTTGTGAAGATTTGGTAAATGCTGGCGCTTCCGTAACCATTGCCAACAAAGACGATGATACACCCTTGGACAAGGCTAAGCCAGGTTTGGCTAAACGCTTACAAGACTTGGCGGAACGTAATGGCCAGGAAATGAAAAAGATAAGTTTTAAAGAACAAAGTTGGTTGGGCTTTAAGACACGTTCTCGTGACGCTACTTTGTCCAGATTTAAGGGTATCAGTATGGGTGATTTGGATATGCACACAAAATTGTCAGTAACACCTTCTGGAGAGACATGGCGTGGTAGATGGCAAAAGAATGATGTTATAGCAAAAATTTTGGCAGTTCGACAATGTACTTCAAGAATATCGAGAGATTTTAACGAAGAGTTTCCGAAATTAAGAATCTTTTCACATCCAAATATATTGCCAATTATAGGAGCAAGTATTTCACCCCCAAACTTGGTGGTTATAAGTCAGGTGAGAGGGGTTCATAATTTGACTTTTTTTACAAAAATATGTATTTTTTCCAAATCCGATCATTATAAATATAACTTGCATTGATTGTACACAAAATCTTTAAAAAAAAGTTTTTCTCAAAACCGTTTTTAATTTTTTTACATATCTCGGTTTTTTGTTTTACGAAAATTCGTATTTTTAATAAAAAAAACTTGTTGTTTTACTAAAGTATCAATCGAGTTAAAATAAAAGAGGAAGCTTAAAAAATCTATTTAGAAAATTAGTCTGAAATTTTAAGTGCATAGAAAGTTTAAAGCTCTTTTTTGTTCTAGTTCATGCCCAGAGGTTCATTATTCAATTTGCTTCATAGAGCCACCGGTGTTGTGGTTGATACTTCCCAAGCTGTGCGGTTTGCTTTGGATATTGCTAGAGGCATGGCTTATTTACACTCCTTAGAAAGAATTATACCCACTTATCACCTCAACAGTCATCACGTCATGGTAAAGACTTTTATTTTTGATATTTACAGAAAATTATTAATTTCCCTTTTTTTCTAAAGATTGACGATGACTTAACTGCCCGCATTAATATGGGCGATGCCAAATTTTCCTTCCAAGAAAAGGGGCGCATTTACCAACCTGCCTGGATGTCACCTGAGGCTTTACAACGCAAACCATCCGATCTTAATTGGGAGGCTAGTGATATGTGGAGTTTTGCGGTCATACTATGGGAACTAACTACCCGTGAGGTACCCTTCGCCGAATGGTCGCCTATGGAATGTGGCATGAAAATAGCTTTAGAGGGCTTAAGAGTAAAAATTCCACCCGGCACATCACCCCACATGGTTAAATTAATAAATATTTGCATGAATGAAGATCCCGGTAAAAGACCCAAATTCGATATGGTCGCACCAATTTTAGAAAAAATGAAACGTTAAGTTTTTCCAGGACAAATACTCGAAATAAATTTTGAAACTTTTTCTTCCCTTTAAAATTTTGTTGTGTGTGTGTGTCAAAAATCTGCCAAAATATTTGTTGTTATTTTAATTCTCCTAAGCATAAAGTGTCTTAAACAGGGTTTTTTATTTTAATTAAATGTTTTTATATTTGTTTGTAAATGTTGTTAAACAATTCGAAATGAAATTTTAAAGAACGAACTAACTTTAGTTTAATGTAAGGTGCTCGATTTATGTTTTATTTCTACTAATTCAAGCAATGTTTTATTGCTTTTTTTAACTCAAAATTGATTTTTCTTGTTAAATGATTTTCTTACAAAATGTATTTTTTATAACTTATTTATATACTACTCTACAATTTTAATAATGTTTATTAAAAAAAAGTATTTAATAATTAAAAAAGCTAATTTTATATACATACATATTTTTATAACAAAATAATAGAAGTAAACAAATCTTGAACACAAATTTGCTATTTAAATATGCTGCTCACGTGAGTATTGACCAACCATTATCTATCCATACATTTTCTTCCTTACTGACAAAATTAATTCCCATGAGCAAAGAAGAAAGCACTTCCTGTTAACACATTTTGCAGTGTTGTCCTTCTTCCCGACTCTTTCTTTCCTCTTGTTATTAACGCATCATCATCTCTTTGTGTTCAAATTTATTATTATTTAATGTGAATTTTAAGCTTTTGCGAACAAGTGTGTTGGGAAATTTGTGTTAAGGGTTCATTGTAGTAGTGTGTTTGTGTGGATGTGTTTGCTTACTCACTTTGTTGGAAAATGAGCACAACGTCCCTGACCTACTTTGGCCCAGTCAGAGTTGGGGTAGTTGAAAAAGGAACGAACAGAAAGCAAACAAAAAGAACATTGCTTTTTTAGACTTAAGAGTAGAGACAAGAAAATGGTGTGTGAAATGTGAAAGAGTTTTGTGAATTTTATCATGTACTCGGAGTGTGGGAGAGTTTAAGTGCAATTGTAACAAGTGTTTTATAGAGAATCTTCATAAAGGAAATGGAAAAAGACAATTGGGAATTAATAAAATCAAAGTGTAAAAAACTTTGTTTTTTTTTAATTTCTTTGATAATAAGAACATTCCATTTTATTGCTACCAATATAAACTATAATTTAAATGGTTGCATACAAAATAATGTTTGAAAGCAAGTTGAAAATAAATGAGTTTTTTCAATAGAAAATTGTTTCCTTTTTTTGTCAAGATTTTTTTCAAGATATTTTAAAATCATTTTCAAAAGTTCTTATTCTTAATTGGTAATCAAACTTCGGTGTTTGTGCGTTAAAATGATTATAACTATATGAAATTGTATTTTAAATATTTTAGTGGAATTTATGCCCCACTCAAACCAGTTGAAAATAAAAAAAAAAAATATTTAATTGTTACATAGGCTGTTTTCCTAAACACCTATTGCATTGTAGCAATACATGGCAACATGTTCCTAAACGCAGCCATAAAAATTTTGACAATGCATTTAGTTCCGAAATGCTACTTTGTAGTTTTCACTGCGCAGAGAAAAACAAATAAAGCAGTTAAAATAATGTAGATGCAAACCATATTCAACACAATACAAAGTAGGTAAAAATTTTAGTACACAATTAGAGTTTTTTTTTCCCGGACTTTTTCGATTCCCGGGAAATTTAAAAAAATTTCCCGGGATCCCGGGATCCCGCTCCATATAAATAATACAAGTAAATTTTGTTATTAATTAATGAAAAAAACTTTTATTAAAAAAACGTAAGGGAACTTGTTTACAAAGAAAGTTAAAGAAATGGTTCAATACTAAAAAATTAATTGAAGATTGAAATAGGAACTTGAATTTTTATCACCTCACGCCTTTATTGCCTATTATTATGCTTTTATGCAGCATTATTATGCTCTGGATACAAGATAAAAAGATAACATAAACATAACAATTTAATTCATAAAACAATAATAAAAACAAAATAAAAATTAAGGTACTCAAGATATGAGATCAAAAATATAATTAATAAAATAGATAAAATATTTTAAAGAAATATATAACATTTTTTTTAACGGTTTAGGAAATAACTTTCTGACACACTCAAAGCGCTTAGTAAGTCGTCAAAAAGTATATTCCAGATTTAATTTACTAATTATCATGTTTCCGAAAAACTTCGTTCATTTTTTACCGAGGTTGGACAAATAGTTAAAATTGCACCGTTGTAGCATGCTTCGGATTCACAATCAGAAGCAATTTTTTCTTTTTTTATAAACAACGTCTATATCAGTCATATGTATGTGAAGGTTGATGCAAAAATAGCATCAACCGGACTGCTTCTTACAAACCTTTTCATTTCAATAGGTCCATTTGTAATCTTTAGGACAATGTGTTTTTCAAGTTGTATGTTGTAGTATCTTACACGAGTTTCCAAAATGTTATTTTATTTCGGTTTCCCCGCACTTCACGGGTAATGTGTGATTATCACCTAATAAACATATCGCTCCTTCATTGCATCATAGTCATATCTCAAAATTTCAAGTAACTTTAGCAAAGTTTTTCTTCATACCTTCTCGTATTATATCTCAAACTGAACCAAAGTTATAACAAAATATATCTTCAAATCGGTACATTTTGAAAACTTTAATAGCATTTTGCCAAGATCGTTTGTTTTTGTAGATATGACTATGTTGCAATAAAGAAGCGATATGTTTAGGTATCTCCTATTTTTAAGACTTGTTCATGGACAATGAAACTTTACTGCCTGCATCTTATTTTAAATTAATGTACTTTATTAACTCGGGACGGAAATCCCGGGAAAAAACCCTATACACAATGCATCAACACGGTATTGATACATTGTGAACACACGTTTAGGAAAACAGCCATACTTACATATTTAATTAATTTTTTAATTAATATCACAAATTTTTTAATTAAAATCCATTTTTAATTTTTTCTGTGTCGTTGTAACTTTTTTAAAATGTAAAAACATTTTTAGATATAGGTACTAGTGTGTCCCAAAAATATTTTTGATTTTAGTTTTTATTGTTGGGTATTTGTAATTATATTATGGCCCCTATTACGGTTTACAACTCAACTCAGTTGGGTTGTAATTTCTTAATTTTTGTATTATGGTTTACAACTTTGCTATATTTCGGTGAACAAAAACATAACAAAAATTACAACTGATCACAACCAGTTGTCTTAATTACAACTCAACTGAGTTGAGTTGTAAACCGTAATAGGGGCCTATAAACTGGGTACAATGCTGAAAACCGGTATACCTCAGGAACAGTAAGAGCGAATTCCAAAATATTTGTTTCTAAGTTATTAAGAATAAATTGATCTTTCAAACTGCATTGTTGGTTTGTTTCATTTTCATAAAGATTTTAAAAGTTACAAAGCGTTCGTTATATACAAAATTTATGGAAAAATTGCGAAAAATTTTAATGTAGGGTGCATAAATGAGTAAATGCATTGCAAAAACTTATAATAGTCTTTGTACACCAAAATAAAGCTTGGACACTTTTTTAAAATTATTTCCTTAAAAGTAAAGAAAATCGTGGTTTTTGACAAAGTTATGACGACAAATAAAAAAAAGGCGACCTCTTCCGAAAAATCTGAAAAAAATCTCATAAATACTTTACCCTATAAGCTCTTAAATTATGCTTGAGCTCCCATGAAAATCCAAAACACACTAATAGGTACCTACTGTATGCACACTGTTTTATTTTCACTTTTCGATATTTTTTGTTTATTTTTTATATTGGTAATAAAACAGGCCATAGTGTTATATTTATATACACTTTTATATTCAGACCCAGGCCCACGATCAAGGTATATTTATAGCAGGTAGTCTCGGAAAGCCAGCTGTTTATTTTTTATTTGCTTGTTTTGTGGTACGAACTGTCAACTGTTGTATAGAAAACAAGTAAACAAGTTTTTTGTTTATCTTTTGTCTCTTATCAACCCCTTTGCTATTTGACAGTTCGTACCACATAACAACAATAAAAAGCCCTGTTGTTTGTTTTATTGTACAATTGTTGTAATCTCGCGGCTACCTGCTATAAATATACCTTGCCCACGATAAACAAATTTTAGTTTTTTATTATTGTTTTAAATATAAATGTGTGCGAAAGAAACGTTATTGTCGACATCGTTGGCCTGGCAGTCAATATTTCATATTTTTAATCAAGGCGAATTTACACAAGGTAAACTCATCTCGTCAGCCGTTCATCAGCTGTATTCACGGCGAATTAAAAAAACACTGAAACGTCAAAATATTGTTTTGATTCTGTACTGAAATTTGACAACAAGAGGGAAAATTTCATAAACAAAATACATGTGTAAATTCGCCTTGTTTTTAATATTTATGTTTTTTTTTTTAAAACATTTTAATTATTTACCTATTTCTAATTAAGAAAACAAACATAACCACACTTTTAATAATTGATACATTTTCAACAGTTTATTATATAATTTACTTCCTGAATTTTACAATTTTCCATTAATAGTTTTAAAATTAAAAAAAAAATTACTTAAACTTACTAAAAACGTCGGGTACGCTCCTCAGGGGTTGTGGACTGTATTAAGGGGTGGATCTGGTACTGCAAGCACTTGAGGGTTGCTTCAAAAATAGCAACCAAAACTTGTAAAAGGAGAGAAAGATCAAAAAAAAAAGTGAATGTTTCCACAAAAAGCTGGTTCTCTATATAAAAGCACTTTCCTTATTCGTTTTAACACGTTATAAAACCTGATTTATTAAAACTTTTAAATTCAGATATTTCCACGATCTAGAAAAATTATTCGCACACTATGGCGGTTACACCCAGAATAATAAAAAATTCTTCTAGACCAACTTCATTTTCTCAAAATTAAAATATAAAAAATTTAACGAAAATACATAAAAAATTTAAATATGACCTTAAAATAAACCATTTGATGACAGTGGCGCCTCGAGGTGTCAAAGTTCATCTAAAATAGACCCCAGGACTGGAAACACCGCTGCCTTCAGTTTAGACGTAAACACTTACTACAAAAACATGCGCACACGATTCAATTTAATAAACAAATATAGACAGAATACAAATAAAAACAAAACCATGAAAGAAAACCAAACATCTAAGAGAATACAATTACTCTTATTTTATAAGAGAGATTTGCTGTGCTAGCAAAACATTTAAAAGAGGAAGCTCTTAACAGAATAAAAATAAACACACAGGTACATAAACAATTAAATACCGGGAAGCTTTTTTATAAGCTTTTTTATAAACGGGAAACGGATAACGAAACAAAAAGAAATTTTAAATTATCGATGGTTAAGTAGGAAATAAGTGAAACGATTTATTTTAGGCAAATAAAAAACATTTGCGTAATGAATTTTGCTAAATTAGTGCTAAAACTTATTTTATTAACACATTTTCAAAATTTATAACAGATTTTTTCTATCTATAGCATAGAACTAAAAAAATAGAATCTATGCACAGTTTTAACCACAGAATACCACAGAACTGTAAAAAGTGACGTGTGAAAAAGGCCCAAATCAGTTGCGAGGGCAGCTTTCGAAGAAAAAGATAGAAACCTTTTTTTGGTAGTGAAGTGGCAATGTGTAAAAACAGGCAGCAACAAACAACACAAATGGCATGATCAAGACAAAAATAACAAAACACAGACCACGTTAAAAAATGCATTAGTTCAACAAACGTTGTGTTTTGTGCAAAAAAAATGTATATGGGCATTTCCCCAGAATGGTCTACCAGGATGAAAAACTAAAATGTTGATAATCATCGTCTTTTATTGTTTATTATTATAAAAAAGTCAATTTTATTATAAAATAATGGTTTCATAGCATATCTCAGCTGTTTTACTTGAGGAAATTGCACTGGAAACTGGAAAATTTTATATTTTCTACTGCTTAAGACATTTTTATATACTTATTTTACATGCAAAAAATATGTAATGCTTACACTCTTTCTTCATAATCTCTCCATTAAAATCAACTGTAAAAGGAGTATTAAGTTTTTTTGTTAAGGAAATTTAAGGACATTTATGGGAAAATGCATGGTGATAATAATAAAAAACCATATGGAAAAATCATACGTTCGCGACCCGTACGTTCGCGACCGGTACATAAGCCAATTAAACAAAAACCAAGAGAGATATTTTATTTTGTGAATCCTGGATGGAGACCTACATTACTACACTTTCAAAATAAATTAATCACTTTTGAATATTCCGTTTTATTACGCAGACTTTTACGTTTAACTACTGTCAGCCAAAGTTGACTTCTATTTTGCGTACGTTCGTGACCACATGTTTATAACTATCATTATGAAAACTTAAACTCTATGAAATCCAACTTTTGCACTAGAGCTACCCAAATGCTATCGAATCGCAAAAAAAATTCTAGGAAAAGTTTTGTTTTCTGTATATTTTGCACACCAAAGTACGTTCGCGACCCCAGGAAATGTCAATATACAGTAGACGCTCACAAATTAGAGCTTTCAGTAATTCGAACGTCCAGAAATTAGAATCAGTGTTTGCAATATATTAAACGCTTTAAAATTCGAATTTATAGTTCTAATTTTAGAGCTTTTTTTTTTTTGTTATTTGAACACAAGAAATCCGCAATTTATTTTTATTATGTTTGAACATATAAAACTAAAAAGGGGAATTATCAATTTTTAGATGTTTTTCCTTACTTGTTGTTTTTTTGTCGCATTTATATATATTTGTGGCTTGTTTATTTGTGAAATTCGAAACATGTGTACATATTTTGGAAGTCTCTATTAAAAAGTGAAAGTGTATCATTCGAAATGTCAAATAAACGTAAAAAAAAACACTTTATTATCGGAAACGAAGGTCAAAATATTAGAAAAGCTTGACAAAGGGTTTGAAGGGAATATTAATGTTACGACATCTTCAATCAGCTATATCAAATCACATAGAACAGCAATATTAAATGCTGTTTTCAACACATATCAGCAAGCAAGCAATAAATCTTTGCACAGCGCTGAATACCCAAATATGGAAAGTCGTCTGTATGAGTGGTTTTTAAATCAACGAGAAAAAAGTGTACAGCCCATACTTAAAGAGAAAGTTAAAAAAATTTTTAGAGAGGAATATCCCTATAAAGATGAAAATGCATTCCGTGGAAGCAATGGATAGTTTTCCAAATATAAGAAACGACTCGGTGCTTTTAATTTTAAAAAATGCATTTAATGTATTGGAGTGAATTACGTTTTGTTTTCTTGTTTTTATCAAATAAAATTGAATTAAAAAAAATTTAAGTAATTTTTATTTTTTATTCGAAATAAAAACGTCCAGAAATTAGAACAATTCAGAAATTAGAATTGCCTCAAAAACAAAGCGGTTCTAATTTGCGAGCGTCTACTGTATTAATATTTTTTTGTTTTATAATGTTATTTATTTACTTAAATATTATTTACTTGTGTTGTGGTAAACTTAAAAGTTAATTTTTACAAAAGATTTGCAAATAAATCTCAACTAAATAAATTTGTGTTCATTGTATTGCGGCATAAAAGATGATGCAAAGAGAAATGCAAAAAGGGCAGCTTTCTTAAAAAGAGACAAAAAAAACGCAAAATCTGCCATCTCGTGACAGTTCTGTAGTATTCTGTGGTTTTAACCGATTTTCAGAGAAACCGGAGTGAATAGACTAATCACCGCTATCGTGAATAATAATATTTGTTCTCATGAAATTTTTATTTCCCTCGAAGGTGAACATGCTATCATAAATCATTTTTCCGTTATTAGTTAGTTAGGGATGGCAATCGGGACTGCTTTTCGGCAATCCCTGGATTTTTCGTGATCGACAAAAATAAAAAAAATAATAATAAAAATATAAAAAAACGAAAATATCACGAATTTTCATTTTTTATTTTATTAATTTACGTGGACCTGCAGCCAAACAAAACAACAAATAATTTATATATATCGGAAAAAGGTCAACTATAAAAACATACATATAAAAAAAATATATTTATCTGACCTTATTTGTTATTTATTGGAAAAAATTAATTATAAAATTTTTATCCTTAAAGCATGCCGCGCAAGAATGTGGTATGATATTCATACCAATGCTAAAAACGATTGATCTTGATTATACCACAATGCCAAAAATGGATCATTTGATCCTTTTTTTGGCGTTTGGGTATAATTATTCAAACGGAAATTTGCTAAAATTTAATGAAATCTACGGATATGTGCTTGTTATTTTCCATGTTTCGTGCCAGTAAAAGCAATTGGTGTCTAGATTAAATTTTGCTTGCTCTAATTTGGAGCGGATTCGCTATCAAACTAATCTAACGAGTTATAAACTCCGCTACATTCCAGTTTTTTACCTCCGTTAATGTATTTATTTTCTTTGTCGTTTATAATGATGGTGCTCGAGAGACTGCCTATTTCAGTTTCAAATTAAAACCGTAAAATGGGAACAAAGAAAGGTAGAATGGTTTAAACGGAAAATTGAAGTGATAAATAATTAAGTGAAAACTTTAGTTGAACAAAATTATTTGTGAGAAATTGTTTTATTTGTTAACAAAAGTTTTCTACAAAAACTTTTTAACTTAACAGAAGACTACTAGTCATTCTTTTGTTTATTTGTTTAAAAAATAAAAGCTTTTTCAATCATTAGCTTTTAAATATTTGAAAGCTTTTTTTGTACCATATGTTATCTTCCACTCAAGTCCGTGAATGTTTAATTTAATTTTGCAAGTTCAATTATTTAAAAAATCAGAAAGTACCAACTGAAAAACAAAAAAGTACCAAAAAGTCTCCTCTTATAGTTTCTCAATCACTCTCGACTTTGCATGTTGAATTTTATTTTTCGAGATTCAGTATTTAAAAAAAATTTTAAAGTACCAGTTAGAGAACGAAAAAGTACCAAAAAGATCCTTTTACAGATTCTTAATCACTCAGGCTCTTGCATGTTTTATTTTATGTTTCTAGGTCTAATACTAATGAAAGTCCAAAAAGTACCAATTGAAGAACAAAAAAGTACCAAAAAGGTCCCTCTCATAGATTCACATCAACTTAGAACGATGAATGCTTAATTTTATATTCTAGGTCCAATTTGAGCGAAAATTAAAAAGGAAAAAAAGGAAAAAGTACCAAAAACTCTGTCTTACAGATTCTTATTCACTCAGGACGCTGCACCATATTATAGAAAATTTAAAAACTAACACAGCCAGCACGGAAAAGAAAAGAAAGAAAATTTAATTTCCCGTATTTCCCCATTGGTTATTTTTCTTCCATCTATGGAAGTATCAAAAATTTTAATATTATAGTAGGAGCCCTAATTTAATACGTACATATACATATGTATGTTTGTTAATGAATGCAAAAAAATGTTTTCTAAAAAAAGTTCCAAAAATAGGTACGATTTTTCACCCTTTAAAAGTTTGAATTTCGAAAAAGTACCAGAGTTATAGTTTTATTTTTTAGATAAGTTATTAATTTTGTATAATCTTCATTGATTTTAAAGATAGATCAGGTGGCAAAAAAGTTCCAAAATACAGGTTTCACCCGTTTACCCCCCAAAAGGGCCGAATTTTAAAAATGTACCAAACACCCGTCCGCCTATTTTTTTAATGAACAACGGTAAGTAATTATTTTTTTTTGTTTCTCTTTTAGTTTTGGAAATATAAAATATTAATCCCCTTCTGTAAGTAAATACCTTTCTTATGGTGTATTTTTTGTTCAACTCGGTTGATCAACAGAGGAGGAACGCGTTCTTCAAAAGTTAGAAAAATTATTTAAATTAAAAAAAAAAATAAATGACAAAATCACGTTTTCCAGAAAAAAAAATCAAAAGATACATAATCTCCCAAGATTTAAAAAAAGCAATAAAGTTATAAAAAAAATTTTAAATCAGTTAATAAAAAATTACGTAAAATATTCAAATTGCTTGAACTGATAAATAAAAAAACAAAAAAAATTTTAAGAAACGCTTTTCTTTACCTTAATATATTGATCAGTTGTGAACACAGAATAAATATGAATACCAAAAAAATCGACTAAAAGTCAAAAAATAACAACATTTCAAACAACATAAACTTTTAAATCAAAATGGAAAACAACTCACACATCCCTTAAAGAAAAGCGTGGGGCGCCCATACCAAACTAAACTTTAAAAAAAAACATGACTGCCGTGAGTACATTTTAATATTTCAGACCGAAAGAAATACAACCCATCATGTTTAAAGCTACCAATTTTCAATAATTGAGCATTTTGTTTCATAACAACGCGCCCCACGCTTTTCTTTAAGGGATGTGTGAGTTGTTTTCCATTTTGATTTAAAAGTTTATGTTGTTTGAAATGTTGTTATTTTTTGACTTTTAGTCGATTTTTTTGGTATTCATATTTATTCTGTGTTCACAACTGATCAATATATTAAGGTAAAGAAAAGCGTTTCTTAAAATTTTTTTTTTTTTACTTTTTAGTAACGAATAGCTTTAATTACAATTTACATTTACATTTACGAAAATAGTTTTAAATTTGAATGAAAATATTTTTAATATTTAGGGGTAAAAACTGCAGTAAGTAAGGAATTCATTAGAAAATTTTTTTTTAACCAGGATGAAATCTACGGGGGGCAGAATTTTTTTTGTAAAATGCTTTTTTTAGCCGCCTTTTACTTAACGCAAATGGATGCAAGATTTGATGCTGCGAAGTGAATGTAAAGAAAAGCATTTCACAAAAAAAAAAAATTCTGCCCCCCCCTAGATTTAATCCTAGCTACGCTCATGTATTCGTGTATTGTCATCGGAAATATGTAGGCAGTCAAAAAAGCATTTTATCAAAAAAAATTTGTTGCCCCCCCTAGATTTTTTCCTGGCTACGCCCATGTATTCGTGTATTACCATCGGGAGTATGAATGCCTGCAAAGTTTTATGCATTTGCATTGAGTAGAAGGCAGTCAAAAAAGCATTTTATCGAAAAAAAAATTTTGCTTCCCCCCTAGACTTTATCCTGGTGAATGCCAGCAAAGTTTTATCCATTTGCATTGAGTAGAAGGCAGTCAAAAAAGCATTTTACCAAAAAAAAAAATTTTGCCCCCCCCCCCCAAATTTTATCCTGGCTACGCCCATGTATTCATGTATTGTCATCGGGAATATGTATGTCTGGAAAGTTTCATCCATCTGCATTGAGTAAAAGGCGGTTAAATTAACGTTACAAGATTTGATTTTCCGAAGTGAAGCCAAAGAAAAGGTTTTAACCCCCCTCCCCTAGATTTTATCCTGGCTACGCCCATGGATTCATGTATTGTCATCGGGAATATGTATGCGTGCAAAGTTTCATCCATCTGCATTGAGTAAAAGGCAGTTAAATTAACGTTACAAGATTTGATTTTCCAAGTGAAGCTAATAAAAAGCATTTAAAAAAATTGTGGCCCCCCCCTTGATTTTATCCTGGCTACGCCCATGAATTCGTGTATTGTTATCGGCAATATGTATGCCTGCAAGGTTTCATCCATTTGCTTTGAGTAAAAGGCTGTCAAAAAAGGATTTTACCAAAAAAAAAAAAATTTTGCCCCCCCTAGATTTTATCCTGGCTACGCCCATGTATTCGTGTATTGTCATCGGGAATATGTATGCCTGCAAAGTTTCATCCATTTGCATTGAGTATAAGGCGGTTAAATTAACGTTACAAGATTTGATTTTCCGAAGTGAAGCTAAAGAAAAGGTTTTAAAAAAGCTCCCAATTTTGAGGAACTTATAAATTCTGATGATTTTTACTAAATCAACTAAAAACAAGTAAGAAAGTATAATAGATCAAGCCCGACCAGTATATGAGAACAAATTGTGTACCTATTTGGGACCTAGTTTTGAAAAAATGCATAGCTAATGTGGCTATATTAAAAGAGATCTATCTATGATTTAAATTTCATTAAAATCGGGTTTAAAGTTTCTGAGAGGCCTCTTATCTCCCCTCGTGATCCTATTTTTTAAAAAAATGCATAGCTTATGTGTCCGTATAAATATGAATCCATCTATGTTTTGAATATCATTAAAATTGATGCTTGATAGGTTCTAACTATGTACAAAATTTCATCAAATTATCTTCAAAATTGCGACCACTACTTTGCGCACAAGGTTACATGGACAGCCAGCCATCCGGACGGACATCGTTAGATCGACTGACGATTGTGGAGTGGGTATAATTAACTCAAAGTTGCTGAAATCAATTTAATCGCTTAACCTAAAAAATTTACCAAAATAGGGAGGTTCCGAGTCGATTCATATTCAAAAACGTGTGGCCACCAATATTGTTTCTTAAGAAGATTTCATTAAACTTTTTATTAATTATCATTATTAAAACAAATTAATTTGAAATGTTAAAAAAATTCCTTTTTAAATTCAAAATACACTGTTTCAAAAGTAAGGATTCTTTTTAATACAATTAGCCTTAGTATGTGTAAATACTTTAGAAATAAACTCTCTTAAATATTAATCTCTCAAAAATACTAAAGGAAATTCTCTGTTTACAATTTATCCTGCACTTCCTGCCGACACAGGTTTGTTTGATTGTTAAAGTGTTTGTTTGTTTGTTTTGCTACACCCTTGCAATCACACATATTCACACCAATACATAAACCAGAGTATGAAAACAAACAAAACATTTCGCAAACGTTTGCAAAATGTACAAAACTATTGAAAATTTTTAAATTGTATTGTACATGAGCAAAACCAAAACAAAAACTTTTCAAGTGTCAAAGAGAGAAAACGAAACAATTGGCTTTCCACTCATCTGCATTATTTAATTTACCGTTACAATCGTACATCTGAGTACAAAACAGATAGAGAAACGTTTTGTTTTGAGTAATAGATTTAGTTCTTGCTTGGTTTTTGTAGTGGCATAACAAGAGTAAAATCCACAATGCCTCGTCTTTTTTTTAAATTTATTTTTTTTTTCTGTTTTCTTTGAATTACTTTTTATTTAATTTAATTTGTTTTTTTTTAAATTACTATAGAAGTCAAAAAAGCATTAATAAAAACAAAAAAACCTACCTCTCTTTTTATTTCACTTAGAAATAATAGTTATATATATATGACTAAATATTATAATGAGTAAATCAATTACCAAACGTTTGTCAAACGTTTTTACTCTGAATGTTTCAATATTGTTCTTACTCTTTTCTTTTCCAGCTGTGTACTTTTATATTAATGTACAATTTGCGCTCACGAGCAAAAATAATACAAAACAAAATGGCACAATCATTCTCATTGTTTTGGTTTTGTTTTTGTTTTACTCACTGCAAAGAACAAAACAAAACGAAAGCAAACGTTTCGTTTGGTTTGTTTTCGTACTCTGACATAAACGTACAAGGCATTACCGTTATTTATAATTTTGTTCATGTTTAAATTCTACTTTTCTCTGAGTCTTTCTCTTGTTATCTCTTTTTGAAATTGTTATTGGTAAAACTTGCAGCAGTGCAGTACTGTTAGCTTTTAATGGTAATTTTATTGTTTGTGTTGTTGTTATTGCTGTTAAATAACGGTTTGGGGATGATGTTTGCATCGTTTTTTTTTTTTACTTTTTTTATATTAGTGTCCCAATAAAAACAAAAAATAACACAACAACGGCAAACACTCATACACATCTAAAAGTAGTTGTCAAAATTTCCATAAAAATGCACATTTTCATAAAATAAAGCGGATGGCAGAAAAAAAGTGGAAATAAACTGTAAAATAAACTAATAAATTTGAAAAATATATTATAAAAAAAATAAACTTTAATATCTAAATAAATAACTTAAAAATTAAAAAAAAATCAATAGGTATAAGTAGAAACAAAAATAAATACAAGTACTAGTTAAACAATTTTAAACAAAGTGCATTAAGGCTTAATGTTTTAAAATTATTAAGATTTTTTTTTTAGTGAATATTTTGCTTAAAAATTTTAAAAGTGCGTTGCTATCTAAAAACACTAAGTCCAACTATATTTTTAACTATGTATTAAAAAAATCCGGGTTTTATTAAAATATTGTGGAAATATCAATATTTCTATTAGTTTTTCGTGAAAAAATATGGCTAAAAATCCTTAAAATGTTAATTTTTACCATGTATTTGTTTTTGCCTCTTCTCATTTTAACCCAATAAAAAAGCTGCAATTTGATGCTTTTTCCTTACACTCTTAACTCTTCCCTTTTCAAATTTTCTTCTCCTTTATATAGTAGTTGGCATAAAAAATAAACAGAAATTAAGGAAGACCCGGCTACACAAAAGCAAACAGCAAAAAACAACAAATTTATGCACTCACAAATACAAACGCATATATGTTCACATGCACTTTTACACACCCAAATGTACAAACAATAAACCCAGTTGTTTGCTGGGCGATGCCAGATTATGGCAGGTACACAGAAAAAATTATTTTTCCAATTCAAACAAAAAATTTGTAGAATCAAACAATTTTTTGTCTGAAATCGGTCCTACAAACAAATTTGCATATTCAAACAATTTATTTGCATTTTGTTTACTGAAAAAAAACACTAATTTTTTCAAACAAATAATTTAACTGAATCAAACAAAAAGTTTACTGAAATTCAAAATCAAAAAAAAAAAAAAGTTTTTGCACAAGCAATGACGCGCACACAAGTAAGCACTGTATGAGAAGGTGACGGCAAAGCAGAGCCGCCGACTGGCTTTGAAACACATTTTTTTGTTGGAATAATTTTTGAACGAAGTCTTATTTATACACACAACACAATGTTTTTCTTTATCACTCTCTGTTGCTGTATCCTTTCCTTTGCTAAAGAAGAAATGTAACCAAAAACGGCAGCAGACCGACTCGATATGTTTTTCGTCATCATTCTATTTTTGTATTTGATGTATTTAACCAAACAGTTTTAAAAAATTGAATACGGGATTTTGTTTCTTATAATGTCGTGTCTGCTATTGTTTTTCTTATAGTTGCACTTTTTTAAAGCGTCCAAAAATAGACTGTGTGTGTTTTTTGTTGTTGTTCTTATATTTCACATAAAGAAGTGTTGCTTACGATCAAATAAAAAAATGCAAAAAGACGACAACATTAAAGAGCGTTAAATATTTCATACAAAATTATGAAAACTTGACACCAATAACGCGTTTATTTTATTTTTGAAGAGTTGTCCACATTTTTGTTGGTTAAATAAAAATCAAACAAAAATATTGATTGAATCAGTAAAAATATTTATAGAAATTAAAAAAATTTTCAAACAAGCGGTTGTTTGAAAATAATTCGGCAATAATTTTTTCTGTGTATGCGAAGAAAAATTATTAAGCGCATCTTTGACAAATATACACCCGCATGTTGCCGAGTCAAAACTTTAATGTTTCCTTTCCTTCACTCCACGTATTCGCCAGGTTACTCTCATAAAATTCACAGTTAATAACGCCGATGTACTTAAGAATTAGTGGATCAGTTGGAAAAAGGAGTTATGAGCCATCTTGACATTGCTTCATTGTTCTGCGAGTGAAGTTTCATCGGTATTTTAAAGTTGAATCTTGAAATTTAATTAGATTCTCACTGTGTTTCATAGAGAGACGGGGGATCCATATCCATTTAAAAACATTGCGATTTCTTTATACCCTGATTTGTTTGAACCTGTTGCGATGCGAATGCAATTTCGATACGAAAGCTCAATGCAATAAGAGGTTTATTTAGTACTCTCTATCGCAATATGAGGTTTATTTGGTACTCTCTATCGCTTTCGAAAATTTTTAAAAACGAAGCAACACTGCGAATAAAAATTAAAGATTTCGCAGATTGACAGGTATAAAATGTCAAAATATGTAAAATAAAAGAGGACAGTTGAGCCGCTTCATGTGTTTTTTTTTAACATTTAAACAAAATAAATAGAGCGAAAGGAAAAAAATATGCGATAGACAAATTTGCTCCCATTTTTCTTTCGCATTGCAATAGAGAGTAGGAACTGGTTTCATTACAAAAGCTCTTGTAGGATCTATTGAGCCATTTCCTGAATCCACTTTATATGCGAATCCATCTATTTTTTTAAGAAAAGTTTTATTCGATTTTAGAATATCTCATGCTCCTTTCAAAAGCGGGGTAACATTGTGTTTTTCCGCCCTAACCATTTAATCCGTGCACGTCTCCTTAACATCCGTTCAACGAAAGATCTCGGTTTTATGGAGTATTAGTTTATTTTAGACTAGATGAATCAATTATAGCAAGGTTTTGTTTGTGTTTTATGTTGGTGCAAAACATTATTTGATTTTGTTAGTGCAAGTTGAAATAATGTATGGCTTTGTTCACAATCAAAGCAACAATTTCGTTTTTTCTTCTATCTTATTTCTTCCCAAGTATTTCATATATTTTCCTTCCATTCTTCAAACAAAAATGTAACTAAAGTTGTTTTTTAAAAAAGTTGAGTCAACTTCTACTTCAGCAAAAATTTGTATGAAGTTGTTTATGACCAAGGCGAATTCATGTATAGGGTGGTGGCGATAAACCAACAACAAGTAAAAACACCAAAAACACAACATTGTATTTTATTTGTTGCTTTCGTTGGACGATATGTCAAAAACACAAGTTACTTTTGACATTCCTTTCTCTTATTTAGAAAAAAAGTAGCACAGCAGGGCTTTCAACGCCACCTGAATAATGAATTCGCCTTGTTTATGACGTTTATAAAATTTGTATTTAGTTTTGAATGAGAACTTTAACAAAATGTTCAAACAAATAATAATAAATAATATTGTTCTGGCCAAAATTTACAAACGGCTCATTTATTAAAAATGTATGAGGTCGCGACAAAAATTGTTGCTCTATTATGAACACCAGTGAACATGTTGCTGCCTATTGTGAACGAAGCTTAAGACCTAACTTCTGCTTCTTCTGCTTCTTTTAAGCAATATATAACCTCTGTATTGCTTTAAGTATAATAAGGAAAATATCCTTGGCATTCTGCTCTGGGAAATTTTAACTGCTACTGATATTTAGCAGTCTAAAGATTACGAATTGATACTCACTAAAAATCCGGTGATCTCGTTACCAGTAAATATCGTACATTGAGACGCAAACAGAATGTTTTCACTGAAAGTTGGACCTGAGAAGCACTTATATCTTGGTGGTGTATCCTCCGGGATATATGCAGGTGCAGCCAATATTTCAAGCTTACCAGATCTCTTATAGATTCTGGCTTACAAGAGTCAAGTTTAGTATTAAGAAAACTAGACGTTTCCAGAAATTCAAAGTTTATGGGCTGGTTATTGGTGAGACTGTAAGCTTGCAGCAGCTTTTACCCATATCGGTGGGGACAATCTGAACGATCTTAAATTTGCCGCAAAGTAGAGCGTAGTTATATTTGCTGACGGATAACTTTGTGAGCTGTTGCTTTAAAAAAAACACTTGCTGTTGAGGTTAGATAGTTCGGCTCGTAATTAAGGGGTTAATCCGTCATAGGAGATATCCAAGATAGCACATCTATGCTCAGAATGTCTGAAAAATGTATTGCAAATTTAGAGAATGTATATAATAGAGTAGTAAGAGTTATAGTGTTGTGGCCATGCAGTACCCAAAGGACTTCATACCCTTCATAAACTTTAAAAAAGTTTTTGCATAAAATCTGGCATCCCAAATAAAAAACTTTTAGATGCAGCTGGCATATTTTGTAGCACACGACGATACGACAACAACCGGCCAACGAAAAATAGAGTAGAGTAGGCCAAACGCAATTTAAAACTTAAAACGAAAAAGAAAAGGAAGAACAACAACAACAACAGCGTAAAAATCAAGCAGTAACACAAAAAATAATAAACACAGCTTTATACTCGAACTCACACTAAAACCGAGACAGAGAGCAAAAATATTTTACAAAAGGAAAAAAAAAATTATAAAAATTTTAAAAAGGAAAAACAAAAAAACACCAACAACACCACGAACACAAACAAACAAAAAGTGGTGCATTTAGTAGGAAAAAAGCTTTTCGTATGCAACCAATCCATTGACATGGTAAAACATCATCAAAATGCGGTCATATTAAAGTTTTAACACAAAATGTAAAAAAAAAAATACAAAACAATTTAAGAAAATGCAAAAAAACCGGGTGGACATAAAAAGAAAAAATTTCCACAATAAAACTACATACAAAGTAGAAAAAATAAGAATTTCCAAAGAAAATTTTTATTAATTTAAAGAAGAAAAATATTTTTCTAACAAATAATAAACCGGAAACGGAAAATAAATGTTAAACTTGTCAGCAAAAAAAAAGAAACATAAAAACAAAAAGTATTAAAGTGTGTATGAAAAAAAAGTGTGTCGAGTGGCTTCAAAGAATTTCTTTTTAAGTGATTGTTTGTAAATTCTAGAAATTAAAAATAAAAAAAAATTATAAATGTATTTAAGGCGTTTTAATGTTTTACGGCCAGCCCCAATGAGGGCCGGCGATCCATGGAGTATCCAACATCTACAACTTTGCTAAGCGATACATACAAAAATTGTCAAAGGTAAATGAGAAGAGAAGAATAATAAGAAATATATTTTGTGTTTAGTTTTCTAAGTTTACATACTATTCCCGGTCTTCTTATGCTGAATATTAGTTTCGCAATTTAATCTTAAATCATCTAACTTGAGGACTATGTATTAAAACAACATAAACGTTTTATAAAGAATGTGTTTTTAAGATTTCCATCATGTATTATTGGAGTCTTAAATGTTTTTTTTTGCAAAAAAAGTTATCAAATTCTATCTGCAAAAGTTTCTTACGAACCTAAATGACTTTCTTATTTGAAGAGTAAGAGCGCAGTCTCCATTCGCAGGCGTATTATGATAACTTACAACCGATTTAATAACGAAATGTCTTTATCGCGAACTTTTCGTAAATCTATTGCTTAATAGTTTTGTTTGAAGTTTTTAGTATGGATCTGATATAAAGTCCTTTTTCAGATATTATTGAAAGAATTTTTGATTCAATTAAAGTTTTAAATGAAGATCATCACTGAGTTAAAAATGTACCAAAATACTGCAAAATGGGGTGAAAAAGTAAAGAAATGTAGGTTGTTCTATAACTTACAAATTAATTACTCAAGTCTACAGACGTTTTTTGTAAAAACAGAAAAATTTTGTAAATAGTTGTAAAGAAAAAATTTCTTCGATTCAACTTTTGGCTTTTTTGAATAAAAAGCGTGGCGCATAAGTAACGATTTGATTTTTTTTAAGCAAATAACGCTTCTCTTTATTTGTTGTTGGCATTTATTAAAATTTAGATTAAAGTTTTGAAATATGTTCATTGTGGTAAACTGAAACAAAACTCATTTACGGTTGCTGCAAGTTTTTTTTTTTTTTTTAATATACAGTGTAAATTCGATAATCCGGACTCCACTAATCCGGAATATGCGGTAATCCGGACAGAACTATCTATAATCCGGATTGATTGCAACTATGTAGTCCGGATTGAATAACACCCGTTTTAATTTATTTTTTTTATTCAAATCAAAGCATGCTTTGAAAAATTCAGTTAGATTAGTGTGATATGAGTATGTTTGCACATGCGTTTTTTTGCTATGAATTATTATAATTTTTAATAAATACATACATGCGGTAATCCGGATAATTCGCTACTCCGGATTGGGGCCTGCAATCAATTATCCGGATTATCGAATTTTTACTGTAATTTATTTACAATCCATTTTTACAATATTAAGTAAATGGAGTAATTTAAAATGTAACATTACATTAAAACTTAGCATGCGTTAATAAGCTTATTGAAGCTTAAAACCTGTTAGTATATGTAATATTAAATATATACATATTTTTAAATATATTAACATTACTATTGATTTTTTTTTTTTTTTTAAATAATATTTATTTAAATATTTACAGAATTTTTTTTATTTTTATTTTATTTCCTATATGGGAGATCAAGAATATGGAAACGTTTTAATCTTTTGACCTCTTCTGTTTTATCTAATAAAGATATAGCTAGGATATTCGAATGATTACCCAGTCTTTTGAGATAACGTGTACGTACGTGTTTTTTATTTCATCAACCACAAGTGGCATTCACTATAAGTCTCAAAGTTTTAGACTGATGTCGTTGCAATATTACGGTTGCTGCAAGTGACAAAAATTTACTTGCAAGCCAATTCTCTTGCTAGTTGAGCTGCAAGTACGAAAATGTGATTGTGTTAGTGTTCAAGTTCAAGTTCGAAAAACTCAATACACTCACACTTTTTCACTAGCATTCATAAAATTTTTGTACTTTCATCCAATCAGCTGTTTCCTCGAATTTTCGTTGATAATACGTATACAATACCTGCAAGTAATAACTTGCATGTGGAAACGCAGGGTAAGGTAACCCCAAAGCACAAAAACTCAGGACTACACCTACAAAATTTCAGCATCAATCGTGGATGTTTTTTTAAGCCAATTCCATATTTAACAATAGATCTTTACAGTAAAATTTTATTGCATATCGGGGATCTTTCTAAGCCAAATTTAAACTTTAATTGAAAAACCGTCCAGTTTCAGTTTCAATTTTGGAATTTTAAAATTAAGAAAGATAAAACTTTAACAGGGGCTTTTTGTAAAATAAAATTTAAGCTTTGAAAGCGAATCTAGAAATTCCACTTTTAGTGTAGGGTTCCTTAAAGTCCAATTCAAGCTTTCCTTCAAGATATTTATACAACCCAATTAAAGTTTTAATTATGGATCTTTACACAGTCCAATGTAAGACATAATTGTTGAAATTCATGGTCCTAGCGTTTATCGTATATTTTTATACCCACCACACAATAGTGGGGAGAGTATTAAGCATTTGGTCCTATACACACCTTTTAGTATACCGATCGACCCAGATTCAGATTTGAGTCGATCTAACGATGTCCATTTATACGTCCGGCTGGCATGGACAGCCATGTAAAACTTGTGTGCAAAGTACGGGTCTCTTAAATCTTTGGTGTAGGGTATCATGTGGTCGGGCTTGTTAGTCTAATTCAGGCTTCAAATGTAGATCTTATTTAATTCCAATTTAAGGTTAAAGCCGTAATTTTAAAAGTTAAGGCGTGTGAATCCTTACAGAGTTCAATCTTATCTTTTATTACGGACTTTAATAGTTTAATAACATTTTGCTGTTATTAAGAACCAAAATAATTTAACAAAGTTTGCCATAAGTACGAGCAGAGTGACATACCTTTTTTAAGTTCAGCATCTGCTGGCTTAATTTTAAATCAGTTTTCTTCTACATTGTAAATTTGTTTGTTTATTTTTTTTTTTTCAAACAAAAAATATTCTATTTCCATAATATTCTGTTTTTTCGTTACTAAATCCTAATTAAAATTCTTTTGTTATATTCCTTTTCTTTTGCACATGTTATTACACACTTTTATCTCTTTTTTTAATATTTTTTTTTTCAGAGGACATTTAAACAGTGCTGATACTTCAGATTGTTATTCGACGGCAACATATTTTAATTTTGATTTTAAACCTCAACAACAAAAAGAATTGTTAGATTTAACAACATCATTAACAACAACACACGCGTCGTTGTCGTCATCATCGTCACCGTCTTTGGCAGCAGTAGCATTAATACCCACATCAGCAACTGAAACAACAATTTTAAGAACAATAGCAGCTGCAGCAGCTTCAAGTGCCGCTGCCGCTACAGCAAACAGAATATCATCACCATCATTATCGTCGCCATCATCATCATCATCTTCGACATCATCGTCATCAGCATCGCCATCATTAACACCACCCACACCCATAAGTCCTTCCTCCGAAACATCCCACAGTCCAGATGGGCATGCATCAGTGAGTTCAACAGCATCATCCAGTGACAATACAACATCAGGTAAGTTACAAAAGGAAGATGGTAGGAAACATGAATCTGTATTCCCAAATGTAGAAGATGTAAGAGTCCTACAAAAAAAATAAAACTCCAGCTTGTCGTTCTCCTATGTAGATCATGACCCAGGAAATTGTTGAATTATATGAATTGCACATTATTGGACAAGACAGGCATGTTGTATGTATGTCATTGCCTTGTGTGCGAAATGCATCCATTTTGTATAACAATATTTTGTTGGTTTTTGTTCTTTTGGGAGCAGTGATGCCTCTTTAATTGAAGGAGATAGAAAATTCTTGTTTGAATACTTTCATGTTTTAAATGCCAATATTTAGTACTTTAAATTGCTTTAATGGGCCAGGGGAGTCTTTAAAGATGTTTAAATGACATTTCTTAGGTTAAGGCTTAAGAGTTTGTTGATAGTGAGAAAAATTTAATGGCCAATTCTTGTTTTAGCAAAACCGAGGTTTTTGGTATTTTTAGGTACAAACGTTGTTTAGGCAGTAGAAATTAAGTAGGTCTTTTTTGACGTAAATTAATTCCGGTAGGGATAGCTGTAGTGCTAATAAAGTGTATTTGACTTATTATTTAGTATACCGTGCAGATTAACACCAGAACAACGTTTACAAATCGTGAAAATTTATTTACAAAATTCACGATCTGTTCGCTTAACTTATAGAGCACATCGTCAAGTTTACGGTGCGCATAAACGTCTATCTGAGCAGCTAATACCCTTTACTTTTCATTAATTCATGACCACATTTACTCTTTTGTTTAATATTTATCCAAATCGATTCCGTACCGTACCGTACGTACAGAAGAAGCCATCCCCACTGTAGACGTGAGTGTGACAGAACGATCCCGTTCTCAGAAACTCGGTCTCTGCTCGTTTATTACCACTGAAAATTTTTGAGGAAAGATCTTACCTACATCCATAAAAGACCCAGCTGGTGCAAGAGTTGAAGCCAGCGGATCATCAATTGCGTCGTGTGTTCGGGGAATGAGTTGAGAATAAACTGGAAATTAAATCAGATTTTTACCGTCTAATCATCTTAAGAGAGGAGGCTCATTTCTAGTTTAACAGGAACGTAAGCAAGCAGAATTGCTTTTTTAGAGAGACCACAATCCTTATGAGACTTCATTACATTTCGAAAAAATCACTGTTTTATGCGGTTTCATACCGAAATCGTCATCGGCCAATTTGTTCTTAAATCCGACACCGGTGTTAATATTACCGTGAATGGCGACCTCTTTACGTATATGATTCGTGATTTTTTTTTGTTTCTCGTGTCATTGCAAATCATTTGGAGGAGAAATGACGCAATCACTTTCATTGGTTAAACGTTTGACGAGCGAATTATTTCAAGAAATGGACCTGGAATTGGACACCTCGTTCGTGTAGACCTTTGGACTACTTTTTGCTAAGGTACGTCAAATCTCTGGTCTATGCTGATTAACGGTCAATGATGTATCATTTAGAAGCGGGTATGCCCGAAAAATGGTGCGAAATTAGACTGACAGGAGGGCGTTTTTAAGGAGCCTTAAATGCCACGAAATTCGTGAGCTAATAATGCTAACATTTTGGTCATTTCATTGACTTTGTTGTGTTTTATTTTGAAAAGTAAATTATATTCCTCTAAAAAACACACGCCTTGGAAACGTGTTGTGTACCCTTGCTGATCCTTTGTATGTTGTTATATATATAGTTCATTTACCTTTAAATCGCAGGTCCTATCAAAGTGCAGTTCAGATCTTAATTATAATTTATTTATATAAACCAATATTACTTTTAATAGGTTCAACATTCAGCTCTAACCACAGTTTAAAAAATTTCTTTAAACTTCTAAAAATGGATCCGTAATGAGTCCAGTTTAAGCTTTAATCGTCAATTTATGCCTCTATTAAGATCAGTCTTAATAAGTTCTTGATCTAATCTTTATCATGCATTTCTAAAAAGTTAAATTTAAATTAAATTTATGCTTGAATTTAATCATCTTTGAATAGTTAACATAATTGAATCTTTGAATATTTAAGTTTAAGTTTTAATGCTGATAATTTACTTCAAGCTTTTGTTATAGATCTCTAAGTAGTCTAGTATAAGTTAGAACAATGTTTCCTTAAAAAGAACACTTTAAGCTTTTATCAAGGATCTATAATTTGTACAATTTAGGCTTAAATCGAGGATCTCAATAGACCAGCTTGAACTGCAATCGTGTATCTTTGATGAGTTGAATTTATGCCTAAATCATATTTCTATTAACAGTCGACTTTAAAGTTTAATCAAGGGTCTTAAATTGTTCAATTTGAGCTTAAATCGAGGATTTCAATAGTCCTGTTTGAACTGTTATCGTGGATCTTTTAAGAATACAAGTTTTATTTATTAAGTTTTTTTAATGGATCTTTTAATGTTACACTTTAAGTTTAAGGAATCTTTTAATCTTCTAATAGTCTAGTTTCAACTTTTATTAAATATATTCACATAAATAATATCCTGTGGTTCCTATTGGGAACAAAGGGCCTCAAAGAATCGATTCCATCCGGTCCGGTTTGATGCTCTTTGTTTGACTTTACTCCAGCTTTTATCAATACGGGTAACTTCGATGTTTAGTTGGCGAAGCCAGGTGTGCGATGGTCTGCCTACTGTCCATATTCTACCATATGGGTTCTAATTAGGGGTTTTCCCGAGAATTCCCGGGACGGGATATTATACATTTATACATAAAAAATTGCTCACAGTTTTAGAAAACAGCTATTTTACTCTGAAATTTAGTTTTCTTTTCTCTTAAAATTAGCCCACAGATGGGTTGTCGATTAGATCAATAACAAGAAGTGAGTTAATACGTAAATGAATGTCTCCTGCTGCAATAAATCTATTGAAAGCAGAACTGGCAGTGCAACAGTTGATCATTAATAAATTTAGTGAAGTGTAGAGTTGATAAAGAACATAAATTCAAAATAAGATGCAGGCAGTAATGGACAAGTCTTAAAAATAGGAGATACCTAAACATATCGCTCCTTTATTGCAACATAGTCATATCTACAAAAAAATCGAGCTTGGCAATATACCCGGGAAGTGCGGGAAAACCGAAATAATAAAACAAGTAAGAGTGCTATATTCGGCTATGCCGAATCTTATATACCCTTCACGATGATGAGATAAGAACAAAAAGTTATATACATAAATAACGTTCTTTAGATAGGTATAAATAAATATTAATTGAGCCACGCCAACTTTTCATTTCGCCATGCCGAAGAATATAAAAAAACAAAAAATTTATTTAAAAAATTTATATATGTACCTAAACCTTTTGCCAAAGTTGATGTTTGAAATTCTTTTTATAATCTTAAAATCGTTTTTAAGAACATAAAAAATTAAATAAAATAAATAAAAAAAAAATTCTTTTTGGGATTCGAACTGGCAATATCATCAGTCTCAGAAGAGAACTTATCAACTCGGCTACGAATGCTTTTACTAAAGAAGCGCTAAATTAAAATATATTGAGTCTATGAGTTTCTTTCTTTATTTGAGAGGCATATCATTCATATACATGCATTAATGTGTATGTGTATGCGTAAAATTAAACACATAACCAATAAAATCCACCACTTGTATTGAAGGGTTTTAAAAAAAAAACAACAAAAAAAAAGAAACTAAATTACCAACACTGTACTACCATAGCCACTGTATGACCGTAGAAACCAAAATTGAATTGGCTTGTATGGTATGTTTATGTCGTTTTGGTAATACAGTGTTGGTATGGTAATGTCACGTCTAATTGGACCTTTAAAGGAAAACATTTGATGCAATCGTGGTGTTTTACTCATATCTCAGCCATTTGTGGACCGATCTTGCTGAATTTCAATAGCAGACAATTCCGGACCATATGTGTCATAAATGTATAATAACCTGGCCCCGTTTTGTAAGAAGTAGTCCGGATGATGCTATTTTTGGCATCAACCTTGACATCAGAAGCATGCAACAACGGTGCACTTTTAACTATTTGTCCAACCTCGGTAAAAAAGTGAACGAAATTTTCGGATACATGGTAATCAGTAAATAAACTCAGAAATATACTCTTTGACGACTCACTAAACGCTTTGAGTCTGTCAGAAAGTTATTTACTAAGCCGTTTAAAAATGTTAATACATATAAATATTTATGTATTTATGTTATTATTATGTTATGAATTAACATATCTTGAGTACCTCAATTTTTGTTTGTTTTTATTATTGTTTTATGAATTAAATTGTTATGCTTATGTTACCTTTTTATCTTTTATCTAGAGCATAATAATAAGGAATTTACATATAAAAGCGTAAGGTAATAATAATTCAAGTTCCTCTTTCAATATTCAATTAATTTTTGTGGTATTTAAGCATTTATTTTACTTACTTTGTAAACAAGTTCCCTTAAGTTTGTTTATAAAAGTTTTGTTCATTTCATTTGTATGGAGCGGGATCCCGGGAAAACGGGAAATTTTTTTATATTTCCCGGGATCCCGAAAAACTCCGGAGAAAAAAACTCTAGTTCTAATAAATGCGATCTGGAGGCCTCCGAAACGTATGAGCAGTAAAACGCCAATTGCGGCTTAATATTTCAATCAGGGTTGCCGATCATGGTCTTTTCCGACCAAATTTGGTCGGATATTTTTGGTTTGGTCGGATGGTAGGCCAAACCTAATTTTGGTCGGTTTTAGAAAATGTGTAACATATACTTATTTTTGATATTAAGGACATTGGACGGAAAGCAGACGATTGCAAATCTCATAGCTTTTTTTACCAAAAACAAAATTTTTTTTTGATTGTTGATGAAACTATGGATGTGGCATTGAAATGTATTACTTTAGTAGCAAGTTACTTTGACGGTGTTAGTTTTATAAAGGATAGTTTTGTCATCTTATTCAAGCTTACCAAGTCAGATGCCGTTTAAAATGTTCTTCCTATAAAAAAATTATTATCAACAAACAATATTCCTATAAAAAATTTGATCAGATTGGCAACAAACGGCGCTCACGCCTTGATCGGAACTGTTGGTATTATTTGTTTTCGTTTTAAATGTAGGTTAGGCGAACGCAGTCTTCGTTCAGATAAAAATATTAAGGTTCTTTGTGGTAATATTTAAAGTTTTTTCACATAGTCCTAAAAGAATAACATATTTAAAATAATTTCAGAAATTCTGTCTTGTATTAGGTATTTCTTATACAAGATGGAATTCTAAAAGGAAGATATTGTAAGAATCATAGAACAGTGGGATGCTTTGATACTGTATTTTGAATCACTTTTTTATAAAGTCAATGGTGACTTCCAAAACGTCGGTTGCAGAGCAAGTAACTAACGCGTAAACAATAAGCCAACTAAGCATTGTTAAACTCTTTGATAAATTTTTTACGTTGTCTGCAAAGTATTAGGATGTATTGGAGCTCAGCCTATGTCTTGTAAAAAAAATGTACAAACTTAAGTTAATTAATTTTGATTCATATTTTATTAGTGGTCTATATGTGTTATAAAATACGTTTAATGAATTATTCTAGTTTATAAGCGTTATTAAACTAACGTTTATATACATTTTATATTAAAATTTAAAGAATTTAAAATTTTTGTTAACTTTTTAAAAAAGTTAGGAGTCTTACTTTTTTGTTTTTACTATAATTGCATATTACAAAAAAATAATATATGGATTTATAGCTTTATCTAATAGAAATTATACTTTATAAATATTAATGAATTTTCGAGCTTAAGGTCTTTTTTTATATATAAAATATATATATATATAAAAAAAAAAAAAAAAAAAACCTGAAGAAGGCACTCAAGGAAATGCCGAAATATTGGTTTTAAATAAACGTTAAAAGTTTTTTATACAAAAAAAGACCTTAAGCTCGAAAATTTATTAATATTTGAAATAATAAAGGTCGAACAAAAATATAATATAGTTATACTTTATATCAAAAAAATATATATACATAAATATCTTCATATAAACTTTAAAAAGGCCTATCTTCATTTAAAAAAAATTCCAGGAGAAATAAAAACTTAATAAAAAGGCAGCTATTGTGATTATAACAACGGTTTTTTTGGTTAATATCGTTAATGCTAAGTTCACACTTAAGTTTTAAACGCGTTTAAGCAAAATGCTGCTTTAGCTAATCAAAGCCGTTCACATTACATTTAAGATGATTAAGATGACTGATGATTAACAAAAAAAAAAAACACAACAAACAAATTTATATTTCTTTAAAGTATTAAAAATGGATAAAAACACTTTTATAAAGTTATCACAAGATTATTTTAATCATTTCAATGATGAAATTGTGAAAATTTATGAATTATTTACGGAAAAAAATAAAAACATTAAGCAGAAATCGTGGTCGGTTGTACACGATCGTGTTGGCGATTCTACATTTGAAGTATGTTCAGTGGATTCTATGTGATTTATGAAGTGATTTAGTTGTAATCATGTCAATTTGAAGTGATAAACAAATCACTTCAATGTATGGGTAATCATCTCGATTTTGAAGTTATTAGAGCTTAATCACGTTCGAACTGCTTAAACGCGTTTAAGAAGCCAAATGTGAACATAGCATAACACATTACGCATGATTGACACTATCCTGAAAAAAAAACTTAAACTTCGTATCGCTCCTGAAAAATTTTTAAAAATTATGATAAGCCCTTTTGCATTTTTACGATGATATAATTGTTTTTAAATATTTCAAAAATTTGGTCGGTTTCAAAAGATTTGCAGACATTATCACGATTTGAATTTTGGATGAGGCTTATGATTTATAATGGGACTACTTTGCAAGCAAGAGGCTCCATATTGCATTTTGGTTTTGAGTTAAAAGCTTTCTCAAAGTCTAAAAATTACAAGCTAAGCGCAGAACGTAGTTCTGCAGTCTGTTCTATAATTATTCGTAGACTATTAGTGTGGTCTACCATGTTTTTGGGGACGGAAGAGAGCTGGTTCAGGTCTAAGAGCTTTTAGGATAGTGTCAAATCCACTTTTATTTCGGATTTTAAAATAAAACACTTTTAAATAAAAGACTTTAATTTCGGACTTTAAAATAAAGCAAATGTAGAACATAAGTTTAAATCAAATACAAATCTCTAAACTGTAGAATTCTGCCTGCATTCATAAAAATATTTTAAATTTAATAAAGATTTACAAAAAAAAATTTTGTATAAAATATTTCCCTAAAAACGTTTGTTCGTTTAATAACACGGGGGTTAACGTTTTAACGAGAATCTTTATTATTCAATAATCCAATTTAGGATCTTATCATAATATTTTAATTCTTGGCATGAAGCTTTAATCGTGCTATTGTTTAATGGTCCAGAAGCTTTAATGGTGGATCATTAAAAAGTACACTTTAAGCTTTATTTTATTAATTGGGCTTTCCAAATAATCTAGCTTTATATTTGATCGTTGATCTCTTAATTGTATTTTACTAACTTCAATAATTTAATATTAATATTAATTTAAAATGCTTAAGCTTCAAAAACTTCAATAATTTTTAAATAGTGTTTTTTAATCACGGAAATTTTTGATTTGTAAATAGCACACTCAAAGCTTTACATACATTCATTCTTGGCGCTACAGCTAAAGTTCAGCCTTGGCTTCCAAACAATACTTTTCCAAAACATTTTCTCTTGGTGGTGGAGTTTTTATCCATACGTGCTACATAACCAGCTCATCTTATTCTTAAAGCTTTCATTGTGGATAAAAATAATCATTATTTCTATTTAAGCTTTAAATTTTAAAGCTTTAGAATCCATCTCAAGCTTAAGATTTTGAAAAGTTCATTTTAAGCATAAAGCTTATTATTTAGTCATTTAGGATTTTATCGTGAATATATTAGAAATATTTAATATTAAGCTTTTGTTGTAGATAAAACAAAATATAATCCATGCATATTGCATACTTTTAGGTTAACAATTCTAACTCAAATATCTTTCAATGTATTTAATGTGTATATTTTGCCAACGTATTTTATCTATCTATCTTCTATCTTCTATATATATAAAAATGAAAAATGTTTGTATGTGTGTTTGTTTGTTTGTTTGTTTGTTTGTTTGTTGGCTTATAGACTCCTAAACTACTGAACCGATTTTCCTGAAATTTTTACAGATACATCACGTGAGCCCTAAAAATAAAATAGGCTACTTATTTTTTCGATAGGGGCAGGGGAATTGGTATCCCCCATAGGATGCCAATATTAATTATCGCATATATTAAGATCCGCTGCACGCATTATGCAGAACTTTTGGTAGTAAGATCTTCTGAGCCCCAAAATTAAAATAAAATAGCAGCGGGGGAAGTGGAATCCCCCATAGGACGCCAATGTTTAACATCGCATATCTAAAGAACTGTAATAGTGAGAATGTTCAAACTTTCTAGAAGTCACTCTTATGGTATACAACACTTTTGAAAATAACAATAAAGCGGGTAGGCGCAGGGGGGGAAATACCTCCCATATGATGCATATATTAAATATCGCTCAACTGAAGAATTATTAAAGGGAGAGTCTTCAAAAGTGGTTAAAGCTATTATTATAGTAAACTATAAATTTCAATATACAAATGGGCGGGGTAGACGGGGGAGGAGCAGTACCCCTCATATATAGAAATATTAATAAGAGCCACTGCACGCATTTTGTTGAACTTTTGGTAGTAGGATCTTCAGAGCCCCAAAATTGAAATAAAATAGCAGCGGGGGAAGTGGTACCCACCATAGGACGCCAATGGTTAATATCGCATATCTTAAGAACTTTTATAGTGAGAATGTTCAAACTTTGCAGAAGTCTCTCTTATGGTATACAACACTTTTGAAAATAAAAATAAAGCGGGAAGGCGCAGGGGGGAAATACCTTCCATAGGATGCCTAAATTAAATATCGCTCAACAGAAGAACTATTAAAGGGAGAGTCTTCAAACATGGTTACAGCTACTACTATGGTAAACTATAAATTTCAATATAAAAATGGGCGGGGTAGACAGAGGAGGAGCAGTACCCCTCATAGATAGCAATATTAATAAGAGCCGCTGCAAGCAATTTGTTGAACTTTTGGTAGTAGGATGTTCTGAGCCCCAAAATTTAAACACAATAGCAGCGGGGGAAGTGTTACCCCCCATAGGACGCCAATGTTTAATATCGGATATCTTAAAAACTATTAAAGTTAGAATGTTCAAACTTTGTAGAAGTCACACTTATGGTATACTACACTTTTGAAAATAAAAAGAAAGCGGGAAGGCGCAGGGGGGAAATACCTTCCATAGGATGCATATATTAAACATCTCTCAACTCAAGAACTATTAAAGGGAGAGTCTTCAAACGTGGTTAAAGCTACTATTATGGCAAACTTTAAATTTCAATATAGAAATGGACAGAGGAGGAGCAGTACACCTCATAGATAGAAATATAATTTAGAGCCGCTGCACTCTTTTTATTAAACTTTTTGTAGTATGATCTTCTGAACCCCAAAATTGAAATAAAATAGCAGTGGGGAAATGTTACCCCCCATAGGACGCCAATGTTTAATATCACATATCTTAAGAACTGTTATAGTAAGAATGTTCAAACTTAGTAGAAGTCACTCCTATGGTATACTACACTTTTGAAAATAAAAATAAAGCGGAAAGGCGCAGGGGGGAAAACCTTCCATAGGATGCATATATTAAATATCTCTCAACTGAAGAAGTGGTTTAAGCAGTGTAGCGAAGCGCACCGGGTTAAGCTAGTTTATTATATAATTAAATGCCTTAAATTACAAAACCATGTCCTACAAATAGCATTATTGCTAGTTAAACTGACATACATATATAGTTCTTATTATTTTTAAACTCCTTAATGTAGGCTAACTTTGTATGCTTTGTAATTGTGCTCTAATAGAAATTTCAATTAAAATTTAAAATGAATACAATTTCCTTAATTGAATTACGAACATTATTTGCCATAAAATTATTTTAGGAATTTCAATAAATTTAATTTAACAAGAAGAAAAAGTATTTACTTTTTTTTTTTATTTATTGGTTTTCTAATCAAATAAAGGAAAACAATTTTGACTTCCTAAGATTTTTCCAAAGCGATTAAAGATAGTGATTTGTGTTTTATTTTGTAATAAAAGTTGTCTAATAGACAATTTTCTATAATTTTCACTTATTCTATTACAACGAAGACTACAATGTATCGTTAATATTTTGTTATGGGATTTTCTGTTTTTGCTGTAGTTGTTGCTGTTGTTGTTGTTGTTGATATTAAATATAATTGTTTACAACACATTTCACTATCAACACTATGTCTATGTCAAGTAAAATATTTTTTCTTTCTATTTTTTCGCAAATACTCTCAATTTAAAGCAAGAGTTTTTGTTTTGTATTGGTATTTGTATAAGAATGTTTTTTTGTAAGAGCGTGCTTGTGTTTGTGTGTGTGTGCTCAGCAACATACAATACAAACGCGTTTCAGTTGCTTGCCCATGACGTTGCTGAAACGAGTCATTGAACTTAAAAAAATATTGCAGTTGATTTGTTTTATTTTTTCTTCTTTTCAAGAAACTAGGCGAGAATCTGAAAAGAGACGAGTACGTTCATTGGCACTTAATGTAACGGTGATGGATGAGGTTATTTCTAGCAGAGGAAGAGACGGAGGAGACTTTGCATTGATCTTTTAATGTGTAGAGTGTTGCTTGCGTTTAGGGAAAAGGGACTTTTATGGGGATATTGTTTTAAATGGGATTGATATTGTGCCATCTTTTACGCAAAACATTAGTTTTTTGTATACCCTTCACCGAAGGTAAAAGGCATGTCATTCCGTTTGTAATTACTACAATATTGATCTTAAGTCCCATAAAGTATTTATATCCTTGGTCCTTCTGAGTAGGGAATTGATTAAATGATGCCCATCTGTCCGTCTGTTTGATGAAATGGGTTTTCTGAAAATGATGGGTACTTGGTTGTTATAAGTATATTTATGTCACTATGCTCCGTTAAAATTTTGCTATTGAAATTCAGCCTGATCGGTACAGAGATATGAGCAAAAAATTTACGACTGCTCTTAATTTTACCTTAAATCCCTTATCCGAGAAAATGTAGGCAGGAATTGGAAAGTGGGCGTGGCACTTACCATACAAAGACATGGCAGATTTTTGTAAGCCTAAAGAGCAACTTTAGGTTATAAATGCAAAAACTCTCCTAAAATATGGGCGGGAGTTGATAAGTGGACGTGTGATCTCCCGTACAAAGACATTATAGATTTCTGTATATCTAAAGAATGGCAATAGATCAACAGCCGTATTCATAAAAATTTATTGATGATTAATTGACCGTTTTTAAGCAAAAATTGCTAAAGTTGTATTCATAAACGAAAAATAGTCTATTGAACCTTTAATAAGCCATTCATAAAGTAAGAAAATTTATTATTAGATTTGCCCTTCTTTAAACCAAAAATAAAATGACATTTTGATAAGTGTTTGCATTTTATGATATTACTAGCTGGCCGTCCCGGCTTCGCTCGGTAGCTGATTACTAATGATCGATGGAGCCGTTTTCTGATTTTAGGTAAATCGAAAAAAGTGGGCTTAAAAGTGGGCGGGGAAATATTTTCTTTCCTTAAAAACCTAAGTTGGACCATGGCGAACATTTTAAAGAAAAAATCGTCCAAATCGGTCAAATAAATAGAAAAAGTGGGCGTAAAAGTAGGCGTGGTAAATTTTTTTTTTCGATGAAAACTTAAAATGGATTAACACGAACATTTGAAAAAAAAATTAGTCAAATCGATGGAGCTGTTTTCTGATTTTAGGTAAATCGAAAAAAGTGGGCGAGGCAAAATTTTCTTTTCGTACAAACCTAAGTTGGACCATGGCGATAATTTTAAAGGAAAAATCGTCCAAAACTGTCAAGCCGCTTAATAGAAAAAGTGGGCGTATGAGTAGGCTTGGCAAATTTTTCTTTCGATGAAAACTTTAAATGGATTAATACGACCATTTGAAAGAAAAATTTGTCCAATCGATGGAGCCGTTTTCTGATTTTAGGTAATTCGAAAAAAGTGGGCGTAAAAGTGGGCGCGGCAAAATTTTCTTTACGTATAAACCTAAGTTGGACCATGGCGATCATTTTAAAGATAAAATCGTCCAAAACTGTCAAGCCGTTCTCAAGTTATGCGATCAGCAACAGAGAACATTTCATTTTTATTATATAGATTTTTGTGAAATATGTTGAAAAAAAATGACAAAAATGTTTTATTTATTAATATGGACATGTCAAATATATTTTACTAATTTTTTTTTATTTTAGACAACCAATTTAAAGTTATATTGATAATTATTTAAAAAAAATTTTATATGATTTAAATGAATATGTTCAGGGGCCAATGCAGATATTCTCTTAAATTATTTATTAAATTATTGCAAATATTTTTATTTAAAACAACAAATTATTGTTCAAAAATATTAAAAAAAAAAAAATAAAATAAGCAAATCATAATAATAGTGATGTTAATAAAAAGTAAACAAACTTTTTATTCGAAAACTTTCTTATCGAATATTTAAAAAAGGTTCCAACAAAAAATTTTATGATAGCTTTCGGCAACATTTTGTTCAGAAACTAAAATAATATGTAATTTTATTTGATAAGAATAATTTTGAAGGTCTACAATTAAAAAAAAAAAAATAAAAAAAATTTAAACATAGAATATCATGTGAACCGAATAGAAGTTTCATGCATCACTAACAATAAAATGGCAGCAAAATATAAACACATAATCGATACAAACAGTTTACTAGTAAAAAGCTGTTATTGTACGTTTATGAATACAAATTTTTATAAGAGGTTTATAAGCATGTATGGGCAAATGCAAAAAGAGCGAACGATGCGTATACATACACAAAAAACAAAGAGCATAAAACCAACAAATGGAAACGTAAACAAACCAATACAATGCCACATGCAAAGCTTTCAATGTAGTGGTGCCCAAATCTTTTTATAAGACAAAAAGCGTTTAATAGTTATTACATACTATAAGCTTAAAATAAGAACTTTTTATGAATATGGCTGGAAGTTTCCTAATTAAGTACAAGCGTCTTTGTTATCAATATACAACATCTGACAAAATGTGGGCGGTATATTTTATTTAATTTTCTTTCGAACGATGGTGAAGGGCATATAGCGGCCGGCATAGCTGAATGTATTGAGTTTGTTTCTCCTTATTTTTGTAATTATACTTCGAAATAAATATTAACGGCCGATTTCACCAAATTATATCAGTTTCAATTTATGTTTAAAATTGGTTTTCATGTCAAATAAAAATAAAATTAAATGAAAATCTATCTTTAGATATAAATTGATATTTAAATAGAATTGGTGAAATTGGCCATAAGTAATTTTACGATCAACAAACTCATTAATCTTTAGTGTAAATTTTTTAATAGCGTACTTTAAGTTTAAACGATGACATTTGTACAGTCAGTTAAAAGCTTGATAAGTGGATTTTCATATTTTTTTTTTTTAATTTAAGATGTTCTTTAAAATTTAATTGTATAAGTTAACAAAAAAAAAAAATAAATGCTTGAAAACATTTACTTAACATCTAAAGATATCTGTATATAGACTAGAGTTTGCTAAAAACCGTAAAAATCTGAAACCGCGGTTTCGGTTTTAAAATGATTAAAATCGGTCGGTTTCGGTTCGGTTTTCGGTTTTGAAGATATCCAAGTAAAAGTACACACATATAAATTTTTTTTTGCATGTAATACAATTTTTTTTAATTGATTCAATTCAGGTACTCATATTAAAAAAGAAAAATTTGTTCTTCCTAGTACTTATTTTAAATTTAAAGAATTTTGAGATACCTTGCAATTGTTCCAGGCTGTTATGTATCAAGTTTTATTATATGAAGTACGAGTATTATGTATAATTTGCAATTTCTTTTAGCATAAATATACATTTTAAGTAAAAGCTAAAACCGAGGTTTTCGGTTTCGGTTTTTAGGCACTAAAACCGTGGTTTCGATTTCGGTTAAAATCGAACCGCAATTCCTAATATAGACCACTCCAAGCCTTAATCATTCATCTTTTTATAGTCTAATTAAAGGTTACTTATCTGAGGTTATTAATATATTTTTGTTTTAAGATGTTTATTTCTCGAGCTATGGAGTGCTAGAGTGTTGCCGTTTTTGAAAAATGTTTTTTTTTTAATTATCGTTTCGAGCTAGAAAAAAATTAAACAAAAAAAAATTAACATAAGTAATCCTTATGGGTAATAAATCACTGATGGCTTAAACGCTGGTTTAGTTGAACTGAACTTAAATTTATATGTAGTTTAAACTCAACAACTATAAATCAGTGTCCCATCCCTGCAGATAACGAGACTAGTCCATACATGCATGTAAAACTATTCCAAATATATGGGTAAAAGGTGATCCATTCAACATTACGATGTCCTAGGAAGGGACCATATAACCCACCGAAGTAGTCCCTAAACTACTCCATGGAGTACTAAAGTGGGTTAGTTTTAAAAGTACTCCATGTCACTACAGTATGGAGTACACTAAAGGGGTAGTTTAAGCATTTTTCATTTTTTACTAATCGCCTTTTATGGCATGCCCTGTAGTCTATTATTGCTATTATTAAATATATTTACTTGGTATTTTTATTTTTTTACCTTTCACAAATTTCACAAACTTTCACTTTTAAATAAACAATTAATAATGGACACCATCAGGACTACCAATGTGTAATACTGTAAACTATAGAAAAGTACACATCATGCAGTTATTGGCAGCACTGCATGTTAATTTCTTATAACATGGTCCATATTACAGTAGATTGGACCATGTTGTAAGTAGTCCATTTAAGCCACAATGGACCACGTAGTCCAATATTATCTGTAGGGATGTATTATATGTTGTTAAAAAAATAACATGTGGCATCACTACGATAAATCTTATAAAATTCATATGGTCTGTATTGGTAGTTTAAACTCCCAATTTAATGTGTTTAAAGGTGGATTATATGTTTCGTGATTTATAGATTTGTTGGTTTAAACACATTTTAAACCAAAAAAAGAGTTTAACTTGCTCTGATTTTTTAGCCCTTGTCGTTTGTACATATTTTGATTTTAATTCTATCTAACAATAAGTCCCTTAAATCATCAATATTTATTGAATTCCAAGCAGTGGTTTTTTGAATTAAGGCAGATAAAAGATTTTAATCTATCGACAAAATCAATCAACTTTTGATTTCATAAGTGACCATTTGCTATGAAAATTTATGGTATGACTTATTGCATGTCAGTCAGAAGTTTTCAACTTGCATTTACTAACGACTTTTAAGTTTTAAGTATATTTCTATCTGATTTTAAAGTGGAAAATGAACCGCAAAGCTTATGCATATGGGCATTTCTTTCTTAAGGTCCACCGTGACCGAAAATTTAAAATTTATTAAAAGCATATTCTTTTATGATTTTTTTATAGAGAAATATTTGGATTTTACTAATTTTATAAATTCCCAAATAAATTCGTTCACTAAGACGAACAAGCAGACTGCAAAGTTGTACAAACGTAGTTTCTTATTTGTGAGAATGTTTTCTTTAATATTATCTTCCTTAAAAAAAGTGATATGTATATATTTGATAAAAATTATTCCAAAAAAATGTTCTTACATGGTCTATAATCTAAGGAAGAGTTTGAAGAGAAATCTGTTATTCGGATTAACGGTAAATTTTTATTTTGTTTAATTCATTATCCAGTTAAATTATTATGGAAAAAAGTTCACGTTCGATATGTCACGTATCGACACAGATTTTGGCTTAAAAAAAAAGATTTTGGAATCAAACCAAAGACATTTTAATGTTACATTGCTACGTAAAATTCTGAAAGTAGTTTGACTAAAAAATTGTGCCAGGTTTCGCTGAATTACGCCTTTTTATACATGGCCGCAAAACTACTTCTATTTTTTTCACGTTCGAACCGCTACTTTTTTTGCCATTATCTTTGACCTAGAATCGCGTCCTCCATAAACTTTAGCATAGATAACCGTTCTTTCTCAGTGCTATAATTTAGGAGTTAAAAGACGGTAAAAATATTTGTTGTTTAAAATGTTATTGCATTTTTGATGCGTACGACCGTCACGTTCAACGCTATGGAATTACCCATATGTATATGGAATTATTTTCCTTCACTCCAAAGTCTAATTTCTGTTCTATTCTCTAAAAAAATGTCATGCATAAAAAGCAGCTTATATAATTTTCCTATTTTATAAAATAGTCTGAGTTCCAAAACATTATAATACTGTGCAGACTGAGTTTAAAATGTATCATCAAGGTTAAGGATTCCAAGTTTGCTTGTTGTGTACGCATCGAAAACTTTTTGGGTGCACTTTGAGACAGATAACACTGTAAAATTCTACACGGCTGCATTGTAGAATGCCCTCATACTATTGTATCAGTTTGTAATGGAAATAAAATTAATTTTCTTTATGCCAACAAGGGACAGTTTCAAACTTAGCACAAAAATTCCCTTAAAGCATAAAACAGAAGACAGCTGCAAAAAATCCCTCTGATCATTAGATGATTTTGCAACAACTCTATTTGCTCAAATCAACGACTACTCTGGGCAACAACAACAAGAAAACTATGCACGATTACTATTACACAATCTTTAATACTCCGGCCTCCACAAAATAAATACAACTAGGAAAATATCAACAACAACAGCGGCAAAAGAAAAATCAACAACAAAAATAAGCAAGAAATAAATGAAAAACAACGAGAAAGAAAGAAAATATCAACAAAATAATAATAAAAAAAAACAACAAATAAACCAATGCACTCTACTTGAACAGTTTTCTTCCTGGTTCAAAGATAGTTGTACGTAGATGTTGCTGTTATTGTTGTTGCTATTTGTTTGTTTTCATACCACAACGGCAACAACAACAAAAACAACAACGAATCAACTGATAGATGCCACACGTTGTTAGTTGCTGGTTTTATTTTTTGTTATTGTAGCTGCATTGCACAATTTTACTTACAGACAGACAGACAGAAATGCATTTGAAAATTTATCATTGCAGCAAAGACATTCAGCCATCCAGGCAGTCAAGTCGGCAGCCTGGCAAAAAAGAAAAAAGACACTCTCAGCCAGGCAATCAGTTATAGATTGTTGTTTCTTCTTCTTCTTTATTTTCTTTTGTAAAAAACGACGAAGACAGCAACGACTTTGATGATAATGATGATGATGATGTTGGATCTTAAGTAGGTGGTGGAGAGGCGGAGAGAAGGAACGTTGGGCTGTAATGAGTAGTACATTGGGCTGTTAGCAGTTGATAGTTTTATAATAGTAGTAGGCGAGTTGTGGTTTTGGATTTTTTTCTTTCGATTTCAGAGTGTTTGAAATGTCAGGGATTTGAAAAGTATAATGATTTTCTTAAAATTATTTGACTGAGATTAAACTAATAAAAATAATTGTTGGAGTTTTAAAACAATTATTTTTTTTTTTTTTTAACATAAACTGAATATTTATTTGCAGCGTTTAAAAAACTGCAGCTAAAGTAGAAAAACTGCCATTTCTTCCACATCTTCATTTGTTATTGGCCAAAAGAAAACTGTTGCTTTTACTTCTGATTTATTAAATGTAAACACTTGCTGTCAAACCGACTCAAAAAGCGAAAAGTTGTACACAAATTTTCGTTTTTTCCTCGACAGTTTTTGGTTTCGACTGCAGTTTTTTAAACCCTGCTTATTTGCAAGATGAATAGTTAATTTCATTTCCAGTACAAGCTTTCTTATTCAATCTTTTTTATAGAGATTTTATATTAGAAAGTGGATCTTGTCTAGCGGTCTTTGTGTAGATTACAAAAGGTTTTATCCGGAGATCCTTGTTTAGTCTACTTTAAACTTGAATACAAAGTCGATTCTAGAATTTCACTTTAACTTAATCATTGTTAAGCCACTCAATGATACGCGATACGATGACATCAGACTTTAAATGGCGGCACTATATATATAAAAAAAGTGCTGTAATTTGGGGCGTGTTTTTCTTGTTTTACAAACTTTAGTGACATATCTTTCATTCTAGGGAGTGACTGGCACAACTTTTTTTTTTGTATGGAGGCCGACCCGCTTTTCTGTACAAGTTAAAGCCGGTTTAACTTTTACATTTATAATTCGAATTCGAAAACAATTTACTAGTCCTAATTTCAATCTAACTCTTACTTGAGTGGGATATTTGTAACGAGCAAACTAGTTTCCGTCCCGGCAAATTTGGCTTTAAACGAGCGCCTCGAGAAATTTATGCGACGACGTCGGTTTGCTTTCACATAGATTTGAAGATTCGCACTCAAAACTTAGCAACATCGAATCCGAATCAATTTGTCGATTTTGGTCTCAGAATTACCATCCCAAAGCCATCAGAATAAACGCAACAAATCGATTCCTTTTTGCGATTATATAACATTCGTAAACGACAGGTACAATGATCAATTGAGGCATGCTCTTGAAAACTATCTAATGGTCCATTATAATTTAAAAAATATATAAATGCATAATTTGAAATTAAATATAGCGCTGCACTACTTAAGGGGAAAAAATAAAAACCCTCTCCTGTAAAATTTGCCTTTTGTCGCTAACGATATAATCGCAAATAGGGCTCGAAATACGCGGCAGTTCAAACTATAAAAACAACAGATCAAAGACGTTCAATCATTCTGCTACGACAACCAGTGGAGGCGCGAGAGAGGACGTTGGCCATCGTATAAACAAGGCCAGGCAAGCTAATGGTCAACTTTACAATGTGTGGATGTTCTCTTAAATCTCAAACGTACCAAAATTAGCACCTTTAACAGCTGCGTGAAATCAGTTGCGTTTTAAGGCTGCGAGTCTATGAAAACAAATCAATGCGATGTCATTGCCTTACAAGTATTGATTAACCGTTGCCTCCGTCTTATACTAAACATTTTCTAGCAAAACACCATCGCAAACGAACCTTTATGGGCCGAGTGCGGACAACCACCATTTAAGTTGAAATAAGGAAACGGAAATGGCAGTAAATTGGGCATATCGTGCGATGACATCAAGCCCAAATCACCAGAAATGCAATAGTCTGGAGTCCCCAAGTCAGCCGAAGCGAAGCTCGGCCGAATTACACTTGGCATCTTAGTTTAACTATAGGTCATTTTCACTCCAAGTACATAAAGCAGTAGAGCAGTAATTTTTTTCTATGTATTTATAATTAAATTGTTAACATATATCGAGACCTTACCGCAAAAAAAGCTTAAGCGTCATCATTTTCAATTTTCGTTTTTTTTAATAAATGACTTTACTTGCAACAATGCATTATCTCCTAAAATATCATGGTCACATAAGGTACCGTTACGATTTTATAGCAAAAACAATTTTATCTCAAGCGACAACCTTCATTCAAAATTTGTATGAAATAAAAAAACCTTCTGTAAACTTTTGTTTTTGTTTTTGTTGCCTAAGCTTTTTTTGCGGTTATGGCTCGTTTTTAACGTTAAAAACGTATTGGGTCAGTTTTAACCTTAAGTGCATAAAATGGGTAATTTCTTTTTTTAAGTATCAATTACCAGTGACAGAAATAGTCTAGATAACTTTTATCAAAATATTATTATATCTCAATATATTTCGTTATCAATTTCATAAAATATTTAAAGTTTCAAGAAATTGACCTTTGACCTTTGGTCAAAATTTCAAGATATAGTTCTTGTAGTTCCTTAAATATCTGTCATCTAAAGTGTGCTTTATTGAAAGGGGAAAGGTTAGCGATTTACGAATATGGATCGTTTAACAACCGAAGAACACGTAAAAATAGTTAAAAACAGTGTTCGAATGTAAACAGAACAGGAACGTTATCTATTTTTTTAGTGTTTGTGTAGAAGACCACAACCCTTAATACCATTCGTAACTACATATTTCCAAGAAAAAGCCGAACATTATATAGTGCTCTGTTCTTCGTTAAAAAAACAGAACAATTTTAGTGATACTGTAGACAAACATTCTATTTTAATGTTCTGTAATGTTTCTTTTTTCACATTGATAAAAAAATGAACAACAAATAATTTTAGCAAAAACCGCAGCACGAACAGCTTGTGTGTGTATTGTGTATATGTTGTGTAAAATTATTTTGCTGGCTTTTTGTATGTGTATTTAGTTTTTGTACCAGCCAAAAGGGCGCTAAACACAACAGAAACAAAAAACATTAATGAGCTGAACCGAACTCAATAAAGTTTGTGGTTTTCTTAAAAACAACGGAACGGAATTAAATGTTATCTTCTTTTTCGAACTGCTGAAAATATAGCCTCTGTTAGTGAAAGCTTGGCGGATAGTCGGGCGACCGATTTTGGCATTACTGCATGGGAAATTTCCAGAACGCGTAATTTACGTTTTGGCGACGTGTATTGACCACCAAGATCATGCGATTTTATGCAATCAGACCTTTTGTTGGGGGGCTACGTCAAAGACCGCGGATAATCCTCTTACGTTGGAGCATTAGTTAAGCATCATTCGTCAAGTTATCGCCTAGGTAGAGCCCGAAATGTGCTGAAAAGTGTTCGAAAATCCCTAAATTTTTTTAACTTTATTTTTGAAACCGAAAAATGGATAACCCTATATTTTATCTTCGATATAGAAAATTGTATCATATTGGAATAAAATTCTAAAATTGTTTTACTGATGGTTCTAAAGCGTCAAGTGAAGGACCAAATTCAGAAATATTTGTGGAAAGTGGTAAAAACTTCTTGGGTTTCATGAAAGACGCTCTTGAAAGTTTTTCTTACATAACTCTCTTCCGCTCTTCTTGCCTTAAAACTGAGCCATATTTGCTTGTGAAAGTTGGCAACACTTTACAATTTTCTTAATCGTTAATATTAAACGATTTAACTCCTTTACATTACTTAACAATAATAAATGTTTTTATAGTTTATTTCGTTAATATGTCTATCTATTTATCTATTACGTTGTTGTCTAACTTTTTTTTTTGCTGCTTTAAGATTTATAGAGTGTGTACTGTTTTGTTGCAATTTCCTTCTTTTGAAATCAAACAAATAATAATAAAAAAAAAATGAAAAGAAAATAAAAATTACGAGGCTTTTCTTTTCATTTGCCATGATCATTGACTTTTGTTTAATTGCTTTTTGTTTACAATATTTACAACTACTCGTATTAAATGTTAAAAAAAATTTCTATTTGAAAAAAATAAAATAAAAATGAAAGCTTATTAAAATTAAAAATTAAATTAACGGTTTATTTTAATTTTCAGCTTTCCAAATAGAAATTAGAATTTTATCATCGACCTTCATTCGATCTTGATCTTTAAAGTATTAAAAATAAAAATTAGAGAATTTTTCTTTTACACCTTTTTAAGTTTATTTGTTTTAAAATTTTTTTTCGCATTGTTTTTGTTTTTTATTATTATTTGTTGTGACATTATCTAGCAAATGTCAAAGTACTTCTTTTTATAATTATTTTATTTAGTAAAGGAAACTCTTCCTGTTTTGTATGTGTCTCACTCTCTTTTTCAGTTTAATTTTATTATTGTTATCTAATTATGAGTGTGTGTGTGTGTGTGAACGTTTATTCTTAAAAAATTGTTTACTTAAGTTGTGTTTTATTACTGTACGAATTGTATGCCTCCTCATTATAACCCACTGCTAGTAACGGTTCTCACGCATACTAAGATATTTGTAAGTGAAAAGAGTACTTTTCATACTAATAAATCATATGTGGGGTATTCCATGAGAAAACGAAAATAAGCCGATTTATTGAGCATAATATTTAATTTAGAAGAAATTAAATTTGCTTTGATCAAAATTCATCAGAGTTTTATGACTGTATTCGTAGAAATGTTCTATATTTAATAAAGGCTTACAGAAAAAAATTTCCATGAAATTTTTCCTTAATAAACGTTTGTTTGGTACATTCTGGAAATGTTGCCAGAAACTTTTCGTAACTTTTTTACAAAAAGAACAGTACAATTCCATCAACATTATTTCATAGATATTTCATAAGAATTTTTACAGCTTTTCACGTGAACTGTTGGAAAAGATTAACTAGCTTAAAATAAAAAATATTTGTTTTAAAATATGGCAACTTCTTAAGTAGCTCAAAACAGGTGGATGAAGAGCTAATGAAGTGCTGCCATATAAATTTGTTAAAAGATCTTAAATTTAATAATTCTTATCTTATTAAAATTTTTTTTCTGTTAGAATTTAAAAATATTAAAAAAAATTTCACTTTAATTTTTTTAATTTAAATATATTGCTTAGCTTTTTTATTAGTAATCTGGCAACTCCGCAGGTAGCTTAATGCGTTGATTACGGATGGCAACAGAACTTCAGTTTATCGATAATGCAATTTTGACAGTTTGGCAACTAAAAATAAATATAACAAATTGAAAAAAAAACAAACAGTAAACAAAAGTAAAATCTAAAAACATGTATAATTCTGTGAGCCTATTTTTTGCTGACCAAGAGGAGGCGGTAACGGTAGGTCCTTTAGACCTACCAACGACATTGTAAATAGCGGGTGGTTAAATTTTACACACTTCAAGGTCTGATCGGCACTGAAATTTTCTTTATCCCTTCAAACTTTTATATGGAAACGCCCATATTATTTGTTATTTAGTTCTGTGCCGTTGATCTTGTAACTTGAAGATAGATAGTTTGTTTTCTTTATTTTTTTTTCAGTTGAAATTTTGTTGTTGTTTCTCTGTACTAGAAAAGAAATTGAAAATAGTTACAACAACATTTAAAGTAAAACTGTAAGTACAAGTACATTAGCGCACATATGAGTTCTTTCCATATATACACGATTTACAATGACACATGAGCTCTATAAGATTCTTTTAATAATGAAAAAAAAAATATATGCACAAAAACTTTTTGCAAAAAAAAAATAGCAGATTGCAAGTACACAAACACACATATACTCGAATACACCCATACATTTTCAATGAAAAGTTCTTCAAACGAGAGTTGTCTTGTCTTATGTTGCTCTTTTTTTAATTCTTTTTTTTTAGCGAGCATGATTGAGAGTGTGTAAGTTAAAGATTTTCCTGCTTCTAAATAATTTTCACAACAATATTTTCTTTTCTAAACACATAAAACATTAGAAGTGAGTTTTCTTTTCAACAACAGTTTTTGTTGTTGTGTGGTTCTGTTTTTTTTTATATTCTTTTAGTAGCATTTGAATTTTTTAGTTGTTGGTATTGTTGTTTTTTTTTTTGGTTTTCGTTTCTATTTGCAACATTCTCGTCTTGAAGTTTTTACTTTCGTGAAAAAAGTAAGAAGAATTGCAAATGGATTAGAAAAATATTATATGGGAACGGCATAGTTAGACAACAATAACAACAACACCAACTAGCAGCAACAGCAAATGCAGCAGCAACATTAATACAACAACAGCGACAAGAAGAAGTATTACAACTACAATTGTGTTAGAATAGAGTGTATAGTAGAATCTGATGCCCGTGACCACAACTTGCAATTGCACCGTTTCCCAGTAGAAAAAAATAAATTAAGTGAATAGATATTTTCCGAAAAGTGGAGTAGATTTGTAGTTCTAAATCTGTCTGATTTCAATAAATAATGTATGATTATCACAGAGATTAAGTACAATTTATGTTTTGAATGGAAAAGTTGTGTATGTAGAAGAAGGGCAGCTCTTAAGGGGTAAAATTAGGGCACGTTATTTCATATCGGTCTTGTTCCAGGAGAGACAAGTTCTTTTTTTAAAGTAAGTTCTCATATAACTGTAAAATTTCTTTAAAAAAATTTCATTATATCAAAAAGTAATTTCAATTTTTGGGAATACAAAATTTTAATTTCAAAAGATTTTGTTATTCGTGCTTAATTCCCAGTTTTTATTATTGATAAAAACACTTGAAATTTATTGTTGATGGGATAAGCTATTCCTATGCGCATTTCACTGGTTGCTTAGGCCAGATCATCAGGAAACTTCATCCATAAAGATTTTAGAAAAACTAAAGATATTAAACCAAATAAAACTGTTAAGCGTATAAGACTTATAGCAACAGTTCTACTTGTAATAATATCAAAGTTTAAACAAAACACATCAACAATAAACAGTGGGTTTATCTCATCTTACATTCCCCACTACAATTAGTTGAAATTCTCTCAACATTAATTGTAGTTGTAAGTAGGTTAAGAAAAACAAAATAAAAACAACAACAACTTACAAAAGATGTTGTCAATTAAGTGTTTTTTTAGGCCGTGCACTTGCCTGTTTATTATCAAAAAGTAATTTCATAGGAATAGCTTATCCCATCAACAATAAATTTCAAGTGTTTTTATCAATAATAAAAACTGGGAATTAAGCACGAATAACAAAATCTTTTGAAATTAAAATTTCATTATATTTCATAATTCTTTTCAAAAATGGCTAATTTTGTTATACAAAAATATAAAAAAATATTTCATTCGTCTCATTTAAGGGTTAATTTGTTGCGTAAGTATTTATCATCTCATTAGGAAAACGCCTCGTTTTGCTATTTTTCGCTATTAGAGCTCAGTGTTGCCTTAAAAAAATTAAGAAGACAGCAAAATATATGCACCTGAAATGTTTCTCAATTTTTTTAACAAAAACTTTCCAATATGGAGATATTGGAATACCGTGACTCTTTTGATCTGCAAAAACTTCATTTAATAAAGTTTGGGAACGTTTTTGTAAACATGAGACCTCTATTTAAAATTTGTTTCATTAATTCGAGTTAACCGGCTCACCATAAAATGTAGCAACACCAAAGCGCGGTCGACTCATGAAGTCGCTAAAGTAAAAGCATAGCACTCGTCTGTCACAGTGTTAAAGGTATTCTAAATTTGTCAATTCCTCTACGCTCATAAAAATTAGGGAAATCCGCAATGACCACAGGGCCCATTTTACTATACCTCAATTGTATTCCTAAATAATCCATGACCAATTGTTTGAAAGCATTCGCGTTCTTTACATGTCACTCTATGGTGCGCTATATCATCGAGAGACGTGATTGGATCAACATCTGATTAAAAATTGTGATAGATGAATCGACATCTGAAAATAATACAAAAGTTAAATTTTAACCCATTAGAGGTCAAACCAAAACTGGCCATAATTTTTAAATTTCAACTTTATTTATTGATTAAAATAAGTATTAAAAAAACATAAAATGGAAAAAATTAAAAAAAAAATTTTTTTTAACAGAGTTTTTGGGGTGTACTCAACTGAGTACACTTACCTCTTACGTATGAAAATTTTCAGAAAATTGTTTTCAGTGCAAAGTGTTTTTAAGCACTTCTTATTCTGCCAGCAAACTCTTAAATATCAACAAATGTACCGCAAATGGTTTTGTAGTTTATTAGGATAGTGTCCAGCCCCAACTTTAGATTCATCTGCAAACATTGACCCAGACGTTACTCAAAATATCAAAGATCAACATAAAGATTGTATCTAGTAAAAAGCTATAAAAACACCAATAAATGCTTAACAACACATGAAGCAAACGGATAAGAAGATTCCAAATGCGCCGCAACCCAGTTTTTGAAGCCGAATAGAACGGGCTTTCCTCGAATGAATTGCTTAGCGGGATGGTATCCAGAATATTTAAGTATTGACTCGTCTTTAGGAATATTTTGGCCACCGCTAAGCATTTCATTCGAAGAAAGCCAGTTCGATTCAACTTCAACAATTGAAGGCTATAAGATCAAAGACATTGGGATCAAAGATTTTTTAAATATTTCTTCACATACACTATTTCATCTTTTACAAATTTCCGAGTTCTGCTGAGGGGTTGAGCTCTGCGATGGAAAGTATTTGCGCCAAATATGAATTATTTGCTTTGCAAAGTCTTGCCGAGTTTTCTTTGGTGCCAACTGTTCATTATCACTATCGTCACTGACGTCGTTGTCAATAATTTTAACATTTACGAAAACTTTAATAGTACCAGGTTTGTCTTTTGATAGGCTTGAAACCGTTATATTTTCCTAAACACCTCTTCACCACATGATATGCTATCAACAGCTTCTTGAAGGCTTTTGAATCACTTTTGGGATGTAAAATGTTATCCACTCATAGTTAAAATCTAACAAAAAAAACATTTTTTTTACCTATGCATGTTGTCAGTGTACTCAAACGAGTACAGTCAAATTTATACTGCTCTAAGTTTATTGTTTTTTTATGTAAGTAATTTTTTTTTGTCTGTGAGTTATTTTGATACGATTTTCATTATAATAATTCAAAATTACCAAAAAAAAATTCAATATTGTTTTCAATATCATTAAAATAGTGTTCATACCTTCACACTGCTTTTGTAATACAAATCAGACTTATTCTTTTGTACAGAAAAATTAAAAAGAAACACAAATTCTTTTTTAGCTGCTGTTGGTATTATTGTTGTGAACAGAAATAATGGTACATTGATTAAAATTTCTTTGTTGTGGCTTAGAAACTTGTAAAATGCCAGCTGTACTCATTTAAGTACAGAGACTTCTAATGGGTTAATCAAAAAATTTTTTGAAAGATCAATAACTGACATTAACATTCGAAAATGACTTTGGGCACCGAGGCTCTTCTTGGCGAAGCGCATTTCGAAGATCCGATTTTGTCCAATGATGTCATCAACGTGTAAACCGCATCAAACGGTACCTTTTACTGAATTTAATGAAGTCTGTAGGGGCTGTTGTAGATTGGTGCCACTGCATTTGCGTCAATTTTGCTTACTAACAAACATGTAGCATAAACATCGCGATGTCGTCGATAGGTTGCGCCAAATAATGATGGATTTTCAAAGTTAATATGGATAGTTTGGTAGCTTTGAGCAATCGTGAATTCATTTATAAAGATTTGTCAGAGTAAACTGAACATAAATGTCAAAAAATGATCACTGTTTGACAGTTTGCTTGACAGATAATCCTTAATAAGATTTCTGTATGATGTGCTAAATTCCCAATTTTTCATATTTAATAAATACACTGATATTTATTGTTGAGGGAAAGCTAGCTTTATGCGCATTTCACTGGTTGCTTTGGCCAGATCGTCGGGAAACCTTTTCCAAAGATATAAGAAAAGTCAAAAATATTATACAAATAAAACCTTAAAGCGAATAAGAATTATAAAAACTCAAAGTCTTACTTGCAACTATATCAAAGCTTAAGCTAAACACCAACAATAAACAGTGAGTTTATCTTTTCTCATTCCCTCCTTTCGCTGCTTCTAGCGGTTAAAAACAAACACGCTTTATAAGAACAAGGTGCTTTCGAGTTAATTTTATAAAATCTTGAGGCTTGCACTTTGACTTTTGCTTACAAAAGATCGTTATCGGATCAGTTGTTTTGAAGCAGCATATACATATACATACACATATTCCAACCATTAGGCGATGAAAACCATTGTGCGTGCCACTCTTTAATCTGTACTAGTTACAATAATTGGGAAAATAGTACAAGTCTCCACAACAACAATAATGAACAGCAGATAACAACTTAGTTATGTAAGCAATTTTTTTTTAAATTTTAATTTTTATAATTCTGTTAAGAATTACTCAATCATGAAATTTGAGGATTTTTTTTTATTATTTAATTTGAGTTCTCAAGAATTCAAATAAATCCGGCATTTAACTTAAACTTATATTATGAGAAAGATTAAGTATACGTCACGTGTACGGGAACCCAAAGTGTGTTCTCAAAACAAGACCTTTAGACTATTTCATATAACTTTCACCTAGAAATGGTGTAATAGATATTGGTTGTCTATGTGTTGGCGTCGGTTTTTTTAGAATTACATTCGAAAGCAGCAGCAGCAGAAGTAAAAGCAAGCAGTAATACTCTAGCAGCAACAACAATTACTACAACAACTAAATAGACAGAAACAACAACAACGAGTAGAAATAATGAAAAAAAACCATCCCAGAATAGGCCTTTAACACGCTTTTTAGTTTGCTCTTGTACTTTTTGAAAACATTTGCGAGTTCTAATAGAGTTAGAGCCATTGGTTGGTTGGCAGGGAGTTGGGAGTTCTTCCTCTTCTTCTTCTTCTTCTTCACCATTATCATCATCATGTTCTTAAGCCATATGAAACTGCTAAATGTTCTTCTTATGCACGCTTCAAAGGTTCTTTTGGCAAACGATCGGGATATTTACGTGAATATTGACTATGAAGCGCTTTACGTGAAAATTAAGTGACTTTTTTCTATTTTTTTTTTTCTTTTTCTTAAAACAAACAAATAAACGAAATTGAAAATTAATAATTATTATTGAAAAAAAACCCTGGATTTATTATAAGTGATTGTTATAAAACAAAAAATATAAATGAATAAATAATATGAATAAATTAATAAAAAATAAAAAAAATCAATTAAAAACAAAAATAAAAATTTAAATTATAATTAAATTGAATAAAGAACAACGATTTTCTTTTCCTTTTTTTAATCGTTTTTAGATTGTGTGTTTTTAATTTTAGTAAAACTTAAAACGAATTAATGATCATTCAATAAATATCCCTTTTTTATTTACGATCACACCCTTTTGCGTCCTCGTTTATTTGTGTGCGGTTGTGTTTCTCTATCTCCATACACTGGTGGTGGTGGTGTTGTTGTTGTTTTCAGTGTCACTAAAAAAATGATTAAAAAAATTGATTAAACACAAATTGAAATAATAATAACGGAAGTGCATTTAATTTATTAATGAAACAAAAAAAAATTAAACAAATTAATAAAAAGAGATGTATCATAATAATAACAAACAAAGTTTGATTATATTGAAAATCCTCTTTCAAGCCCTTTTACCTGACACTCCTTTAATGCTTTATGATCCCCTCTCCCACAACAAGTCCCCAATTAATACAAAAGGATTAGGGATTTCAAAGCGAAACACAATGGGATCAATAATATGGAAAACAAGAGAGAAAGAAAGAAACCCTATTCAAAGATTTTAGAAAAAACAAAGGGGCGTTTGTTTGTTTATTTATATCCTGATAAACTTAATCAAAGATGTGAAAAACAGATGAAGCATATTTGTACGAAAATCAAAAATTTCTTATATTCACGCAAACATTTTATTGCTGTTGTCCAACCGCTTGTATAGTTTATTAAATATCTTTGTGTCTGTTAAATCCTTTTTTAAAAAGTTCTCATAAAAAGAGAACTTTCTACAAAAATTTTGATTGTTTTACATGAGTGTTTCTCTTAAAAACATCTACTAAATAAAAGAAAACATCTTTTGTGGAAAATTATTTCTTTAATTTACTTGCTCTTTAAAATAATTTTATATAAATCTCTTTTCAATAAAAACTATTTGTTTTGGTTTTTTCTTTAAAAAATATTTTTTTTTTATTTCAACATCTTTATGAATAAGCTTAAAGGCAGTTTTAGGAAAATAAAGTTATGAAAATGCTCTTTTACTTATAAAATAAATACCATTTCGATAAAACCATTTTTTCTTCATTACGTTCGATGAATTTTTTTGTTGGTTGTTAACGTTCCTGGAAAAGCTTGATGTTGATCTGTGGAGAAAGCTCTTTAAAAGGGAAAAATTTTTAAAATAATCTTATTTAAATACATTAATTTTGATAAATACTTTTGGTATTGATCTTTTTTTTATGATATTCATTAAGCCTGTTTAATATTTCTTTAATTTTGCTTTTAATCCCATCTCAATAAAAAAAGCTCTACTAACAATAAAACTTTTTTTGTACAGAAAATATTTCTTAATTTCAAAAAGCTTTGTTAAATAAAAAGTATTTCTCTAAAAAAACCTTACATTTATAATGGACATTAAAAGATATAAAAAAGCTTTTATTTAAAGTTAATTCCTCTTCAAGTTAATGTTTTTAGCAATATTTTTTCAAAAGCTTGTTTTTGTAAAAAGTTTATTTTTTAGAAAACTTTTCAAAACATTTTTTGAACGAAAAAACAACTTGCTTTTTTTAAGCTAAATTTTTAGGTTAAAATTTTTAAAAAAGATCTTTAAAAAAACTTTTTAGTAACAAGATCTTCTTAGAATATAAGAGCAAGGCATTATACAAATATCCAAAAAAGGTGAGCTTCCGGGGGAAAAAAACTTTCAGTTTAAATTTTTCAAAAAGGACATGTAGCTTTTTTAATAAGCTTTTTTTTTAAATAAGCTTTTCAAAATATTTTTCTTTCTTTTAAATAGTCTTGAATAATATTATTCATGTTAAATTTTAAAGAAAGCTCTTTGGTCAAAAAGAAAAAAGACTTGAGTTAAAAGTTTTTCTTGATAAATAAGGACTTTGCGAAAACTGCTTTAGAGAAAAATTTTTGATAAAAATCTTTTAAAAAGCAATGTGTCACAAAAAGCGCAATTATTAAAAATATCACCAGTAGGAAAAGGTTTTTAAAATGCTTTTTTTTAAAAAGGTTTTATAGCAAGGCTATTTAATAATGAGGTTTTTTTAAAAGGGATAAAAAAATAAAAGTTTTTTTTGTTTGGAAAAATTTTATAAAAATTTTCTAAAAAGCTGTTTTCATTAAGAAAGCTCATATAAATTCCTTTGAGCTAAAAATCTTTTTTTTGTGATTTTTTTTCTTAAATAAGAAAGTGTATTGAACGGTTATTTTTTAGATATTAAAAATCCATTTTTCGGGTAAAACCCTTTACACATGTAAATATGGGTCCAAACGATATAAATTCCTCTTATCTATCAATCCTTTTATTGATCACATTGCCACTGAAAAATCGAAAGAAAACTTGTAAATACTGTTTTTTGCTCAAACTACACTTAAACACACCCCAATATGGCATACCCTTATACCAATCCCCAAACTAAACCCCCTTAATGGGAGTTCCAAACTCAAACGATTAGGTTTATTTTATAACATCAAGTACTTCAGAGATCAAATTACCGCCCTGGGGCACTAAAACAAACTAAAGAATCGAACAAATAAAACACCCGCCATATCCATGACTCTGATCGAAACCATTTTACAACCACAACAGAAATTTTATCTGAATTCGACTAGTGTAAAAGTTTTAAAAAAACAAAAATGTCTACCCCAAAGACAATGGCTCTGGAGTTGATTGAACCATGGATGTATTCAAATTAGATTTGGATCAAGCTCAAATCGGTTCCAGTCTAGTGGAAAGTAGTAGTGCCAATAATACAATACAACGCAATTTACGCACAGCAACCGGTTCTGCCGGCAACGGTTCTAATAACAATAACTTACACGCAGTCGATGAAGACGACGACGAGGTCTTACCCGAAGTTAGTTTTGATGCAAATTCAGATTTTAATTTACATTTTTTCGATACACCCGAAGATTCCTCAACTCAAGGGGGTTTTAGTGATGCGGGTTCGGTAGAGTCGGAAACGGAGGCTTTTCTTGAGTCACCTTTATTAACGGGTTCGGGTCTTCATAGTCAATTAACGCAACAGCAACAATCGCACAATTTAACCACCGATTGCCAAAA